>JAHWFO010022894.1:478460-526778 GCA_023313115.1 Rhysida immarginata
ATTATTATTATTATTATTATTATTATTATTATTATTATTATTATTATCGTTTGGGGAAGCGAAACTCGGATCAAGTCCGGAAGCCATTTCCCAGAGGCGGGCCCAAAAGAGGGCCAAGAGCTCAAGGGACTCAAATGCGCGGGAGGGAAAGTTATGCACTCGTGGGAGTATTGATGTTTGGGTGTAGGAATTTCCTTACTATGTGACAGGTGTTTAGAATTGTGGCTTTCTGTAAGGTTTTGTATAAGTGTGGGTTTAAATTTAGTGTTGACAGGCTTTTGTGTAGCGAGTGTGGAATAACCCCAGTGGCAGAAAGAACAATAGGAACAATGTGTACTCTGTTAACTCCCCAAAGGCGTTTTATTTCATGTGCAAGATCCGCATATTTAGTGATTTTGTCAGTGTTATGTCTTTTGTAAATTAGGTGTGTTGGGGATGGAGATATCAATTATGTAAGTCACTTTGTTTTGCTTATCCACTAGTGTAATGTCTGGTCTGTTATGAGGGATAGTTTTGTCAATGATTATAGCTCTGTCAAAATATAGTTTGTGTGGTGTTCTCTAAGACAGTGTCGGGGATATATTTATAGTATGGAGTGGGAATGTCCCTTAGCTTGTGTATCTTGGCTACGTGGTTATGTCTGTGTAAATAATCTGTCTGCGTGAGTATTTTGCAACCGGATATGACGTGTTGGATGTTTTCCTCTGCGATAAGGCATTTCCTGCAAGACCCGTCAGTCGAATCTTTGATAATATGTTTTCTGTAGCTTTTAGTGTTAATAACCTGGTTTTGTATGGCAATCATTGTTCCTTCAGTTTGCCCAAAGAGACTCCCTTCACTCAACCAAAATTTCGACGCTTTTTTCTCGACGTGTGGCTGGTTGAGGTCAGAAGGATGTCAACCGTGGAGTTGCTTTCCAAGCCATGATTGAAGTTTAATGCATGTTGTAGGAAGGTGATGTGTGTTGTTTAGAGTAAAAGAATTCTCTGAGTGACTGAGTCTGTTTCTAGTGTAGATCTATTAGGTCAATAAGACCTCTGCCTCCCTGTGAACGAGGCAGGGTAAGTCTTTCAATAGCTGCGTGTGGATGGTGCTTTCTGTGCTTTGTAAGCAGTTTACGTTGTTTCCTTTCAAGTCCCTCAAGATCTGTGTGTGTCCACTGTATGACTACAAAGGAGTAGGAGAGTATTGGCGTGGCATAAGTATTGATGGCCTTGATTAAATTTCTGGAATTTAAATGCGTTTTAAGTATTGTCTCTAGCCTATGAAGATATTGTTTAGTGAGTGTATTCTTTATGTGTTTGTGCTCCAGAAGCTTGGCTTGCTTAAATCCTAGATATTTGTAAAATTCGTCATTTTCCATAGCAGCAATGTCACCTGGTTCATCTAATGTGAAGCCCCCTTCCCTGAGTACTCCATTTTCAATGTGAATGGTTTTGCATTTGTCCAACCCAAATTTCATGTGTATGTCTTTTAAACAAGTTTGTGTAATGTCAAGTAATTGGTGCAATTGTTTTTGTGTGGAGGCGTAGATTTTCATGTCGTCCATGTAGAGAAATGTGAAAGCGTGTAGTGGCAGCTTTTATTATGTTTAATTGTGTAGCCTTAAGTTGTGCTGTTCAGTCTGTTTGAAAGTGCATTTAGTGCAAGACAAAACCAGAGTGGGCTCAGTGAGTCACCCTGGAAGACGCCCCGGTTTATCTGTATTTTGTCAGTCGTGATGGTTTCACTGTTGAGTTTCACTTATTATTATTATTATTATTATTATTATTATTATTATTATTATTAAATCTAATTTTTTATATTGGAAGAACACAAAAACAACCCGAAGGTAATTTAAGCTAAATTTGGAAGTAAGAAGCTTCATGAAAAGAGTTTCCTTTATGCTTATATATCTAACTTATATCCACACAAGCCCAGAAAGTGCTTCGGATTTTGGGGTTCGAATTTGGCCTTTGAAAATTATTGTAAAATATTGTAAAGTAAATTTAAATTTTATATATTTTCTGATATAAATGATTCTTGTAAATTTTGTAAAAAATTATCTTGATTCGAAATGAAATACATTGAATTGATTTTTTGACAACTACCCATAACTTACTTTTTACCTTCCCCTTGCTGGCTTCCGTCTGTGGGGCCTTGTAACTGATTTATTTCTTTCAGCCTTGGTACATTATTATTATTATTCTTATTATTGCAAATCTTTTATAAAGATTCGCAGTCATAAAACTGGTAAAAGGATCAATGAGTTCAAGGACTTAAATAAGAATAATCAAGGTAGCGTTTGAGGATTTAGGTTCTAAGTAGGGTAAATTTTTGTTTAAAAGTCGATTGTGTTTAAATCTGGTAAGTTTAAAATTTCTAGATATCTAGTTAGCCCTTCGGTATTGCCTCAAGAGCTCCTACAACATTTGCGATGATACAGTATTCTTTTTCCAAATTTCTATTTTTAATTCCCTTAACTTGGTGATTTTCTCCCTTGCTTGTATTCAATCTGTGTAGCACACGGTATGACAATATCAATGAACCGGACTTTCTTTTTCTGAACAATAGTTGCGTCAGGCGTGTTGTGAGCCAGATGTCGGTTTGTTTGAACTCTGAAGTCCCACAAGATCTTATTGATGTTCTAGACCTTTCTTAACTTAATGTTTCCAGTGATTATTATTATTATTATTATTATTATTATTGCTATTTTGGAAAACCAAATTCGAATCAAATCCGTACGCCAAATACTGGAGACGGACCCAAGAGATGACCAAACAAAAGAGGATCAAATGCAGAGAAGGAAAAAATGATTATTAAAAATAAACTCTGATATTAAAGGCACTTATGTGTATTTATAAAAACTCGACATTGTGTTTTCACGCTATTTTATATAATATGGATTTTAAGGCAGTTGGTTGCCTTCATTTACGTCACCTTTTAACAAAGAATGATATTTACTGTGCAAAGTCATTTATAAGATCATTGTTTGCTCAAGTTTTTTTTATGTTTTTAACTTAAATGCTTCCATATACCAAAAACGATGTATAAATATTTGCTATGTTGAGAAACACAATTCAGTTAAGCCGTTTACCAGGTATTCATAAAATATAATAATCTCAGTGATTTTGTAGATATCTTTAATTCTGACTATCATACTTTTTTGTAATGAATTGTTAACCTATGGTGATAACATACAACTTAATCTGTTTTAGCTTTTTGTATATTTTCACATGGCTCAGTGAATGATATTTTTTGCAATTAAAATTCTCTACGTTATTTGGTACTCTGTGTTATGTTTTGTTCTTGTTTTTAAGTTTTCGTCGTTTTGGTGTTTTAAGTTTGTGTTTACTTCTGTTAATGATTATTTTGTGTCTTTTATTCAAATTATCTCTTTGAATTTTTATTTGAGTGTGTTCGTTGTTAAAGGTTAATTCTCAACTATTTTCGTTCACACGTAAAACAAATAAATTGAATTGATTGAATTGAAGTGAACTGCTAAAGCGAATAAATTGAATTGTTGTTGTTGTTGTTGTTGAGCAACCTATCTGGAATAAAAACCCTATTAAAGTTTTGTTTGCTACTGATACATATATTTCATAATATAATTAAAGATTATAGCCGTAACATGACATATATAGGCTTGTCACATTCCATCATTACTATCCTGCTATTGGATGGAAATCATTCCAGAGATTAATTGACCTGCCTAAATGCATTATTTATAGATGAATGAATCTCTTGCTGATAGGCGGTTTCGTTTATTTCAAGGTTTTTATTTTGGGAAGCGTTGCAAAGTTTTTCATTGTTTTTTTCATCTCTGTAGTAGCGTGTTTTTATGGAATGGCAGTTAAGCAAAGTTATAATCTTTATAACCAATCAATGTCTAATCTATCATAATAGTTTACTTTTTGATTGAATGTTTTATCAATGAAATGATGTCAGATTTAATATAATATCCATCATGTAGCCATTTTGAAGATTTTTACTTATTTAATAAGATTTCTGGATTGTTTCCTTCTTTGTGCTTTATAGATGTTCTTGTGCATCTTTATATGCGGAATAGATAACCGAGGCTGTTTTATCGCTTCCCTTTAATGTTTTTTGTTTTATGTAAGATTTAAGCATTCCTTTCTTACATAAAGTGTTTTTTCTTTCAATTTAAACGAGCTGTTTCGTGTCGTTTAATTTCGAATTAACACCTTTTTTATTGAATATAAACATGGTAAGCCTTTCTGTGTTGAATCTTCCCATGGGGGCCACTAGTTTTCCTCCGGGCTGTAATGGGGAAAACTATGTTGATGGGGGTTTTGGAAGCATTTGCCTTGGAAGTGATTTTTATTTCTCTGCTACCATAACACCTTAAGAAACATCCGTTTCCCAAAAAGGAAGCTCAGGGTAATGGATTGGTCTTGGTTGGGCTGCTGGAGGAGCTCTATTGTGACCGTTAAGTCAACCGTAATGAAATGCTTCGAAGAGGTTAATCACTACCTCCATTTCGACGATGAATTGACGATAGATGGCGCCCCTGGGATCCTCCAACCAATGGCAGGTGAGAGATTAGCGTCTGGGCTCCGTCAAAGGAAAACACTGTGGCAGTGTGTAACCCTCATGAGCCTCCTGACGACTGATCGACGACACCCCTATCAACACGGGGAATAATTAGAGAGCCCAGGCCACGCAATGAGAATTCGCACTAACAATTGATGTCACTCGCTCATTACTGATCCTCTCAATGATGTCGTTTGTCACGTCCGTCTTAGGATTGGGGAAAGAATAAACGAAAAAAAAAGAAAAGAACGGGAGGAGTGAAGAGAAGGAAAAAATCCCACAATACTCTCGAGTTCTCAATCTCTTTTCTCCTCTTTTTATTCGGATTCTGGATTTAAGTGCCTTACGAGCATTGCTGATAATTCCATAAACAGATAATGTTCTCGAACCGAAACGAAGCAATCTCGCATGGAGCCCGCGTAAATCCTCAAAAATCTTCTTCGTCGACACGATGCAGTAAATAGCATACACAGTTTCGTCGAGAATAATTAAAACGAATGATAATGCCTTCCTCTAGACAGAAAGCTGTAAATAAAAAAGAGCAAATCCTTCCTTGAATGAAAAATTGTAAATGGATCATATTTATAGAGCGTGTAGGAGGAATCTCTAGCTGATCTCTACTATTCTACTTAAGGAACTCGAATTCAATATTTACACAATTGCGATTACCTTAAATATCGTTGCTATTGTCTGATGGACAAAAAAGCATAAATAATTAAGGAATTGGAGGGAGGATTTGAAATCAAAATTATATTATAACTAGCTGATATACCCGGCGTTGCTTGGGCTCTTTTTTTGATGAAATTTTGCAATATCTGAATGTGAATTTACGAAATCGTTTCTGTGATAGTTTTTTGGATGCGACATGCGAGCTTTTATGTTAATTTATGAAAACAAAACAAAAATGCGGTAAAAATCCGGAAAACAGAAAATAACGGAAAAGTGGATCCAGAATATCAAAAAAACTAAGCAGACAGTTGATCTCGTTAATTGCCATCATTGTACCAAATTTCATTAATCTAGACCTATTTTTACTCCCATAATACCGGAAAAACTGCGAGAAATCGGAGCATAGGAGCGCAAACGGGTAAAAAAGGAAAACAAAGTAGAAATTGTTATTTTGCAAATTATGTGAATTATTCTTGGTCCAAAAATCTTAGTCGTACGTAAATTTGCTGCAGAGTGGGGTTCCCAGCGCGAAGGTCAAAATTAAGCCAATTTTGGGATTTTGTTTGGATTTCTGACCCTTTAAAAATCGTTTTTCAAAAGCCAAGGAATGATCTTTTTTTATATAAAACACTTACAGCCTCGTGTGCAATTTTGAAGCTCACTGCATTTCCGCATTGGAACTAGGCGGAAAAAACACAAAACGGGGGCCAATCTTTGAGATTCCCTGGCCCCCTTCACAAAGCGAAATTCGAAAAAACAGAAATTAATTTTTTGGAAATATCCCTGAGAAGCTATCCTCCGAGTTTCGTTGCTTTATCATTATTCCCCGCGAAGTTACATCAAAAAAGTCAGAAAATTTTGGGAAACGCTCCCGAAAAACGAATTTTCAGTTTTCGTACGTTTTAGATTCGAATATCGAAAAACGGGGAAACTATTTTTTTAAGCACGGAACTAGGAACCTTCCTGCAAAGTTTCGTAAACCTGTGTTCATTGAGAGCGGATCCAGGCAACCGCACGTGCAACTCCTTTCTGGCCCCCTAGGAAGGGGGGGGGGGGTCCGAATTTCAAAAAACCCGTCTTAGCACGCCCCTACGCTATCCGTCCAATGAGTCCGTCGAGTTTCGAGTCGTGGCCCCAGTAGATTTTACTGTGCGATGATGAGTCAGTGAGTAAGTGGATGTCCTCTTTTATATAGAAGAGTATTCCAAACATCTCTGCAAATAAATCCAGCTTTATTAATGTTCACAAATTTCTTGGATCGGCCTTGGTGGCTCAGTGGTTGCGTGATCCACCACTTTTGAGGAGACTGAGGAAGTGAGGATTTTTTCAAGGGGAAAATCCTGAGATCGCTTACTTCCTTCGGAAGGGAAGTAAAGCCGTTAGTCCCGTGTAGTCGTTTGCCGGCTGCACGTTATAAAAACCCTTGCGAGGCAAAATTTGCGGCCCCTATAACGCCGTCCTGAAATGACCTTAGCAGTTGAAAAGGACGTTAATACCAAACAAATCAAACCAACCCAAATTCGTTGGAGATACCTTTAATTCGTGTTTAACCTTTAGCATGCTTAATGACAATTCAGTAACAGCAATCTAAGTAAACTGACATATTAATCAAAAGACTAAAATAAATTCTGTCTATAAAGAATCACTCACTAATATTAAACTCTGATCATTATGAAAAGAATTATTACGCCATTGTTTTGTCGATCTCATCAGCTTCAAGATTTACAATTCAATTGGGTACAAGCAGGGTTCAACTCACTAGTCCAAACTGCGTACTCCAAATTTAGGTTTACGTTCCATCATAAAGCTTTTTAATGATCTTCAACTACTGACAGTCCGTTCCAGTATCAAATATGAACTATATCGAACAATTGTCGATGAAATCCATCCAACTCATTTTGAATAAAATTCGTTAAATACCGTGTGTTTCAAAAGTTCCCGAACTGCCCCTTCTGTATGTAAGGAAAGCCTAACCTATGACAACAGGAGTAATGTTCGGCCAACCACTAGAATAAACCATGTGCTGAAATAAATTACGAGGGGCGATTGATAAATAAGGTCTCCATGGCTGTAACTTTTTTATTTGTTAACAGATTTTCAAAATTCTTTTTGTATCTTACACTCACATTTGTCTTCTATGTGATGTACTATTCACTTTTCTATATAGTCCCCATCCCTTTCCACGCATTGCGCCAACGCGTGACTAGTTGGGTGAACCCGTCGGAGAGGAATTCCGGAGTTGTTGTCGACACCAGGATTGAATGGCAGCTTTGGACCCTCTTCTGGAGTACGATAACGTCCGCGCGCACACTAGTCACCACATACCAGAGGCGTTGCAGCGCCTACAGTTCAAAGATGATAAATTGCAGTTCAAAAATGAAAGACTTTGCACATTGCGACTTTCACCACTTCCCAAAGAAGAAAGAGCCCCTTAAGTGACATGAGTTGGTTCTGACGGCGAGGTAAACGCTGCCATTCAATCCTGGTGTCGACAACAACTCCGGAATTCCTCTCCGACGGGTTCACCCCAGAGACAAATAAAGAAAGAGACTGGCAGTGACCTCCCCTCTAGTGGTGCCTTCGCGCCGCCATTACGGGATTGGCAAGAAACGCTGATCGCCGGAGGCAATGTGTGTGAATCAATCGCAAACAATTATTTTTTATACTATCTACCCAAGATATCTGGATGAATTTATTATGGGACCACCAGAAAAACTTGCTCTATTAAACAAAAAATAATCATCCAAATCGGCCCATCCGATAAAAAGTTATTTGGTGATAAATAAAGTTATTCTTAAACATATATTTAAAAAAAAAGTTTAAATGGAAAAGGAGGAAGAGATTATATTAAACAATTAACAAGGAAAATTCTCCTTTATAAATTATAATTTGAAAGTTAATAAAATAAAATATACCGTTCACTAATTATAATCCAAATTATTGTTGATTAGTACGAGATGTACAAATTATAATCCTCCCTTCTAATAACTAACTGGACGAAATTCTCATACACATTGGTCAAATCGTTTTTTTAAAAAAGATCCAATAATTCAGTTTACAAGTAATTATATTATTAGTTAATTGCTTATTAAAATATTTGGATTAATAAACTGATTATTTTATTGAACTGAGAATTATTTCTTCCTTTTCGTTTCTTGTTAAAAAAAACAAAACAAAAAACAAAACAATTTAAGTACCTCTTCAAAAATATTTTAGGTTACCAGGTTTTCTTTTAATTCAAAAATTTTAAAAATTCTGCGACCCGGATTGGTAGAGGCGTCGGCCATGATAGTCGAGGTTCCTGGTTCGAATCCGGGTCGCAGAATTTTTCCTTCCATTTTTCAATCGAAAAATCATAATTGGGAAATTTTATTTTGTTAACCCATATATGCCCAAATTGGTAAACATGGAAATTGAGACTTCATATCTTAAATTTATATTCTGTAGAATGAAAAGACATAATATAATTCACAAAGACATAAAATATTCCATCTATTGTCAACAGCATATAATCATTTATATAAAATCAGCGACGGTGGACGTTATCACAACAAAGAAAAAATCTAACAATGGGTTATCTAACAATGGGTTATTTCCCGATTATACAAACGGGTGGGTTCGCTTCTAGTTTTAAATAAAATCTAAGTTTGGAATCGCTAGGCAACGGGCCAGGAACTGATGTCACTACTTAGTTTTCCGAGGCGAACGAGTAAGACAGGCCTCGAAGCGGAAAAGTCACCTAATCATCTTGGTCCGAACAACAATCCAATCTTCATTGTCTCCATATTGGATGTAAACAATGAGTATTTTTCCGATTGTTGGAAACAATGAAGGTTGGATTGTTGTTCGGACCCAGATGGTCAGGTGACTTTTTCGCTTCGAGGCCTGTCTTTTTCGTTGGCTTCGTTAGTTTTCGTAGCCCACGTAAAAGACAGGCCCTGGCGCGAAAAAGTCACCTGACCATCTTAGTCCGAGTAACAATGTAACCTTCATTGTTTCCAACAAACGAAAAATTGTTGATTATTGAAATCCAAGATGGAAATCCAAGATGGCCTGTCTTTCTACGTTAGTTTTCTTGTTAAATGAATTAAAAGTAAAAATTATAAATTAAAATTATTTTTAAGTTATCATAGAGCATGTTTAATTTTTAAGTATCATGAAGTAATTGACTATTTATTTGACTGCATTTTCATATCATCGAAATTTTTATTATCAACTTTTCGGACTTTAATTCAAAATTCAAATTCTTCAAGACCTTCAAAATTCAACATTTTTCATCGTTATCATCGTTATCATTGTCACCTTTTAAACAAGTGCCAAGTCAACAATGCAGTTCGTTTCTACGAGGTGTGAAAACTATTGCCAGGACAGTGGACTTGAGATTACTTGGACTGTTAGAAGCTTTGTTACTTAGTAATCTTTTAAATTTTATTAATTTTAAGTCCCTTTTTAATTATATTCTTGTAATTTTTTATGTCTTTGTAAATTATTTTTTATGTCTTTACATGCTACAGAATATAAAGTTAAAATATGAAGTCTCAATTTCCATTTTTACCAATTTCGGTGTAAATGGATTAACAAAATAAAATTTCCCAATTATCATTTTATGAAGCGGCCTCTGAAGTGAGACGATAGGCTACCCAGCAATACTGTCCTGTATTTTTCTGCAACACGCTGTACATAAAAATTTAGCCAACGCTCACTCGAAGTATTTTTCCTATGCAGTCAACCCTCCTATAACGCTACACACTCGTATCGCTTATATGGAAACCACTTACTGTGTTATATGGAAATCGCGTTATGAATCAATACATTTAGATTAATTCTTGCCGCGTTATATGGTAACCGTTTTATATGAAAACTGGATTATAGGCACTTTTTCGACGAAATTTGATAAACAAAGTAGTTTGGACACGCGACCGCCCATAATACGAAAGGAGGTCATAAAGTTCGTACCACTAGCATGAAAGAAGGATATATCGCTGTGATATTTTCGCATGATCCCCACCGTATGAGATAGCTCAAGGAGGTTCGCACTATACTACCAGGTAACGCTAGGGTCGGGAAAGCAACATGGCGCCGCCGATAGGGACAGTGGAAGCGCGGGCGGTGATCACATTTTTGTTTCCGAAGGGCAAGCACGTGTAGGAGATTCATGATGAGCAAGTAGCTGTGTATGGGGACAAAGCCCCTTGCTATGAGATAGTGAAGAAATGGCGGCGGCAATTCCAATGTGGCTAGGAGACGCGCTTACAGCCATCATCCGGGAAGATGATGCTCAATGTGCTTTGGAACTCACAAGGTGATCTGTTAACTGACTACGCCCAGAAGGGTACTACAATCACAGGGGCTTACTACCGGGACCTACTGACCAAATTACGGGAAACCATCAAGAGCAAGCGGCGCGGCAAACTTGGAAAAGATATGCTCCCTCTTCAGGACAATGCACCAGCGCATTCAGGTCACGAAACGCAAGCATTTGCGAACTCGTTGGGGTATGAAATACTGGATCATCCATCCTATTCGCCGGACCTGGCACCCGGCGACTTCTTTCTCTTCTCACGGCTGATGGTTCCGTTGCGTGACCGACGATTCCAACACAACAACGAAGTCATTTTCGAAGTGGAGCAGTTTTTGAATGGACAGATTGCGGACTTCTGTGACCCAAGACTAGGTCAACTGATCCATCGGTGGCTGTGGATGGAGCATATGTAGAAAATGACTAACCTAACCCTACGTGCTAGAGATTGTACAATTGTTCTTTCATGCCAATGGTACGAACTTTATGACTTCCCCTCGTAAGGTCGATGTGTGGAGACTTACGATGTTGCATGGTTTCTAAATTTACAGGAGAATTCCTTGATAACTGAAACTGAAAAACTGCGGTATACTATCAAAAAAAAACCAACAGGGGGCATTTTTTCATTATTTTGACTATTAAAGTGTACTATAAAAATTCATGCTCTAGGGAGCCTGATTACAAATATTCTATACTACTGTATACCCTAAGAATTTCCTAGAGTATCCTTATAGGAGGAATGTTGCAATTTTTGTTTCGTGTTAAATGAAAACCGTCTTGTGAGAATACAGCGTTACAGGAGGATTGACTTTATAACACAAATGATGTTTTCTAAAACCTCTTTTACAGTGTTATAAACGGTTTCATTCGCAACTGTCCACTTCTAAACAAAATCATGTGCACCCAAAAAGAAAATTGTAATTAACTTCTTCAGTACAGATCCTTATCCGAATGCAATTTCTTTAATGTAAATAATACTTAGATTTTTTAAATGCTCAGAAACGTAAAAGTTCTATATTTCTGCTATTCTATAAATGATCCGGTAGCTTAATAAAACAATATTTAAATCATTAGAAATATAATCAAGTAAGGCTAGAACATGAGAAAATGCTTTATGAAATATTCTATTCCTTAAATTCCTAAAATTAAAATTCCGTTTTTCCAATATAACTGAATGTTCGAACCCATTAGGCCGCGATATAAGGCCGCTGGAAATTTCCAGAATTCGTGGATGTGCGAATGGCAACTCCTTTATCACGCGTGTCAGATTCAGATATTTTCTCTGTAGACTTAACACTATTGAGACTCAGTGAAGAAAATGTTCCTTGCCACCTCAGCTTTATTTCATTACGTCTAGACATTCTTATTGTGAAATACTTTTAGGCGTAGTGAGTAACTCGACGTTGTGCCTTTCTCATTCTTCATCAAGTGGGGATTTTTTTAATAATGAGTGCTAATTGAAAAAGTTTTTCTACTTTTAAAGGTAAAAAATATTTTGTTAAGTTCTTTTTTTGGTTCACAGAATTTCTCGGATGAAGCAAAAACAAAAATTTAGGGGTTATATTTTATTTCTCTTATTTTAAAAGTGAACTAAATATTACACTTTTTAATAAATATTCAAAAATCTTTTATTGGCACAACATTCCAACACGAGAAAAAACCGGATAGAACTGCTAGAGGGCCATACTTGGCCATGAATTTTACTGCATTAATGTGTTTATTTTTACGGTATATTCACATTCATCAAGAAAGAGCCCGAACAACGCCGCGTATATCAGTTTGCTTTTATGTTCCATTTTTAATATGCAGTTAAGGATGTCGTTGTTGAAATCGACTTCTGGTGAGTGTGTGGATATATGCTATCCATTCACAGTTTTCTAGGGAAGAGTGATAATGCGGTGGTTTCCCGTTGCCTTCCGCATGATGAATGGATGATAATGAAAAGGGACAAACACAAACAACCATGCCCTTGGCGGGATTCGAACCCGTAACTCGCTGGTTTCGAGAGTGGAAAGACCTGCGCCTTAACCTTCTCGGCCACCAAGCCGGCACAACTAAGGATACAATCCCCTTATTTATTTGGGGGTTGTGTAACTTCGAACAAAATAATTATTTTTTTAATTATCTAAACCAGTGTATCTCAAACATTTTCGAGCCAATACTCCTCCTCGTTCCATAAACTTATGATCGTTTACACAAATGATTACCCTCTATCGAACACTATCAAAGACTCGGTTTCATTGATGAGTAGAGACAAAGATAGATTTGAAAACAGAGAGCTAGACTTTGTTTATCAGTTCTCGTTTCATTACATCGAAACAGCGCAATTTAAATCTGATGTTACAGAGCACAACACAAACAAAGATTCTACAAACACACAAATAAAAACACGCACATACACACACCCAAACAAGCACGTAAACTTTCGTCAATTGTCTGAATGTTTGTTAGGTAGCTGAAAGGAAACACTTGTATTTCCGGAACAACGGGCTTTCGTTAAATTCTGGCTAAAATTGGGTAAATCGGCTAGAGACACACCACATGTTGAAAACTGCCTACGGAAACGATGCCCTATCCGGAACGAGTATACTGCGTCTAAATCAAATATCTTTTTATGTCAACCGACCAGGATTATTTTTCATTATGCAGTGAGTTATAGTGGTGCCATGAGACGCGTTTTTCTACTTACATCTTGGAAATACCGTGTGTCTCAAAAGTCGCGTGCCATATAAAGTTTATGAATGTTGGCTTTATGTTCACACGGTTTCGCAAGCTTATCGATCATGTTCAAAATGTGCACCATGCACTGAAGACAATGTCTCTCACGATCCAAATTTTCTTCTGACACGCGTAAAAGTGTAGCTGGTGGACTTGGGAATATCAGGGCGCCGGCGATGAAATTCGTCTGCAGCTTCTCGAGATGTTCTGTGGTGATCTCCACAAAGAAGTATCAGCTCTACACGTTGTTCCGGTGTCAGCATTATTCCTGCTTCACTATTTCACCTACAAAATCAAAGCAACCAATTAATTTATTTGGCACGCGACTTTTGAGACACACGATAGTTTGAGGATGGATAGGAATTATTGTTAATTATCACGTAAAGATTGAAATTTAATATTTTACTAAGATAATGACTTATTTTAATAAGCAAATAAACATAAGATGTGTTAAGAAAGTACACATACACGTCTGCAATTAGGATTTTGAAACATTAATTTCGAACAAAATCGTTTTATGAACAGACATTACAGTAAACAAACAAAATATGTGGCATGTGCGCCTTTTCCACTGAGCCCCTCAATTGAAATCGGAGATTTAATTGGACACGCCCATTCAAACTTACATAATTACTTCCTGTCAACGTCGTTCTAAGCAATATTTGTTATTGGGAGAAGTTGAAGCAACACTGTAAAATCGTGTAACAAGAGACAACGACGCCATAAAGGGGCATTATCAGAATAAATTCCTAGTTTGAACTCTTAATTTTATTTACAAAATAGCCACCTGTCGACACTAGGAGAAAATCATCGCAAATAACTCTACATATTTTATACAGGAAGCAAATTCTACAATCATTATATATGGCGATTATTATTCCTTGATCTGCTTTGCATTATTTTGGTTGTTTCGTTAAGTTTTTGGGCGCGTCAGCATCTACGTTATAGGCGATCCGTGCACACAATTTTGTATTTACCTGAACAAACACTAACATTTATGCTCACGACAGGACTGGAATCGCCTGGACCGAAATTATTTGATAATACTAAGTACAGTATAATATATGATATTTTTCTTCCGGCGTAGGCAAATGCATATTTCTTACGACTTGGTATTGTTTAATTAACTTTTTTTCATATTTCTGAATTTTTAATTAAAATTGTTTATTTCATTTACTTTATGCAATTCAATTATGTTATTTTAATTTAATTAGATTAAACATATGTTTTTCCAAATTAATTTATTCTAGTTTTTCCCTTTTACTTTCTGATAACATCGTATGACGTAAATATAAATTGTAAGAATAAATTAAATCAACAGATTATTCTAAATGCTCAAAATTAAATTTTAAAATTTCCTGTTTTCATGTTCCTGCTTTATTTTTAGATTGGCGCACTCGATTCAAATAAACATAAAATCAATTTTCGTCTTCGGAAGTTCATTATATAATTTAAAAATTCTTCGTTTGTTTTTACAATTTCGCATACAATTTTGCAGATGATATGATAAGAATTTGAAAATTGATTTAAATATTTTATCAAATTTGTTTTTTGATGAGAGAACGGGATTTTGGAGGACACAACCAATATAAATAATAATTAAAAAAAAAAACTAGAGCGTAAACCTCAATCAGTAAGCAAACAGATCAAGATATTTGCTTCCCCCATGTAAACTACTTCCACTTGTGATCATCCTACCTGCACCATTTGCTGAGTAAATCGCTCGGCACCTGAAAGCCCACTTGTTTCGCCCAAATCGATCCCCTTTTAAGAGGCAACGGGAATTAAGGTTGAGACGGCAGAAGGACCGATAGTAAGAGAGGCAGATAGACAAACGGACGAATAGAAGACTGTGAGGGTTTGAGAACGAGCGTGCTAAAGCAAGGGCAAGTTAGGCAAGCAGGGTCCATTGGTCAGCGTTAATTGAGGCGCTGTCGTCTTGGGAGATGTTATCACTTTATTTGAATAAAACCGAGTCGACCCCGACCGCCAGGGGGCTGCCTCTGTCAGAGCGAGTGGCCGGGATAATAAATGCTAATTTCGAGCAGCGCATCGTTAATACTCGGTCGTGGTCAATTTACGTCGGGCTGAGGAGAGAGATAACGGCCGGGGACGTAATCAGAGGGTCTCAACAGCCGCGCGCAATAGGCTCTCGTAATTGGTTTCCCGTCAAAACAATGACGGGCCTTTCAAACACTACACAGCGCCCTCATTTCGCCTCTTTCCGTGAATGATGACCAATCTCAACTATCCTAAGGCTAATTTTTATTGCCTGTATAATTCCGTTGTCGTGAAGCAGGATTAATTGGCTTGAGTCCGGTTTGTGCGTGCGCCGCAACCAAAATGGAAATAATAAATTCCACGCTGGGGACAAATTTGGGAAGGCTTTTACACCGGTCTGGGAAAACGCGCTTTATTTCTTTTTATTTTTTTATTTTATTTATTTTTTTTCCTAAGTCGCTGCGACGAATGACTTCGATTCGATCGACTGACATTCGTGACTCTGCACGAAATTTTTCGAGTTGGGAGAATAAAAATGTGAAATAAGAAAAAAGAAAATGCTCGGTAGTCGTGAGAAGGTGGCCATTAAATTTTTATTTAAACCTTTTGAAATATGACTGACATTAAACCCAAGAAAATCCTAAACTTTAAAGAAAACAGTAAAATTATGAAGAAGACAAAATTCTTATAAATAAGTCCAATCTTACGTTTACAAAAAAGAAAATTCTCAAAGAATCATAAAGTGTTTTTATGAAATTCTCAAATCTTGTAAATTCAATTTCGTTTTTATGTCGATCTCCCTTCCATCCAGCTGTTAAATTGCGTTGAGTAGTGGTATCGAAGCTGGAAGATTAAAACAAACAATTGTTCTTAGATAGCTTTGGGAAATAAGCAGAATTTGATCGAAGTCGGTGCATCCATTCAAAATTTATAAATTTATCCATTTATAATTTATTTGCTAATGAAGGCCGATCGACCAATACGCTTGCGCCTTGAATTGAATTGCAGTTGTAGCAATTTTATTATCAAATACTGTGTTCTTTTGAAGATGATGTACACGATAATGGAAAGTATTTCTAGAATTTCAGTATACATTATAAGTCGCACTTTACAAAGGATTAACTTGAATTAGAATTCTCAGACACGGCCACCTTGTAGTCTACGTAATAAGCGAGGGTAATTCAATAAGTACAAAATGTTGAGATGAACATAGCATATGCAAATTCAAATTCATGTGGTTTGCAATGCAATGTTTACATATTTCTACAAGCTTTTGTATTCCATTAGGAAACTAATAGAAAATGAAAATGTCAGCTAATGACATTGGATTACAAATATGAAATCCTTATTTTGATAACACACACTTTTAGAGGATAACACTAAATACTTATTTAGAGAACACGATATTGATTTTTCTTCTCATAATGCTGCCAACATACCAAGAGAACACGATATTTAGCTTAAAATTTATAATAATAATTATATTCAATTCAATTTATTTCACCTAACAGACCAAAGACCAGAGGCAGGGAAAATACAGTAAACGAGATATCCACAAATTGAAAATAAACATATTAATGACATAAACTCTGATACAGCTGTTATATATTTACTTTGGATATAAATAATAAGGTAAAAATTACGAGAAAAGTTCAACAAAATCGGATATGTACATCTCATGCATTCGGAAGATTGGTTTTCTGCGAGCATGAACCTTTCGCATAAAAGGTGAATTTTTCGAAAGTAAACTTGTCCGAGTAAACAAGAATCGTTGATTTTCATTTTGACAAGTTTGTTTATAAACTTGCGCTCGACCCAGCAACGTCTTTTTTCAAGTAACTGAAGTACAAATCTCCCCAAATCTACTCAGAATAAAGTGCTTGTAGATTAACTGGACCTGCTCCCGTTGAACAGTTTGTTCCAACGTACAACCTTTCCTGCTTTATGAGCAGAACATCAGAATTTGAAGTGAATTGTAGAGGTGTAGAAAAGTGTTGAGATCCTTGAAGCCACTGCTGTTACGCAGGATCATACCTAGAATACGAGTGGCCTTCAGTCAAATGTTATGGTGGGGTTCATTGAAGTCCAGATTGCTATCCACGGTAACGCCTAAATCACGGTTGAGAGCAGTCGAAATTCGGTGCTAACAATTTTGTAGGTTGCAATGATGGGGTTCGTCTTATTTGTGAAATAACATTGATAGACTCATTAGTTGGAGTCAATCCAATGGCCTTCATGCTAACATTTCCAAATGTCTTGCTGTAAGACGTCAATATCTCCACAGCTGTTGACACCGTGACACAGTTTTATATCGTCAGTATAGAGAAATAGCTTCGATTCCTTAACGGCGAAAGCCAAATCAGCCGTATAGCTAGAGAACAGAAGGCCGAACACCTAACACCCCTTTGACAAACTTACATAATATATAAAATAATAATAAACAGACTAAAAAGAAAATTTCAAAATTTTTATATATCTTCTGTGGTAAACTAATTAAACGGAAAAAATTTTCTTTGCCGACTCTGTGTTAAAACATTTAAATAACGAAATTTCAAAACAATTAAAAAGGTAATGATTATTGTAAAAGTCAGAAATGTCAGAAAAGCCTTCTCGGATTGGCTACGCAATGTTTATTTAAGCTTGCCGAACATTAAAGTCGACTCAAGCGAGGTCTGAACTGTACGGGGGTCGACTTTAAGAACTAAATTTTCAAATTTTGGATAGTAGTAACATGCTCAGCTTTCTTGAAATTTTTCGATTCGCTGTTAAAATTTTCTCTTGCTCACTTTACTATGACTCTCCATCAGTTTCGCTCTCTTTCTGACCACAAAATTCTTAATATAGAATGGTGCCCTCTTGTGTACTTTCTTTAGTGGGGTGACCATGATTTTTGTAGTCTTAGGAATCGCACTTGTTCTGCCATCTGTTGCACATTGTTAGAATTTGCGTTATCGAAGTCCTCTACGGGCTAAGGCATGAATATTGCTACACCATTATTCAACATCCATGCAATCCGAATAAGATGTCAAGTTTTTGAGGTGCTATCTGTCTTAATTGATCTATTTTTGTGTCTATTTAAATAAAAATACAACTTACAGAACTATATTTCTCATGAAATTGTATCGGAAGAAGCGAAACACATATTGCTGAAATGCTCTCTAGAAATAAAGACAATAAAAATAAATTATTTCAGAAAATTGATAATTGAGTATTTAAATTCCTTAGTTTCAAGATTGTTAGCATGTATAATACAGAAAAAATCAGGGTTAAGTACAGGGTGTTGCAAAAATATACTGGACACTGCTGCTGGGTAGCCTATCCTCTCACTTCAGGGGCCGCTTCATAAAATGATAATTGGGAAATTTTATTTTGTTAATCTTTTTACTCCGAAATTGGTAAAAATGGTAATTGAGACTTCATACACAACCCTATCAAAAGTCATGGGACAACCCTGATTTGCATGAAAATGAGACATTCCTTTGCAATTTCACTGTTGGTATTCTTCCCAGCACTACATAACAGAGAGTATGCTATTATGAGATGATGCTTACGTGAATGCTGTAAGAATGTTTCAAAGAAAAGAGCTTTCAGACTTCCAGAGAGGTACAATTCTTGGATGCCATCTCGCAGGCAAAACTGCTAGAGAGACGTCAACCCTCCTGAACATCCCGAAATCGACCGTTCACAACGTCATCCGAGCATGGAAAGAGAAAGGCACCACAAGCGATCCGCCTAGGACTGGAAGACCCAAGATCATGTCGATCAGAGACCAAAGAGCTCTTAGTAAGTGGTCACTGCAAACCGTCATACATCGCTTGATGGACTGACAAGATCGTTCATAGAGTCGACGGGAACAACTGTGAGCACCCTGACTGTTCGCAGAGAACTGCATGCAATGGGTTTTTATGGCAGAGCGGCAGCTCACAACCTTCACATCAGCACCAGCAACGCAGCGAGGAGATTGCAATGGCGCAAAGGGCGACAACATTGGATTCTGGATCAATGGCGAATGGTTGAATGGAGTGACAAGTCCCAGTACACCATCTGGCAATCGGATGGATGGGTTTGGGTATGGCGAACATTATCTGCCAAACTGTGTTGTGCCCACGGTGAAGTTCGGCGGAAGTTCGGTGATGGTGTGGGGGTACTTTTCTTTGTATGGGTTGGGTACAATCGTTTCTGTGGACGGACATCTAAACGCAGAGCGTTACCAAGACATTCTGGATAACGAAGCACTCCTATCACTCTGGCAGCATTTTGGCACTCCTATCTCAATGGCCCTTTTCTGTTTCAGCACGATAACGCACCTTGCCATAAAGCAAGAGCTGTAGGCACATGGTTTGATGAAAAGGGGGGTTCGAGAACTTGATTGGCCTGCACAGAGCCTCGATCTAAACCCCATCGAACATCTGTGGGACGTGTTGGAACGTCGATTGCGCGCATGTGCAGAACACCCGAAATCCGTGACCGAACTGTCCAAGACACTTATGGGAGAATGGCGAAAATTACCTGTCGAAACGTATCAAAACCTTGGGGACTGTATGCCCCAGAGAGTAGAAGCTGTGATAGCAGCAAATGGTGGACCAACAAGATTCTAAAATATGTATATTTTTGAGTGTTACTATTAAAGTGATGGTGTCCCATGACTTTTGATAGGGTAGTGTATCTTAAATTTATATTCTGTAGCATGTGAAGACATAAAAATAATTTAAAAGACATAAAAAATTACAAGAATATAATTAAAAAGGGACTTAAACTAATAGAATTTAAAAGATTACTAATTAACAAAGTTTCTAACAGTCCAAGTAATTTTCACACCAACAAGTGAACTGTCCCAATAATAATTTTCACACTCCCTAGAAACGGACTTCATTATTGACTCGGCACTTGTTTAAAAGGTGACAATGATAACGATATAACGATGAAAAACGTTGAATCTAGAAGGTCTTGAAGTACTTTAATTTTGAAATTAAAGTCCGAAAAGTTGACAATAAATATTTCGATGAAATGAAAATGCAGTCCAATAAATAGTCAATTATTTCATGATACTTAAAAATTAAACATGCTCCATGACAATTTAAAAATAAAAATTAAAAGTAAAAATATAAAGTCACAATTTCCATTTTTACCAATTTCGGCGTAAATGATTAACAAAATAAAATTTCCCAATTATGAAGCGGCCCCTGAAGCGAGAGGATAGGCTACCCAGCAGTACTGTCCTGCATATTTTTGCAACAGCTGTACATATTTTAATCTCGACTTATGGACCCATGTTGGTAAGCCAATAATATCGCACCTCAAGAAATTCAGAGAGATACTGACAAAGAAATAACTTATTACCGTGATTATCCCTAAGTATGAAATATCATCATGGTTTTTCCGTCCCAAAACTTGTTAGCACAACTTGTAATTCGAATTTACAGACAAATATGCGTCACTAAGCCTGGAACAACGTCTACTCATTTGGAAATGATCATTAAAACCATCAAAATTAAGGCTCTTATTATAAAATCTCACCCATTTATTGTCGAGTGGCATCTAAATTAGCCCGATTATAGGTGTACCAGAATATTTCGTATAAAACAACAATATGTTATAACTTCTTTTGAAAAAAAATTCCCGTAAAATGAAACTTACGATTAAAATTCAAAATTATATGTAATGTGTGAATTCATTTTCGTGCACTTTATAACAATGACGGACAGCTCTTCGAAGAAAAATTGGCACCGAAAATATAGTTATTCATTATAGACCTTCTAAGGAAGAACGTTCATTATTTTTAATGGTAAAAAATTGTCATGTTCAAAATCGATTTATGTCTGAATTTTCAATAGAATTTTCACTAATGCGACTTTTTTCTCTTTCACGTTCCCAATATAATTAATTGATGATTTTAAAGTATATTTTGAGAAGAAGAGGGAGCATGTTTACTTGAGAAAGAACCAAACACTACTCGGCTTTGAGGAAGATGAACAATTTATCCATTACGAATGACAGTCGCAACATGGTAAAAACAACAATCATCATAATGGTTGACTCAAGTTATCATTTCATAAACTAATCAAAGCACCGTCGTTTGTTGTTTTCTTTCTAGACATGTTTCCTTCTCTTAATGTCCACTGGGACTCTCCTATTAAAAATACAAATATAAATATCGATAGGAATAACGTAAAAAATGGCCTTTAGCGAACTTTATTTATTTTCATTGAAATGGTAAATTGAATTTATATGTAAAGCTTTTTCGTTGTCGTGCATCTACAGTTTCATTATACAGTATATGCATACCCAACTTGGACAAAAGTATCCGGATACATGTATTAGGAGAGAAAAGAATGTTTTATTTCATAAATTAGTATCTGTTAGCTTCGCCTTTCGCAGCAATAACAGTTTCCACTCTTCTGGAAAGTCTTCCACTAGGTTTTGATCTGTAGCTTGTAGAATTTTGTTCCATTCTGCAACCAGTACGTTGGCAGATGTTGGACGAGTCGGTCTGTTCCATAATCGCCGTCCCAATTTATCCCAAAGTGCTTCTATGGGATTTAAGTTTGGGCTCTGGGCAGGCCAATCCATTTCTTCAACATCGATTTCATGGATCCATTCCTGTAAGATCCTTGCTTTGTGAGCAGGAGCATTATCGTGTTGAGCATTATTTACCGTTGAGCGAGGCACTTCCAACAGAAGAGAAATTTGTCTAACGGATTTGTTACACCAAAATCATACCACATTGTTTGAACTCGCTGAGCTCCTCCGGACCCCCCATCTTGCTAGTATCATTCACAAATGAATATTATACACAATACGTTTGGGTTTATCCGTGTTCGAAAACTTTTTGTGATGTTATTAGGCATATCCCATATTTCAGAGGGATGCTTCGGCTCTCTTTAGGGTAATAGAGTATATAAAAGAATTTTTGATTTAATTTAATATTTTATTAAGAAAAATATATCGGAATACTGCTCTTGAGTAAATCAACAGCAAATAATGTTGCTTCCTGCGAGAAAAATCTCTCCATAATCATCAGAACTTTCACTTTTACATGCAGTTTTGAACGACACTACATGCCCTTGGCACTGTAATTCATGATTCCGTAACTCTTTCAAACTCCTTCTCACCTCGTGACGTCCGAATGAACTGAAGAATGGCGTTGGCGTCCCTCTCATTGCAGCGGGGGGGGGGGGGGTTTTTCGTATATTTTAAACATGAATTCAAAATTTTAAACTTATCTGGGAAGAGGTTGAAAACGCTGCCTACTCTATTAATAAGCTAATAACCTAAAACAAAATACCTCTTAGTCCACAATAAATTGAAAAACAAGCCTTATAAAAGTTTTTTTCGATAACACTTGTGATCTTGTTCATTGTGATCGGCCTCGGTGGCTCAATGGTTGCATGATCGCCTCTGATGCCCGAGGACGCAGGTTCGATCCCGGCCAAGGACGACGAGGATTTTTTCAGGGGGAAAATCCTGAGATCACGCACTTCCTTCGGAAGGAAAGTAAAGCCGTTGGTCCCGTGTAGTCGTTTGCGGGTGCACGTTAAAGAATCCTTGCGAGGCAAAATTTGCGGCCCCTATAACGCCGTCCTGAAATGACCATGGCAGTTGAAAAGGACATTGATACCAACCAAACTAAACCAAACCAAACTTGTTCATTGTGAGTTATTGCTGTCTCTGTTGCAACGTGTTCTTGTGCTTCTGCGAATTTCCAAATTATTTGACCTTCTCAGACTATCAACAGAAAGTTTTACTGCGAGATGTTGAAGAGACTGAGGAAAAGTTTCGCGCAAACGGCCTGAATTGTAGAATTACAAAGACTAGTTGCTCCATCATGACACCTCGCTGATTGTGAAGGAATATCTGGCAAAAGACAACATGGTAACGGTCCTCTACCCTCCTGATTTAGCCCCCTGCGACTTCTACCTCTTCCCTAAAATGAAAGTGCGACATTTTGACTCCATTGAAGATATCCAAATGAAATCGCTGGAAAATCGACTTCATCCTTGAACATCCTACAGGGGTGCTTCCAAAAAGGAGGGAAAATCGCTGGGATCGTTGCATACGTGCCTACTTTGAAGGTGCCAGCGGAAATTAGAGTTAAGGTACGTTTACTGCATTTTACATAAAAATACTCGGAAAGTTTTGGTAGCATCTTGTAAGGGTGTTTACTAAACATTCGGCAAGAATTCAAAGAGTGATTCTTTGGGTTATTTTAAGAATCGTTGCTTTTGATGATTTTTTTTCCGTTGTGTTTCGAAGATATAGGGCGATAAATGTTTTTCGTCAAAAACTACTTTTATTACCTAATATTGCATGTAAAGCTTCTTAATCTACAATAACTGAAGAATATGACTACCACCAGCTAGGATCCATAAATCAATCTTCTCCTCATTAACTGCCGAACTCTTTTTTAAAAAAACAGGGTTGTTTCTTATTGGATTGCATCCATTAACTCTCCGGTATCTTCTATATTTTTCACTGGAGTAGTATGAACTAATGACCTCAGATGGCCCATAGAAAAAAGTTCATGAGATTTAAGTCCGAGGATCGAGCAGGCCATAAGTGAGGCCCACCTCGACCAATTCAGCGGTCTTGAAATGTTGCATTTTAAAACTCACACAGCAACCGCACTGGTGCACCATCGTACACAAACTACACATATATATTGCAATTCTCATTGCCAGTGGTATATCCTCTAGTAAGACGGGTGTGAGTGCAAAAACCAGTCGTTTATCAGAATATTGTTAAAAGATATCAGTATTGTTTTTATCGAAAAACCTTTATCGCCTTGTATCTGCGAAACAAAGCGACATTCTGAAAATCATCAAAAGGTCAAAAGATTCTTAAAATAACTCAAAGAATATCCCCTTAAATTTTTGCTGTATTTAGTACACCCTGTATATGCTAAGTGTTAAAGTATGAAAACCGCTTATTGATACCTTTATCCATTTTAAACAAAGTTGTACGTATGTAACCACAGAATTTACGTTTAACTTCTTATGAAATTTGCTCTTTTGTTTATTATCTATGCTTTTGAAATATCAAACGGACAATCGTAAACCTTGTAAATCCTTGAGGATAAAAATGGCGAACGAGTGCTTCGCTTTTGCATTCCCTATACAACGAACGTGATTGAAACCGTCACGTTTGCCATATGTCATAGGAGGAGAGCCGCAACGACAGCGATCTGCTTCCCTAATCCTTTATCGGTTTTTACAGAGGATGATGACAAATTTTCCCAAATAAAATAACGAAAGCGTCAAAGGCGAGATCGATGGAGAGTTTCACGTCCCGATTAGAAGCTGATAATTTTGCATCACTCGCCGATTACATTATCCACGTTTATCCCCTTTTTCTTTTCTCTTTTAATCAACTTTTTTTTTCCTTATTGAGGAAGGGCTTTCGTGTATGAAAAGACGATGCCTGTAGCAATTCCTTTGCTAATCCTGTTTGTCGCGCTGAGGCCATTGGGTTGTCATTTCGGTGGATTGACGGTGGAAGATGAAACCATGGCAACAAACGCTTGCTTCCTCCATCGCAGGAAGGCACAGCAACCGGATTGATTTTCGTTTTGCGACAGTTGCCTAAAAGGATGTGTTTAAATATTGAGACAAGTGCTGTTCGGAATGGGGAATAAATAATGGTCATTAAAATCACCGCATTTCTTTCAGATGAGTTCGCTTGCAGATAAGTAAACGAGGTCGTTAGGTTCACGTGTCGATTGAGAGTAGGGAAAGAGAGGGGGGAGGGGCAAGGAGCTGAGAGTTGTCGGTCACCTTTATCTGATCGCAGCCTATTCGCCACATTTACCACGCAACCGCATTGGAGACAGAATTTATTGGAAAGGGAGACTGAGATAAGGAAAGGAGAGAGAGAGAGAGAGAGAGAGAAAGGATGAGAACGATGATGGAAAAGGAGGATGAGAAAGCGGAGGTAAAAGTTTTTCAAGGTTCGTTGAATTGCTCATGCAACTTTGGCTAATTAAACAATTAAAAGTTTTTAAATGCTCGAAATATAATCGGGGGAGACGAGAAGACGAGACATTTAATTATGACGATTGCGCACCTTGAGATAGAAGAAAATGAATTAGAAAATATGATTGGAGAAATTAAGAGCGTTGAAGAAAACCTTCCAGCTGGGAATTGGAGGCAAAACATCTTAAGTCTACTTTTCTTCCTTTTTTATAGTTTTTTTGGCTTGTCTTCCCTACCTCGATTCTAATTGAAATCCGAGAAGGAGTCTACTAACACTTTTTTAAGCATTTAAATTAAGTTCGTGCATTTGAGTCAAATAATTAGATTTCCTGTATTTTGTTATTCTTTTTAATTATTTCTTGCTGGTTAATTTAAAATTCGTGTACCATTCAATAAAAAAATTCTCCTTTTAAGCGGAAAAATAATGAAAACATTTTTAACGCAGAATGAAATTATTTGAATCTTTACCTATGCACGTTATATCACTTTACAGTTATTTCCTTCACAGCGCCTCAATGATTTGATCATTAGCTAGAAAAGAATTTCACGATTTTTTGGAAACTAAATTGGTTGATGACTTAATAATTATTTTAAAAACCTTTGATTCAAGTAGTTTGTTTTTTTTTAAATTGGACGTGTGCATATAATTCGAACTAAGACTTCTGGAGATATGAAGAACCGACTTCGAGGAAAAAGAACTTCGATAATGTTATTAAATCGAGTCAAATGTGTTTTTAATGTCCTATAATTTAAAACGAATCGGCAATGTGGCTTTGCATTTTTTATCATTCCCTGAATTCTGAAAATTTCTCGTTAATTGCGTTAAAATTTTTATAACTGAAATGCATAAGCAGACATCATTATGACTCCATAATCATTTTCAAAGTGAGCGGAGTTTTAATAAAGTTATATTTTTGATTTTTTTTTTCGGCACACAACTAAATAGATCATAGGCTTATTTGTTTCATTCTACATTATTTATTTATCTATTTAAAAATAGCATTCCACTGAAAGAAAATTAGCTATTTATTGCGATTGCCTCAACATTATAACATCATCATCATCATCATCATCATTATATATAATTCACTACATTTGAGGCCCGGCATCGAATAAAAATCATAAAACATTTCCAGTTTCTAATGTGCTCTGTCCTGGGTATTACTTTTCCAATTGACGCCTCACAGTTTTCTGATGTCGCACTCCATGACATATTTAATTTTTTTCTTCACCATGAGTATCAGTCGAAGATGGCGATAGCCCATCTGTTATCTTGTCTTCCAGCCCATTGTCATTTGAGTTGTATTATCGTTTCCATGATGTCAAACGCGCTCGTTTGCCCTCGGATACAAACAGTCCGTTTTTGTTACGGCTTGTAATTATACAGGGTTATTCAAAATGAAAACATAGGTGCGACCTATATAATCGATATATTTACACAGTATGGATATCACATGAAAGATAAACTCTCCAAGTTTCTCTCGATATGGGAGCCCTTTGTGAAACGACAGGCATCTAAACGATATTCAAAATCTTCACACACACGTGCCAGCACCCCTTCACCATTTGCGTCGATCGCTTGGGAAATTCGCCGCTTTAAATCTCTTTAAGTCATGCGGTATTGGGGTACGAAGACGCTGTCCTTCACGTAGCCCCACAGAAAGAAATCACAGACCGTTAGATCGGATGCTCGGGGGGGGGGGGGGGGCACAGTATCAGTGGCACATCATTGGCCCCAACAACCACTGTGATAGAATGTCGAGGTAGGTTGGTTGAAACGCGCTTCTAGTGAGCGTTTCCAAACTGGCGGATTTTTCAGCATTGCTAAATGAAACTTGGAGGGTTACCTTTCATTTAATATCCGTCTTTTGTAAATATCTTGATTATACTAGTCACCACTAAGTTTTATTTTTGCACAATTCATTTTGAATAACCCTATATAATTTAAAAGATTTTACTCTCATATTATATACATCTTATAATTCTCTTTTTATAATTTAAAAAGATCTTAGTGGGCTGTAGTTTTTGTTACAATGTGAAAGTTCAACAATGGGTTAGATATATTGTGACTTTTTACGATAAGAAATGAGAATTGAGGTAAAAGAGGGCAAACCAAAATTTGTGAATTTCTATGAATTTTATCAAAAACTTAGCCAAATCTTCGTCAATTGGACAATTTCCTCACCCGCCGGTAACTTCGATAAAAGAGATGTCTGGTAGTAACACAAATTCTTCCCATGTTTCTCTCAATTTACTATCCATCAATGTAAAACTTGTTCTAAATTATTATCATAGCGAATACCCAAGCAATAGTAAAGAGTGATACGGGTTTTATTGGCCATCCTCAAGGTTTAGCATTTTATAAGAAATATTTGAAGTTGATGGCGTGGTACCAGCGAGTCTCTGTACATAATCAATTTTTAACAAATTTATTTATTGATAAACTCAAGTAAGGCTTGATTTAAGTGTGGATCTCTTGAATAAAGGCTTAGAGTTTCTGGAATTCAGTTAAATTTTAATTTATAAACATTATGATTCAATGGTATGAATGTGATGAACTTCATTTTCTGATTTGTAGATGTTGTAAGAACTCCTTTTGTTTCAACCATTTCAACCGACAATTACATTGTAAATTAGTATAACATTTTAGAAATTTATCATATAAGAATTACGCAAGGGATAGTTTCTCCATGAATAACCTTGTAGTTTTAAATATGTTGCGCTAAAGGCATTTCAAGCATTTTTGAAGATACAAAATCATGACGATGTCCGATCAAATCGATACCATTCTTTATCTATTCTTTGAGTACTCTCTGTGATAATAGTTTTAAATAAAAACGTCATGCAAGCTTTGGGTAGGAATTCTTGCGACATCGTAAACTGATTTTGAATTGACCAACACTTTTCAGTTTCTGGTACATATCATGAAAATGTGTACAATGTATATTTATATCTTGCTTTACATCAGTAATTGGAACGTAACTTCAAAACTGTCCTAAAAATCACGAATAAAAACGATTAAAATATTGACTGAAAATTATTATACAAAGACGTTCGGTTGCTATAAGATATTTGAAGACTATGAAAATTTGAAACAATATTATGCATGCCTAACTAACGTAATTGGGATTCTGACCAATATTATGAATGTATATTGAAATTCGTTGAAAAACTTGAGAAAAAAATCTTATAAATTTTATTACTGCATGCGTATTAACTTAATGGCAAGATGTGCATCCATCTTCATATCTATTATCAATTGAACCCTCATTTGCTTTTCTTGCTTCGACTCTAATTATTGATCATCAGCCCAAATTGACATAGTAACAAATGAAGTGATGAAAACTTCAAAAGATGCGTGCTTCTTTGAGGGCATTATGCCATTTCAATTGAATTTTCTTCATTAGATCTCACTTGTCAAACTTTTTCTATTAACTCCAGCAGTTCCATCATTCTCATGTTTTCTACAAGAAGTGTTTAGGTTGAGCCGAGGAAAATGAAAGCTAGGTCGAGGGAGGAGGAGGCAGACGACGACGACGACTATCTTTTGCTTGCAGTTGTCAGGCAAAACCACAGCTGCACGGGAATGATGTTGATCGTCTTAGCTCGGTGCCCTCTTCCACCCATTCTTCCTTCTTCCTAAACGCTCTCTTGCCAACGACATTTCCATCCCTTTTTCTTGATGCCTCCATAATAATACTTCAGTGCAGAACCTCCTCTCGCGCTTCTTTTTATTTTTTTTTTCGACCCCGTTTTGTCGTGTGCTTTTGAAGGCTTTTTTTTTTTTTTTTTTTTTTTAGATGATTCCGATTTCGATTTACACTCACCCAAGCACTTGTCATTTGTGATCAGGTATCGGATTCGTGTTTATTTATATACGAAGGTATATGGATTTTTCTTATTTCAGATTATATAAATTGTAAAAAAAAAAAATCTGCATTAGGCAAGATTTGTAAGGTTAGGAAAATTTCTCCAAACCGGAAATTTTATATGAACTGCAAAGGTCAAATGCACCTTGTATGAATGGAAGTATTCAAAATGTGCGTATCATTAAGTGCTTCCTTCTGTTGATCCTTATCCGCATTTCGTAATAGATTAATTAGAAATTAAATAAATAGAAATTCGTAATTTTGGTTGCCATTTTAACTTTCAAGAGTCGACTTAAGTGTTTTGTATTATATAAATAATCACAAATAGAAGGTGAAAACTCAGTATTCCTGAGGGTCGCTCAGAGGAGTTTCAGCCAGAATTCTTGGAAAAACTCGTATTTAGCGAAACGAGGTGGAACTGGAGATAATTTGATTTTTAAGTTTTTCATCAAATTAAATTCAATCAAAGATAATTGGCAAGATATATAATCATCTATCAAATTGGCTTCCGGTAGTGATACGCTTTCTAGAGAGCTTAGAGAGAATCTCTAACGTCTGAAGGAAGAAACTAGAGAGAAAATGAGAAACTTGAGATTCTCAACAAAGAAATTGGAAACTAGAATATTCGCTGATTACGCAAATTGCAATCTGTTTTTCGTAATCTAAAAAACTTTGGAATTTACCTGATTCTTACAATTTGAAGTTTTCTCTAAATGCTGCCAAGATATTAAAGAGGATAAAAATCGAATTAATGTTAAAAAATAACTTGACGCTCTAACTGGCCAATTACTAGATAAATTGTTTATAATTATGTGTATCATCGACTCAGATTACACAAATAAATGCTGTGTAATTTAAATTTTAATCAAAACTTTAAATTGATCTATCTTGGACGATCTCGATTAATTCAGAATAATAACCACCACTTGGACGATCTCGATTAATTCAGAATAATAAGATGCTCAAAGAATAAGACAGAAAGGAGCCGCTTTACCAGATACAGATTTTTATTTGGCATTGATGGACATTTCCACTGCAAGCTAGTCTCTTTTCAGCAAGATAAGAAACAAAGCAAAAACAGAATTTTTATACAGGGTGTATCTAAATCCCTGTCACAAACTTCTGGTGGTGATTACCCTCAGCGAGATAAAAACAAAAGTTCTTATAAACATGGTTCGGATAACGGTTGTCAATACGGTTCCTTATGGCGCACCTGTTAATAACCAATAAATGGGACGCTATTTCAAGAATTCACTTTTAACTGCGGAAATCTCATAAACGGTTCATTATCCGAACCATGTTTATCCGAACCATGTTCTCATCTCACTGTTGGGAATCGCCACCAGAAGTTTGTGACAGGGGTTTAGATACACCCTGTATACCGAATTAAGAGACAAAATAGGCCAACCAAAGAAGGGGGAAACAACTATTTCACAAGATTGATGAATTTACGTCAACATATTGAAAAAAAGAATGCTTCGAAATCCAAATGTATTTGAATGCCAGTCAAAAGTTTGTGTGTGGAAAAGCGGCTCCTTTCTATTCTTGTTGTCTGAAGCATTTACAGTACTATAATCTCTTTCTTTATATTTTGAATACTGATTATTGCACAATATCGGTTGGCTTTACATTGCGAAAAGCGAGTTCGTCATTACAAATTCTTGAAGATTATGGGATTTCCATCGAGCCAATGCTCCACTGGTCATGCATAATTTTCTTGACACTCGGTAAGCTAATCAATGATACATGTTCGACTTCTCGAAGATTAACAGTTTTCCACATAAAGACTATGACAAATCTTGATTTTAGGCTCGATTTCTCGAAAAATATTCGATATTAACAAAGTGACGATTTTATTCAACCAAGCATGATATTTTATGTCCCCATCACTTACTGTATGTCGATTAATGTCGTAAAATTTATATAATAAAATTGAGAATTTTGTTGATAACCATCGTGGGGGTAAAAAGAAAAAGAGAAACAAATATTTTCTATACGTCACTGACATGTTTCGTTATACATCAACTCCTCAACGCTCTTTAGGAGAAGCTATGCACCAAATTCTAGTTTAAAGTCTTCCTCTGAGAGTGGAGGCCCTACTAAAAGCAAAGTGAGTCAAATCATTTTTATAATGCTAAGATACAGGAATTCGGAAACTTTTTATCGCATAGCGAATTGTTAGCATTCTTTTGCATTTTATATAATCTTAATATATAAAGTGCTTTGTCAGTCTGTCATATCACGCAAATCCGGAATTTTCATTGGCAAGTGAAACACTTGACGGGAGAAAGTAAATGACGCTACAAAAGTAAACAAAAAAATCTTTCTTTTTAACATTATAACAGTGTTAATTAAAATCAAACTGCTTTATAACGCAACTTCGCTAAAATTTTCAAATTTTCAAATTCGGAGTTTTCATTGGCTGTTCAGACCAGCGACTAATAGTAAGTCGTTATCTATTTCAATTCTACGTGTGGGGGATTCAGTGTGATTAACAATTCCTAATGAATAGGGTAATAGTGCCGACGAGGAAGATGGCTACACGGCTCCAACGGGTATGAAATTCGGCAGGATTATTGCTATGATATGTTCGTGAGTTGTTGGTATATTGCAAGATACTTTCCAGGGAGCTGCTAGAGGACGATGAAGAATGGCATCGTTGCATGTGTAAAGCAATTGATTTTCAGATGCTTCGACAACTCAGACGTCTATCTGCAATCATTTTGGAGTACTATAGTCTCCAGCAATCTAAGCGAATGTCGTTGTCAGAAGACTATCAGCATCACCTCAACTCAGATGCAAATAATCTTCGAGTGCTGTATCTCGCATTAAGAGATTTGGACGAATATCTGACGAACAATGAACGCCAACTCAAGGATTATTCAGAAATGTTTCAATTGCACCAGTTCGCTGATCAAGAAGTTAAAGCGTTCCAGGACTCAAATCCACTGGTATCCCTGGAGACTGCATAACCACGGGTAAGATTCCAAAAGTTTGGTGGATCAAACATCTTTTAAATGAACAACAGCTGATTGTGTAATCACATATTAAATGCGGTACACACATATTAAATGCGGGAAAATGCTTCTCTTTGGCAGTCGTGGAGAAACCGGTAAATCATTTTTGTTGGAAAAAGTGCTGGCGACTGTTCGATTGGAAGGTAGATTGCCCTGGCAACCTTAGCGAGTGGAATTGCAGTTCTTCAATTAATGGGCTGGCGAATGGCACATTCAATGTTCAAGCTGGGATCTAAAAGTAACTTCAATCTGTTGCTATGTAAAGGCACTGTTGCGTCATTGTATGGCATGGAGCGCCTATGATGATCAAGTAGGGCTTTGAAGCGCTCGACATGTGAGTTACTAAATATATTTCGTTTCGTATAACACCCTTGTTAAAGATAATCTTGTAACTCTCTCCGTGTGAGGCAACAAAGACCCGACTCAACAATGGCCTGGCTCAACAATAATTATCTATTTATTTATCTTGAATTGGTGACAATAGCAAAAACAATATTAAAAGTATTGTTAAAGTCAAATCAAATAAACAAGGAATTAATTTTTTAAATGGGAATGAGCTAATTACTTAGAAAATTGATTTGTTACCTTACCACAAGGATGTATAAATACATGCGCCCTGGTAGCATTATTTTTGTTAATTTATATTTGTTAAAATATGTAAATTTTAAAGGATTTTTGAAGAACCGCAGTTTTGCTAAAGTCTGGAACGAAAACCTACTTTAATACGTTCAGTAATGGCTGTGATTTTATGATCGTCTACAATTCGAGTTTATTTTCTAAAATCGGTTATTTCAGACCAAACTGTTAATACCGTATCGCCATCGAATTAAATAATTCACGTAATTGGATATTTGCATCGCTCGGCATTTTCAGCTCGTTATATTCTTCGTATTGCCGAATGAAACTAAGCGTAACCTGTAATCGTATATTGCCTAAAAGCTAATTTCCAAATAGCAGTTTATAATACGTTAATTTTCTCCTGAAATTTCCAGAGCGACTTGGGTCTGTGTATTGGTGGCTTATCTCGCAACGCAATTCCTCGTGGAGTCCCATCGGCCACTTGTTTCGGCATTCCCTTTATAGGAAAACTGTCAACGTCCTCCCGAGGCAAAACAAATATCGAACCGAGTGGAATCTATTGAATTTGTCTTCAGTGTTTAACAAGGAGCAGTTTTTAAAAAAAGCGTTATCTGCCATGGGGAGGCCTGTCCATCACATCGCTCCCACTGAAAGAGCATAGAATCCACGAAAATGTCGTAGGAAAACCAATACAACCATTATAATCCATATAAGGCTTTTACAAATATTTCTCGTCATATTATTTCTCTACCGATTTTTAAGATTAGGCTTATATTTGATAAGGTGAAAAACAAGTTTATTGTAAAAGTTCAGAGTATATGTATTATAAGGAATTTTTTTAAGTATTTTCTTAATCTCAAAATTAATTAAGAAAATAAACCGGAACATAATGGCAAATAATATTGTGACATACCAGTTTATTTCTCGTTATCGTTTTCTCTCCGTGAGAACTGAAATCTGCAAACAAAATCAGAGAGAGCAATTTGATTTAAATCCTCGATAATCAAAATTATGCCGAATACATCACGACAGTTATTTTCATGAATTGAATTTTAAAAATAAGATTCCAGGAAAAATGACCAACTGCCTGTCTCAAAACCGCTCTGCCGCCCTCTGAACGCAGCTAAATTCAGACAAAAAGGCGATTTGGATGTATTCTTGATAATTAATTCTGTATAAATTATCAGAATTGTGAAAAGGCATAATACATGTATTTCATATACTTGACATTTTCAACTTTGACTGCTATAAAGGAGACCGGGGTAGGTTTACACACTTTTTTTTATTATTATTTTTATATTTTTAATAATAAAACTATTTCACTAAATTTTCATATCCATTCATTAGTTAAACTTTAAGCTACTGTATGGTGCCTTTAACTTAAATTTATATTATTTTCAAATTAAAAATAGTTTTTTGCTGTAATTTTACTCGAGGCAGGTTTACACACTGTTTATTGTATGTTTGCACACACTTAACAATGAAATATAAGATTTATTAGAAACAGAATTCAAATAATTTGCAATATTTGTTACTTCATTTAATAATACAGTGAGTACAAGTGAGTCAGGTTACACGCATTTCAAATACAGGATACAAATACAAATATTACCAAATAAAAATTTACAGGATACAAAATATACTGAATTACCTGTTGTAATACAATGATCATGTGCCCACCTCTTACAATGTGAGCATGGTACGCATTGTTCTCCAGGTTTTGACTTTTTATATGGCCTCAAACCGTGTGTAAATTTGTCCCATGCTTCCTGCGTAAACTTGCCCCATCGCGATGCATCGCCGTGTTTGGGTTACAACTAAGCCTCTAAGTTTTGTTCTTAAGGTTAACAATCAACTCAATAGCTTAAAACAACCGCAAAAGAACGGTCTAACAGGATAACCAATAATGAGTTACGATGATCTAATGGCACAGATCCTATAACTGCCAATAGTGGGAAAATTTACTTATCAGAAGAAAAATTAGAAAAAGTTGTCTATTTCACTGTTCTCACATGCGACTGACTCCAAACTGTTGTGAGGGTACATGGTATTGGTAACGTTTCTCCTGACTCAAAGGCGGTGCGCTCCGACCATCGGTAAATAAACTATAACGAATGTGTAAATCTACCAGTCACAAATTTTCATGCATGTTTATTAGAATATTCTTTTGGTAAATGTTGCACAAGTTGGAACAATAAGATTTTAATAAATAACTAATTATATAAGTATAGGAATTGAATAGTGTACAATTAACTTAAAAATGATAACTCCATTTTAATTCAAAGAAATAGAAATAAAATAATGTAAATAAAGAAAACAGTTAAAAAAGTCATCCGATATGGAGAAATACAAATATTGAAGAAGACGAAACACAGACGAAAAGAAGGTCTTGTGAAGAAATTTTACAGGAAAACACAATAAACAGGAGAAGAAAATCTAGATGAAAGTCCGATGATCAGTAGCACGTTGATAACAAAATTGGAATGAATTATATAAGGGCCGTACAAATGAAAACGTAAATTTGTGTGAGGAAAAAGAAGACGACGTGTAGGATCGTAAGTTTTTGTTTCAACAATTGCGAAACCCCCCGTGCAAATTGAACAATAGGTTGCAAGTGTTGCATCACGTGAGAAAGAACGATAGCTCGCGCTTCGAAGCTCTGCGAGTGAACGCTTCGTCCAAACAACAAAATGGAGTCAACGAAACAGGAACAGAGACCAGTAATTCGTTTTTTGATATGTGAAGGAGTTTCAGTTTCTGAAATTCATCGTCGTATGCAGAACGTCTATGGAAATGACTGCCTAACCTTCACTCGTATGTGGGCATGGAGCAAGAGATTTTCGGAGGGACGGTCATCAATGCAAAATGATCAGCGACCTGGACAAGCAAACCGTGCCATCACCGATGATTCCAAAGCCAAATTGCCGCTGTCTTAAAGGAAAACAGAAGAGCGACAATCGATGTCGTGGTTCCTAAAACTGGCCTTAGTCGTGGAACTGTTCACTCCATTATCAGGAACCATCTGTACTACAGAAAAATCTGTGCACAATGGGCCCCGCATCATTTGACATCAGAGCAACTTGGAGTTCGAATGGCCATGTCGCTGCAACATTTGACTCTCTATGAACAGGAAAGAGAGAGTTGTCTCGACAGAATCGTTACAAGGGATGAAACTTGGTGCTTTCGTTTCCAGCCCGAAAGCAAACGTCAAAGTCATCAATGGAAGCATTATGGGTCACCACCCCCGAAAAAATCAAAAGCAATCGCAAACAGCACGGGAAAGGTGATGTTGACCTGTTTTTGATCACAAAGGCCCGATTTTACTGGATTTTCTTGAAAAAGGCACCACAGTTAACGTAGCACGATATGGGGAAACATTGAAGGCATTGCGAGCGTCCTGGACTTCTTACAGAAGGAGTGCTTCTTCTCCACGACAACGCGCGTCCTCACACCTCAAAAGCAGCGGTAGACCTCAACACAAAGTTCAACTGGGAAGCAATGCAGCATCCACCATACAGCCCTGACTTATCCCCATGTGACATTCACGTGTTTGGGGATCTCAAGAAGCATGTGAAAGGCTGCAGGTTTCAGTCGGACGATGAAGTGAAGGAAGGGGTTTTGGAATGGTTCCACACGCAATAGAAAGACTTCGTCCATAAACGAATTACACGCCTTGTTACACAGTGGGATAAATGCTTTAACGCATTTAGAGAGTATTTTTAAATTCCTTGTACACACTTTGGATAAAATAAATAATTTTCGTTTTCATTTGTACGACCCTTTTAAATAACGTTTTTGGGATTTTTTGTTTTGATTTCTTTGTTTTATTATATCTTCAATTATATTGTTTTAACTGAAATTTCATTCAAAAATTTTACAAACTGAAGATGGGATAAAAAATCCCGAAAACGTTATTTATAATTCATTCCAATTTTGTTATCAACGTGCTACTGATCATTGGACTTTCATCTAGATTTTCTTCTCCTGTTTATTGTGTTTCTTTCTATGTTTTCCTGTAAATTTTTTTCAGAAGACCTTCGTTTCATCTGTGTTTCGTCTTCTTCAATATTTGTATTTCTCCAAATCTGGTGGCTTTTTTAACTGTTTTTATTATTTACTTTATTTCTATTTCTTTGAATTAAAATGGAGTTATCATTTTTAAATAACCAAAGGCCATGAAATATCTTATTATATAAATTCTAAAACAGTAAGAAAACCACAACACGATATCCGAATGAGTTAACTCGATGTTTACAAGAAAGAAATGTCATTTTCATTGCTTTTAACGATTCATAACTTCGCGGAGGCTGAAAATTTTACGAAGTTGTGCATTATTCGTAAATTCACAAGACATTTACTGTATTAAGCCGGCTTACGGGTTTGAAGAAGATAAACTTTGTCATATTGTCGACATGTCTCTTTTGATATTAGCTTACTTACGAAATAAAGGAAATCTCTCTGAACTTCCGGTCATGAAAATTTTTTCCACCATTTTTGTTTTATTTTGCCATTAATTCACTTGCTTCGGCGTCATCGATTGTGGCGTCACAGAATTTATTCCGGTGGGCGCGAGAAAACGTCGCATCACTCTTCCGTCACTTAATCTCTCGGCAATTAAAAGCCAATCAAACCCAGATTAGAAGGTTCGTGCAGCGAGAAAGCTCCCTCGTGCAATTCGGTCCTTATTCATGGCGGTTGCATTGTTGTTGTTTCGTGTGAGACAGTGGTGGATTATGACGACGATGAGCGCAGGCGCGGTGCCGTTTGCCGTTGTCATAGAGCCTTAAAAGACACTCGATGCGGAAAACGACAGGAAACACTGACGTCAGGAATGCTGGCTGACTTCCTGTATATTTTATCTCCTAATGTCACATTCGCACTCCCGTTTTTAACCCTTTCTCCCGTTTCCGTTTCCTTGTAAGCGGAGCGATTGATTCGGCGGAGAATTTGCGCCTGATACGGGTATTCGCGTAGTTGGGGAAACCTTATAAAAATTCATCCAGTAATCAGATGCCATTATCCTGTGATTTATTGCATTCTGTGGCCAGATTTCGGCATTTCCATTCACATTTTCCCAACTTGTCTACCCTAGTACTACGGGACTTAGCGTTCTTTCGTTATTAAGAGTAGAAGTCATTCATATAATGGTTTGAGATACTGCCTCAAATAAAGTCTGGTTAAAAGCTGTCTCGGAGTAATGAAAACTTTGAGATGACATCGTTTTTTTAATATTTTTAAACCTTACTTACTTTGCATGATAAATTCGTATTTGCTGTTTTGAAGAGTTCCCCCCTTTTATTCTATCGCTTATTAAGCAACCTGTTTTCATTTTTAAATTCATAAATTTCGGATATGCCAGTCAAAAGAAATCCACTCTCTAAGTATGAGTTCCGCTGGAGATAGAAATTCAAAGTCCTGTACACTGCGAACAACGTACTTCATAACAATATGAAGAAACCCAGATGCTCTCTTATTGGCACTCTTCATATAGTTATTATAAAAGTACGGATTATTAAAGGCAACTTTTTCCCAGCAAGTGATTTTATCCATTGATTTCTAATCTGCGAACATTGTTCAATACAGGGTGGGCCAAAAGTCTGTTACTACCCCTTCTATCTTGGATACAAATGCAATTATTCAAATTTCAATAAAGGAAGTGAATAGGAAGTTGTTGGTGCTCTTTCTCAAGGTGGCACTTACAGTTTTGTCAATATGCAAATTAGAACATATGCAAATCGTATCTATTAAACGGTAGGAGATACACAAAAATCCCAATTACAAACTTGTTCAGCATCAAATAAGCAACAAAAATAAATTTCAAAATCCGATGAACGGCTCACCCAAAAACCTCATTGCAATATCTGCAATTGGACAATCGGCTCTTATTGTTTGTTGCTTACAAATTAAGTCTTTAACAGTCAATCCAGAAGAAGTTCAATGTATTGTTCACCTGCACCATAACATAATTTTGCACGATGCCGTTACATGTGATTGGTGTCATTGCCATTGTTGCAGAGATTGATTTTTGGGTGATCCGTTTATCGGATTTTGAAATTTATTTTTGTTTTGTTGTTTATTTGATGCTGAACAAGTTTTTTTGTGTTTAATAGATACGATTTGATATGTCCTAATTTGCATTCTGACAAAACTGCAAGTGTCACCATGAGAAAGAGCACCATCAACTTCCTGTTCACTCCCTTTGTTGGAATTTGCACAACTGCATTTGTATCCAAGATAGAAGAGGTGGTAACACACTTAAGGCCCACCCTGTAGAAAAGTGTTTAGCGGTTGGGAAGCAATTTTTATTCAAATAATTTAAAAGAATCTCCATGAATATTAAGGCATGAGACTCATTGGTGCTCTAATCTATAGATTCCCATCTGGTAAAATTCCTACGGTTATAGTGAAACCACTGCGTAACAGCAAACTCTGAATTGACTCGCCATCCTATTAACGATAGTTATAGGTGACCAAAGATATGGAAATCGTACGCGACAAGTCAGGGCTGTAAAGGAATTTCCAACTCTCACATTTTCGTCTGATGCTGCAACACTAGCATGTCCTGCGACGGGCCAAATATTTCGAGGATTCCCTTCCTTGTCAAAATTTCTTGGACTATTCAACCATACCGTATGAGAATAACTATGGTCGCCGTGTAGAGCTTCCATTCTCGTAAAAATTTCCATTGGCTGACGCCCTTCAGCGACCAAAAGTTGAATAACAGCATGCAGATTATCTTCGGACGGATTGTACCATGAACGCCAAAGTCCAACTTAATCACAACTCTTAAAATGAGTCATGCAGGTATTATGTGTGACAGGCTCACTAGTATTTAAACAATCCATAGAAATAGCTGTTCTCCGTTGTCCAAGCGATACCTTCGCAGCTGCGCAGCCCAAACGTTTTGCTATTGAACAATGCTCAATTGAATGCCTTAGTCCAGTGCTCCTCTAACTTACCGAGTCACGGAGTATTTTCAGTTTCTGGTGAGAAACACGTGATCGCGTACTAATTTTCATCTATCACAAATAAGTACGATTGGGCGGAATGACTTCAAAGTTAGAGTGTATGCCATTCAGTGCATGGGGAAGAGAAGCGGATAATAAAGTGGCTGCTGTTACGTGTTGGCTAATTGCATTCTTTTATTTCGCACCAGCAAGTAGCAACAACCAGGAATGATCCTGGATTCGATGTGAAAAATAATTAAGAATTTCCTTTTTTACTCGAAATATGTATGGTTTATTCAATGACAATAATATTAAGAATAGGAACGCAATCACACTATTTTATGGGGTGGGTCAGGAGTTGCTCTCAAAAAACAGGGGATGCTTGAATACATCATAACATTTAGCCACTATGTATGCTCAGCCAATGTTTAACCACATCTATAAGGGTCCGGAATACAGCCACGCCTTTCTTCGAGATTTTCCTTAAAAAGAACTCAATAAATTAGGATCGAATATCAGAGTGCAAGGGAAACAATTCTTTATTCCACATACCTTGCCTTACTTTATTCAGCGTCTTCACTGATTAATTGGTACAGGGATAGGCTGACAAAGGCTGGAGGCCTATAAAAACTTATACATCGTGGTTACGATGCTCACAAGTGATTATTCACGCTTCATTAATCATCATACAGCATAGAAGCACAATTTCCGTCTACGGGACAAATACCATTATTTTCATTTCAGAAGTTTCTGCTTACCATGGATCAGAGACAAATCATCAAGTTGTCAAGCTCAAAATCCATAACAGGATCGGTATCAACAGCTACGTTAAGGAACACCCGCCATTAACCACATATTCATCATGTCCACTCTCTGCGATTCCGTTCCTAGCTCGTCTAACAGTTTTTCTAAGTATTCTCTTTTTTTTGAACGGTCTGCTTGTTTAAAATTCAACAAAGGCTCACACTATCGAGAAGAAACGCAAATGTTCCAGAAAGAGCATTTCCTGAATCAAACTAACAAAGATAACAAACAGTATTCATAATAGCATTATTACCAACAACATAGAGAAAGATTACAAGATTGTTTTAGAATAAAAATAAAGCAAAAGATGCTGTTTAAGCATAACTTTAATTAATAGGTAAAGTGCATACATATGAGAGATCAAAGATCCGTCACAACGTCAAAAGGTTTTGACAGCTCTAAAATCCCAGACAAGCATTTTGTAATTAGTTTTTGGTAGATAGCGTGCATATCCAATCAAGATGCGATCCAGACGCAGCTTATTTTATAGACACAGATACCTTGTGAGACGCTGTTATTTTAAATTAAATTTATAATGACAAATAGTTTTGTAATCAGTGAAGATCAGGTTTCTGCAGTACTAATTTTTTTTTCTTAAACATTAAATTTTTTTTCGATTGACAGTAATAAACATCGCATCTTCTTGCTTGAAATTTTAGCTTTGTTAAATGTAGACAAAAAAGTACACGGGATGAACTGAGACGGATGTCTATTCACTCTCCCCGTTCCTTGTTTAGATTCACTGGTTGTGTGTCCTTTCACGCGAACTTTATCTTGAGCGAAAGCTTTTCCCCTTCCCCGTCTCTCTTTCCTTTTGTTTTTTAATGTTCTTTTGTGGGAATCGTGTGGCAAGTATTTAATTAAATCCATCTTATCAGAAGATGATATCGACAGCCCCGGCCTCTCTTTTTAATAGACTCTCGGTCGTTCATCGCCGCCCTTCTCCTCTCTCTCTCTCTCTCTCTCCTTGTTCTCTTGTGTTTCGCTATTTTTTCCCCGCCTGTCTTATCGGTCGCCTCTCCTTTTTCCTTATCTCGCACTCGAAGAAATGAATATTAAACGGGGAGACGGGAGCGAGGGGGCGACGAAGGCGACGGTCGTGATATCCTCGCCGCCAACAATAATAATCTTCGGCGGCAAATAGAACAATCTCCGCATCTACTCAACCGATGGAGACGAGAGAAAAAGATGGAAAGACGAGAAAGAAAGAGTATAGATGCACGTTGTCTGTTTCATCCGCATAAATTTCAGTCTTTTGAAGAGTGTGTAAAAAATAATAATCTTTAAAAAACAGAGACAATGGAAGCTGAAGCAGTGTTCTATTCTTATGCGTTAAGGTTAGCGCCCTTAAGCTGACCGTTTTTCGTTCCCTGCACTCGTCTCAACAGTGAAGACGTAGCGAGTTAGACGCTAATTGACTTCGTTGTAAAGGGAGCCTTTAGAAACGGCGGAGGAGGATAGAAAATTGTATGTGTGTGTTTGTGTGGCGTGTGTGTGTGTGTGTGTGTGTGTGTGTGTGTGTGTGTGTTAAGAGAGGGTAGGAAGCTGGGGGTTTCGTCGCCAACGATGAGCGAACGTGTCGAGGAAGGGTGGGACGTGGGGTCGTTTGTCTCGACGCTTCTAAGTCAACATTATTCAGCAGGACGTGACAACGATAGCTTTGTCTACTTCTCCCCAACGCCAAAATGATGCAGTCGACAAGAAGAAAAATGGCAGCAAGTGGAGAATTCAGGCGGCGTTTTGTGCGCCCTTCCCCACGTCGAAAACCTTGTCCTCGTTCATGCTAAACAGCGATCGTAGGAAAGAAAATAACCAACCCACGGCACACATCCGCATCCGCACACACAGACACACACACACACACACACACACACACGCACGCACGCACGCACACGCACAAGTTCACAGACACACTCACACACTCTCGCGTCCACGAACATGCACACTTTCTCTCTCATGAATGGAAATCCTGAACGAAAACTGTATACGAATTGCTCCGTTTTAGGTTGTCACACAAATAGACGTAAAAGCTAAATTGTATAGATTTAGTCTTTCTAATATTTCAACCCTGATCGTCTATAGGGTGAATAATGTTCTTAGAAGAAGGTAGTTCCTGGAATCCAAATGCTTAACTATTTACTAAGGAAACAAGGAAACGACAACAAAATGCTTTAAGGTTCACTTGGAATAGAGAAGTGTAAAATAAAACGTAAAAGGTATAATTTTTTTATCCATTTTTTTAATAAAAACCTTGTATTACGTATTAAAAATTTAAATTTTCTTTATCAGTAATATTAAATTTGATGTTGAAAAGGGAAGGAAACATTCCTCGACCTGGACTCGAACCAGGGACTATACCTAACGCTGGCGCCTATTGTCCGCGGTAGCTCAATTGATTAGAGCGGTGCCAGCGAGAGGCATAGTCCCTGGTTCGAGTCCAGGTCGCGGAATTTTTTTCTTCCCTTTTTAACACCAAATTTATTATATTATTGAGGTGTGATCTTCAGTTTGTCAATTTCTATATTGATTGATAATAATAAAGCCGTGAGTCGGAATAATTGTGTGTGTATGAGTTGTGTTTCGCTATCTCTATCGAAATTTCCCCTATTGATTTTAAAACTATTGATTTCAGATATTCTTTACACAGAATATATATTCGTGCCGAAAATGAGCATAGTCATTCGACTCCTTCCACATGAAAAGGTCTGGATTCATCTAAAAATTTGTATACAAATAAATATTCCAGTTTATTGTTGCTTATCAATTAATATATATTTAAGAAGTAATGGACGTGTCCAATTTAAATGTTCAATTTCAGTTGCTGTGTATTGTCTAATTTTTATTGTAACAATGTCAAATGATTGACACGCCCATTATTTTTTTTTTTTTACATTGAACAGTGGATATAACCGAAGCCTACGAGAGAGACAGGCCAACACCTCCTATCAACATCTCCTAGAAAGAAAGCCTCACAATTGAAAAGTCATACATTGTTACATCAACATAAATCAACCAAATTTAGGGCTTACTATTGGTAGAAATACGATCAACAATGGTCGAATTATGATGATGTAACAATGTATGACGTTTCAGTTGTGAGGCTTTCTTTCTATAGTCCATCCAGTCTTAGTTTGCGCGAAATTTGACGGACATGTTAATTGTTATGTATTGTTTAATTTTTGTTGTAACAATGTCCAACAATTGAAACGGCCATCACATTTCGCGCAAACTAAGACTGGATGGACTATAGGAGGTGTTGCTCCTATAGAGAAGGCCTGCGCAAAGAAACGTCATACATTGTTACATCATAATAAAAAGTCACGTAGCCAACGTTGACTATGAAAAAGTCATAATTTAGGGCTTATTATTGATAGAAATACGATTAACAATGACTTTTTATGAAGATGAACAATGTATGACGTTTCTGTGCGCAGGAGGTGTTGGACCAAACCATATTAAAAACAAAGCCTGCTGACTAGCGTAATCAAACTGGGCCGAGGCCAACGAGATAACGAGGCTAGGAAGCGGAAAAGTCACCTGACCATCGCATTGCTAGCAACAATCCTACCTTTTTTTGTCTCCATCTTGGATGAAAACAGTTAATGTTTTCCGTTTGTTGATGCAAAGAAGGTTGGATTGTTGCTAGCACCACAATGGCCAGGTGACTTTTGAGTGCCAGGGCCTGTTTCTCTCGTAGGCCTCGATAGTAACTATGTAACGTTGTGTGGATAGTATCTCTTTCTTGCACACAGATATTTGAATTGTTGTTTACCAATTTTTATAGTAAAATATGCTTTTTGCATGTATTTAAGAAACTCAACAATTTAAGGAACAAGAAATTTATCTTCTCCTCCTCCCCCCACCCTCCGGAAGAGTACAGGAAAGCGGCGGAAGCCTTAAGTTCATCTTTTTTTTTACCCTTTTATCCGCACTATTTAACCCCCATTTTTTATAGCAAAATTTATTTTCTCGAATATAGTATTTAAAAGATGTAAAAGAAACCTATCTTCTTTCGTTTATCATCATTTCCCATCGACTGACATATCATATGCCTTTACGTCTTGTAACAAAGACCACATGACCTCTACCCCTTTAACTTCGACTCCACTTGGACAATTTGGCCCAAACTTCATAGCAATATAGATCTTGCTTAAAGGAATCTGCATGCCAAAATTCAATCCTTTACATGCTTTTATACCGTAAAGACAGCTGGACCCCTTTAACTCCGACCCCAGTGGGCCAATCAAAACCAAAATACATAGTGAAGTAACGCGTGCCCTTAGTAAGCTATTCCGAATTTCAACTTTCCACTCTCATAGAAAAAGAAAGGAGACTATGGAGAGACGGACATGCAAAAAAACTAACAAGAAGCTCCAATTTCTCTCTACTTAATTATGTCACGACGATATGCTGCTAAGGCCTATTAATTAACGAGAAATTAATCCCCCCAAGAAAAGGTATAAGAAAGCAGTGAAGTCGATGTTACTAGGTAGCGGTCACGTGGTTTTTAGAAAATATACTTCAAATGGCAACATATGGTAAGTGATATGTCATTCGATCGGAAATGATGAGAAACGAAAGAAAAGAGTCTTTTTTTGATTTTCTTAGTCCAAGAAAAAGCAATTTTCGGATAAACAATGGGGATTAAAATGAGGGGGTAAAAAGTAGGGGATATCATTATTTAGTTTTTACCCTTTCTTTATCTCCCACTTTTTATGCCTAATCTTTTTTTAACCTCGTTTGTTACTCCCCATATTTTATTCTCTACTTCTTGAGCCCACTTTTCGTCCACTTATTTATTCTATTTTTAAGGGAGACAGTTTTCTAGATCTTTCCTTGGGGGGGGTATTACTTTTTTGTTGTACGTATAATATCTCCATTGCACATTAATACTCATCCATTTATATTCAATAATTTTCTTTACTTTTATACTCATTTCTTGTATTATGAATAAATTATTAATCACAAAAATTATATTTCCACGTTTTTATAGTTTAGTTTAGGCATAATCATAGAAGAGTTTATGATTATGGTTTAGGTTACGTTTAAACCGGGCATTAACAGTAATATTTTATGCTACATGCTTATGCTCCATCATGCCTATTCTCTGTAGCAAATTTTTAATTAATATTGGTCTTAAATAAGAATCTCTTCTAAAATTATGCAGCTTCTAGTAAGTCTAAAGGGGCCATTTGTTGTAATAAAATATTTTTTCTAGACCCTTGTCTCTACTTTTCTTGTATTATATTCTGCAATAGAGATCACGATGGATTTATTTAAAATAATCTTTAAAAAAAAGGAAGAAAAAAAAGAGATGTGACTTTTAGCGAATAAACACAGTATTGGGCGTCGTATATTTATAATGAATGATCTAGTGCATTTTTGAATGCCAATATAACAACCCGCTGTGAAGTTGCTACAAATCAATACACTTTAAATAGACGGCGTACAACGAAGTGAGATGAAATAATTTCCGGAGAGATCGCGTGATGACACTTAACTCGCGCCATCTGAGTTGTATCCTGCCTAGAATGAGCTTATGTGATGCTTAAGTGATTTCTTCATAAGGTGGATTCAGTGGAAATTGACAAAGTAGAAAATCAAAGTACTAGGCCGGGATTATAGACTCTGACATGACTCCCGGCTGTCATTCTGTACGTTTCTGTGCAAACAAACGTCCACATCTTTCCTGCATTATTTTGCTTTTCTGATTCATTTTCCATTCCAGGGGTAGTTCAAGAAGGCGAGGAGTAAATAGGAGAGAAGACGTTATAGGAAGAAATCGAAAACTGATTTGTATAAATATCAAAATAATTCAATTGCACATTGTGTTTTCATTGTGTGTTGACCATTTTGGGCGAGTATTTCACAAGGCCTATTGTTCTTATTTGCTGTTCATTTTACCTTCACTGGAGACTGTGTGGTATTAAACAAATTAAGGTAGCCTGTTTATAGCAATTATTTTGTGGAATAAAACAAACCGAACCATTTTCTTTTGGAGATAATTCCTGTCAAGAATACTGTGATGTGGAATTTCTTTACCGTTGAGTTAATTTTGGAAAACAAATAAGTGACGACTGCCAACTCTAATTATCAGCTGTTAATTTGTAGAAAAAATGTATTTAATCATGTATCAGCATATTATAAAGACACTCAAAAAATTTATCTGATATAATCTTTAATAGTAGAAACTGATCATAGAAGACATTAGTATCGACAGAACAAAAAAAATGGCGTCTACTATTATTGAGAAAGCGAAGTCTGTAGTATGGCTTGCCGAAGCAAAAGCACCGATCATTATTTAGGTTATACAGCCACCAGATTGTTTACCGTAATTTAACTTAAATTTCACCAGGTCGTTTAATACCAAGGAAGAGCAGCGGGCAGCCCAGTGCATCAGACGAGACGATAGAAACCAACACAGCTTATCTTCAAAGGCTTCCAAAAGGTTAGAACAATATTTGGCCCGTTTAGATAATAAAAATATTAAGAATGCTGGTCACTCTTGCCGTTGAGAATGAAAGCATAAATGGTTTTTACTTCCTACCCAGCCAATTATTGTTATGGTACATATCTGTTATGGGCATCCTATATAATACGGATTCATATAATATTATTATTAATACAAAATATTCTGACAGGGTGGCTAGATACAAGATAAATGAATCCACAGTGATGATATGGGGTACCTTAAAAGAATTGTATAACAGCTGAGTATTTAATTGTACTATTTAAACGGAAATAAATGCCTCATCCTACAAATATTAGGCTCAACACAATTTCTTTATTGGAAGAACACAGGCTAGGTAATTTTTTTTTGGCAGCACCTGAAAGGTACTCTCTCCTTATTTGGTTATTTGTCATTGCGGATCAAGTACATCCATAAATGCTGACTGTCTTCCTTGGGATGGATACAGACAGTTCTCGATATATAGGGTGGGCCATAAGTCGCGCACCAAAGCATTTAAAACAATTCTGATAATAAACGTCATTTTATTAAAACCAAACTTAACTAATGAACTAAGAAACACGTTGCTGGTACAATCACAAATGCTCAAAATGCTCGCCATTTGCTGATTTTACATTGTTTCACATCACACTTCACGTTATTCTTTGGTGCGCAACTTACGGCCCACCCTGTATATAGGTGGATCGTTCCTATACCGTATACATAAGTCGAATTTTATATACAGTTAACTAGTCCTCGTAAATTGAGCTTTACAGTAATCCAGCCTACTAGGAAGCGCAATAACGAAATATAAAAATTATTGGAAAATTTCCAGAAATTTGGAAAGTTTCTTTCCAAAACAAGAAACATAACAAAGTTCAATACAATTTCAATATTATTTTTCTTATTCATTCTCGAAACCTCCCCATTAACCATTTTAGCGATTCATAAGTATAAGAAAATTAATCACACCATCAGAATATGATAAAAAATGCGATAACTTTGACTTTCATATTCCTCATACTTTCATAAAATAAGCGCAGGAAATGAAATTAATATTACATTTAGGTGTGACATTTTAACAATGTCAAGCACAACGGGAATCGGCCAGCCATCTGGCGGGGACAAGCTGCGTGAGAGAGAGAGAGAGAGAGAGAGAGCTTTATGGGTCAATGTACATTTTTTAAAAATTATTTTAAGATCATTATATCAGATACATCTCATTGTGGTTAAATGGAAAGTCAACCACCTCATCAATCGAGAAAAAACCCAGTCAGATATGACAGATAGAAGCTCAATATATTGGAAGTCGCACAAATCAGAATCGAAGATAGATTGAGACAGCTTGTCGTAATACCCAGATCATCATTTCAGATGTAGATTGGATTTTAGTTACATTAATAAGGAGAATAGAGACAGAAAGAGAGAGAGAGAGAGAGAGAGAGAGAGAGAGAGAGAGAGAGAGA
>JAHWFO010022894.1:526788-541400 GCA_023313115.1 Rhysida immarginata
AGAGAGAGAGAGAGAGAGAGAGAGAGAGAGAGAGAGAGAGAGAGACGTTTGGCCGTTTGACGTAGCCGCTTAGTTTGCGGCGGACCTTGCATCGATCAAACTCTTCGCTCTCGGCTGAAGTCCGATAAGACTTGGGCGGAGAGCGCCGGCATTGCTTACGAGACAATTGCCGGGGAGCCCCTCCTCGTTTGACGGGCGATTCAGTTGACGCCGATAAATGAACAACGTCCTGAATTTATTTTCCTCGGAGCTCTTTGGCTGTTTTTCTTTGCTTCCCGAATTCAAGAGAAATGGCCGATCAGCCTGACCCATCTGGCGGAAACGATTTATTTAGCTAGACTGAACTGGATTAAAAAGAAAAAGAAGACAGAATTGACAATTAACAGCTCTTTAAAGAGACCGTTTTCTTTAAAAAAAAGAAATCTGTTAGATGCCACGACCCTATAAGGATACTTTTTCGTCTAAAACAAATTGTGAGAAGAATTGGAATTGAAGTCTTATGATTATGAATTACAAAATCTTAATAAAAGTTAAATTATTTGTTGGCTTAAAGTTATATCATGTTAAAATGAATTGATTACCGCTAATAAAAATAGAAATCAAAATCGCTAAAAATAAAAATAAACAAAATAAAAAATGCTAAGAATAAAATGGAAGCTGGCATAGCCAAACTTTGGTACTCCCAATGTGAAGTAGAATTAAATAAAGAGAAAACGGAAGTATCTATAATTACGCTAACTCGAACTGTACAAAAGATACTGGGAATTTTTATAGACTCCAACACACATTCACAATATTAATAAAAATGAATGTGCGTCTACCTTTCTGTCTGGATAATGATTACTCACGATAATCTCTATAACCAAAAGATCAACGAGCGTCAGACTTTGTATAAAGCTTTAACATAATCCGAGAAAGGTTTTTAGCTAAGTTGCAATAGATTTCCATGCCTTGCCCTGCAAAACGAGTGAAAAACCAACTACATATTAAACGAGACGGGCCATCCCCTCATTAGAGGAAACGCGATTAAAACGATTAAGATACATCCTCCTGTCTTTGTTTTTTATTTTATCGATTGCATCCATGTATTGTGTGTATAAAAGTCACTTTGTATGAGTGTTTATGCCTACCTGTTTGTCTGTTATCTGTCTGTCTGTGTGTATGTTCGATAATCTCTACAACCATGAGACCGATCGACAGTGAATCTAATATGAGATTTGAGGCAATAATAATAGTAATGAATTATAGATGCAAATGAAATTTTTTAAATTTGAAATTTGCTTAGAATTTGATAAGAATATTTAACGTAAATGTGCAATATATTTGATTGTTATTGGATTCATAAATCGAACCCATTGAACAGTTCGGATGTGGTTCTCTTGGGAAACAGTTATCATAAGATTTAAAGCTGTCTGCATAGTAATACAGTTCATTAAAATTATAAACCCAAATTTCATTTCTATTTTATTAGCCCATTTGTTTTCATCTTTTCAGTCCTTCAATAATCAATCGGTTACCTATTGATATACCAGGACCGCTTACCGTAAAACTTCCCATATATTTAATATTCAACTATGCACATTTCCTAATAATTTCCTAATTGTTTGTCGTTTAAAATATTTCCAAATTTTTAAATAGTCTGTCATTTCATAACACAAACAATAAACAGGCTTTTCAATCAATACATTCCCTTCTAAATCGTTGGTTTGTTCTATTGTGCATATGTTGACCCACTGCCTTGCCTCGACCCACGTTGGCCGCACATTGCAGTTTGCATTTAAAAACAGAAAAGTTATGACGTAATGTTCTCCAGAAGTTTCGAGAACATTCATGTCATTTCAATGGCTTCCGATGTGGTCTTTTCCTTCTGTCCCAACCATTATTACACATGTTGCCAATGGCAAATTCATTAAAAAATTCTCTACGACCAAAAAAGAGATAGTCACTTATAAATTGTACATATTTTACTTCAGTCACTTCAAACACATTTATTATTTTTAATTTTGCTAACATATATTTAGTCAATCATGTTCTATTTGCATTTTTCATATTGTCTCAATTTTTATGGAAATGGGTATTGTACAAATAAATATGCCAGATTAAAATATAATTATTTCAGGTCCATTGTTGATATTTTTTCCGATCTTTCTCCATATTTGACCAAAGGCAATTAAAATTGTTTAGGTAAGATAATTTCTTGAAAGCCGATAAACAAATAAATATATGATTTGTGAGTAAAAACCTTAGCGACAATTTCGGTTAAGTAAACTTTAAGTTATGCACAAGAATAATGGGGGATGCATTTTAATAAAGCGAAAAGGCTAAGAAACAGTGCTACAACGTAAGCTTTTTTCTTTTTTTACAATGCACCTTAAAACTAGGTTATCTAACATTTAGTTAATCTAACATATACATTTTATCCAAAGAGAGGGTTATTTGAATTGTTTCTGAAATGCACGAAGCGTTATTTGCTGCGCTTTATTGTCAAATTACATAGACGGAAAGACTTAAAAATTTTATTGCATTCGAAGCTTATGAAAAGACTTATTCTGTAAAGTTATTACATTAGCAAAGTTTCTGGAACAAATTGCTGACAGGTCATTGCCTAAAGGAATTAAAACAACATCTAAAAGTGCTGGGGTTTCCTTCACATCCAATTTCAATTTAGATTCGTTCGGCAACAGAAGGAATTCATTTCGAAGGAGTATGCGGGCAATGAATTTTAATAGAAGATCAAAAAGATGATGAAAAGTGGTTAGATTAATGACAGTTTTTAGAGAAAAATAAATGCCTTATCGTCATTTTATATGAATTATTTAAAGAAATAACCAGAATTGGGAATTTAAAGCAACAGCAGTGCCGCGTTTCTTCTTTTGTGAGCGTCGGATTCTGTTTCTTCCTTTTTTTTATTCTCCTTGCGACTTTCATGTTTTTTTCCGCTACTGTTGAATTTTCCGTGTTTCTTTCTTTTCTTCTTCTTCCGCATTTCTTTTTATTATCCTATATTGTGATCCTTTCTCCCAAACTCCTCGTTCCTTTTATATATATTTCTTTTTCCTTCATGTTCCGTAATCATTGTGTGAGCGCATAAACAAGGAGAGAGAGAGAGAGAGAGAGAGAGAGAGAGAGAGAGAGAGAGAGAGAGAGAGATGGGGGGGGGGGGGGGGCGGGGGGGGGGGGCTCTCCCTTTGAGCCGTCAGCTGCACGGCGTTTATCTTTCCTTCACCAAACGCAAGACGAGAGACAAATAAATCATTTGGGGGCGTGGGGAGGGAGGAGGGTTTTTGTCGCCACCGTGTAACGGCAGATGTCGACCGTGACTGCTTAGCTCAGTCCGCTGGAAAATTTGGGAAGAGAATTTAGTCGGCGCAAAACCAAGACAGCCAGCGCCCGACGATTCCGGTCGCCACGCCTCGCAGAGTCACGTGACCACGCCCAAAGTGAAACCGAAAAAGCACAACAGGGAATCTTAGTAAACCGACTGGAATAATCACATCTTAAGAAGAAGAAAATCTTTTGCTGTTTTTCTTGCCTTCGCTTTTATTTGCCTCTTCTTTGTTTCGTACAGCGGTTCTCTCTTTTTTAATCTTTTCAGGAATAGTCTTCTTCAGACAGTAAAGAGGAAAAAAATAAGGATACACTCACTCGAAAAAGGAAGGAATTATAGTTTGCGAGGAAAAAGTATCGAAGGCGTTCGAGTCGTGTAATTTCCGCAGCTATAAAAAAAAAATAGTCCAAAGAAAGAATCATAATATTCTTGGCTAAGAATAATGATTGATGACAGCAAAAATGAAAGAACCTTCAGAAAATTGACAGAAGCGTAACAATCCTATCACTAACAACAACCTTAAACTACTGAATTGGTTGACAAATATGAAGTATTTTTTTTCAATTTTTTTTTAAATTATCCATACTAAAGTTACTGAAATGGAAATATATTGCTCTAAAGCTGGCCACTGATATTAGATTTTTTAAATAATTTCAGAGAATAATAACATGAAAATAATTCCTGTCTTAAACTTGATATATCACAACAAGGCAAATTCCAATATTTTCTTGTCTGTTGTTGGAATTGTCATCATCTTGAACTTAACTCGAATGAAAATAATTATATATACGTTACAGAGATTTCTCTTTGATAAATAAACGTAAAGCCATTGAAAGGCAGGTAAATCCAAAATAGTACGTATTTCGACAACACAGTTTATCAAAGTGATTGTCACTAACTTAACCGAATCTAGTCTCACATGACCTCATTATCATTTTGATGAGCTGAATGATAATTTTTGTGTTGTCAAAAAACGTATTCTTTAGTAATTATCAAAAACTTTATTTTTTTTAATAATACCATTTTAACACATTTTTTTATCAATTGGGATCCAATAGGTCAATCCAGGGCCTGTATGGACAGAGGCCGACGAGTTGGGTCCCTGGATGGACCTGAATTCACGATTGCTGTATGATGGTCGCAGCAGCCGGGGGGGGGGGGGGTAAAGATTGTCTATCACTGATGGTCGTCCATCCAGTGACTAGCCGTACCTGATGTAGCTTAACTTCACAGAAGTTGTGTTCAGTGAAAGTCCCCAAAAAATGGTAATTATTGCATATATTTCTCCCTAAGCGTTTCGATATTACAGCAGTCTCAAGGTATTATTTCTATGGTATAAAGTAAAATATAAAATTTTTAAAATAATATTGCTTACATTGTTTTGTTGACAGTCGTTATAACATTATTAGATTTTTCAATTAATGTTTTCCAATTAATTTCTTGTAATTATATATTTATTTCATGTATGATTGGTAATTTAATAAATTGTGTTTGTCTTCTTTTTATGCTCTGTAATTAAGAGTGTTGCACGGCGTGTGTTTTTTCTGGCTTCTGCCATAACATTTCAAAAGGAAGATGAGTAAGATTAAAATGCAATATAATGAAATATGTTAAAAATATGTACATGTATTTATGTATTTTAAAAGGCCTAAGAAGCCTTACAGTGTTTCTCATGGTGGAAGTTGCTTTCTTAAAACAATGATAAAAGCTCGTAGACCTATCAAAAGCGTCCCTCTTTAAAATACATGAAATAATTTATTTTAACAACTTCATTATAATACGTGTTAATCTTGCTCCATCTTCGTTTGCAACTATTTTAGTAGCGTTTCTCTAATGTTTAATTTTAATTTTAAACTACCATCTACTCTGATATTTCATTACACGCCAATGAATGCAGCTAAACTGCAGAAATACAAGGTGTAACATAAAGGTTCACCACTCCTAAATAGCTCGGCAACCGTTGTAGATGTAGGCTTGCCAACTTTCAGACTGGCAATTCCGGGAGACTATGGGAGACTCCATGTTAATTTAGCGCTTGTTCCAGTCTTATTCTCGGGAGACTCTCGTGAGGATTGGCAAGCCCATCAAAATGGCGAACGCACAACACAAAGCCTTTCCTCGTTGCCATCTCGATCCTCAGACCTCACTGTTTGTGACTTCTTTTTGTGTGGATACGTAAAAAACTTGTTTTTGTGCCACCCATTCCGCCAACATTTTGCTTCTCATACTTAAGTTAGTTGACGTAATATTACAGGTTTCATGTTCCAGAATAAGTAACAGAAATCAAAATAGAGAACGGCCTTTTTTGATATACGAGCGTTGTTCAAGTTGGATTATATCCATCTTGCACGGTGGTTGACTATGAACTGATTTAACATTGCTCTCTGTACAACAACAAGAAATCACAGAGCCATCTGGTGTTGTGGAAACATACTGCGAATGCACGGCTTCCTTGAGACATGGCATTTTGTGATACCATCTCTTAGCTCTGAGAAAAAGAATAGTTGCCATGATTTATTCTCCAACCTTCGTAATTTTGGTACAATTGCGCTTATCTCATTTTCTTCTTTATTCTCTATAAATAGTTTGTTTAATGCTTCAGAATGGAAATGTATGAAGTAAACATTTCTTGATGATTAAATGGATTTTAACATTTCAAAAGAGGGGCATTTCGCATTTTCTCTTCTATTAAAGGGTATAAAGCAATCTAAAAGAGATAGATGCTTTAAAATAGACAGTTTATTTATTAAGATAAACAACCAATTTTACCTGTTGTATCCGGCTTCTTCGAGTTGTGATACAGTAAAGAAGCTGCATCTTTATTTCAAATTAAAAAAAAAGCAGCTTCAATTATCACAACCTTTATAACAACCTAAAGAAGCCGGGTACCAAAGGCAAAACCGGTCATTTATCTTAATTAATAAATTATAGATTATAAAGCATCTATTTCTTTCGCTAAACGATACAACATAAGAATTGTAAAGCAACCTGCAAAACGGAAATGAAGAAAAAAATTTAAAAACTGAAATGATACATTAATCTACGAGCTTGTATATGAAGAGCTCATTTCCAGAATCTGAAATACCCAAACCCAGAGGTTTCGTGATTATCTAGTGTTTTAGAATCTTATGGCCTTCTTTAAATAGTAAAATAAAAATTCCTTACAAAACCGGCAATTTTCCCAAAGAAGACGTTGCATGCAAATGAGCTTTAATTCAGAAACTTTATACTCTTTCTTGTTTCTTAAGAATTAACTTAAAAGACTACTCTACAGTCAATACAGCTTTATTTAAAACGACAGATAGCCACGCATTAATAACTTCGTGGCATTTTTAAAATTTCATAATTCGAACACAAAATGTGTGGAAAAAAGAAAATTCTGAATGCACATTCTAATATCAGGGCGTCCATCTCGGTGTCGTCAAAGGAGGCATGTTTTTCTTTCACAGTGTAAGTTAATACATCGCACGCGAGATTATTCACCATCAATACATAAATAAATAAAATAAAATTACCGTAATTGCTTAATTTAAATTTAAATTAAATAAATGTCTGAAATTGGGTCCATCATTTTGACTTCCCCTGTATCAATGCATCATCTTAATTATCATCATGATATTCAACATCCATCAATCCGCTGCTGACTAGGTCCCCTTTAAAAATTTCTAAGTGTTATAATATGCTATCCTGAGCTTTGCTTGGAAAGATATATTCGGAGTATTTTTCTATGAAAAATGTCTCTTAATGAAGTAGCACTGTTCAGTGTATATAGCATCGGTTAGTCCCGGAGATAGGGATCATTGCAAGTTTGATCTCACTAATCAAGTGGACGAAATCTGTGACCGATTTTAATCAAACTTTGAATTGGTGGATAAAGTTTTCTAACCCAGATGCATATATTTTCGAATTAATGGGGGTTTGATTTCGCAAGACCGTAATGGTCGAATTCGCTAAGTTCATTAACATAAATATAAAAGATGAATAAGATAATTTTCTATAATAAATGAGATTTTTAAAAAAATCATCAAGCTTGGAAATGAGTGAAACTCTGAAAAATGTAAACAATTTGAGCGCTTTTATTTAGTGTAATTTTAATGGTGAGTGTGTTGGAAGGCACTTCTATAATTTATTACAAACGCTATTACCATTAATTGAGGGGAATATTTTTAAGTAGAAACTGTATTGTTTGGATGCTTTAATATTGCAACGCGTGTCGTCCGGCCATTGTTATTGAGAACGTAATTAAGTGTCCAGACTACAGCGAGCTAATTAAACAAATTGAATCATTAACAAGGGCCTAAGTGAATATTTTCAAATTCCTAATGGCTATTTTGAAATGAAACAAACAGTAATTATGTCGTAAATCTTTATCGGCTCCGAATTTTTAATATAGACTATACGTGTCTGTAAAATGACTTGATAAACCTGTTCTTCCATCACTAATTTTGAGGAAACGCAACACAAGTCGAGAAGTTTTCAGTCGCTATTTCTCAATAAATGTTTATCGAAGAATGTATGAATTTATTGAACAAAAGATGGTTTGAGTATTTTTGTTTTTATACCAAAATATGTGAATAAACTGCCTAAGTTAATGAAATTGAAATAGATATCTTTTGGAGCACCCTGCATATTACTATTGAAGCTTTCTACTCGTGATTCATAAAATCATTATGAAGGGAATAGGTTTACAAATTGAAAATGTTCTCTCGATATATTCCGTAATTAGATAGGTTGCTGAACCTCGCAATATTAAAAGCTATTCAAACGCATCGTATCATATTAATACGGAAAGCCGCACTTTAAAGCTGGCATTACATGGTCGAAGATAAATGTTAAAGCTCCTACATAAACGAAAAACATTTTTCTTTAAAATTTAATTTAAAAATGTTAAAAATAAGGAAATGATAAAAATAACGGTATTGTTTGCTTTTCAAGTCCCTGAAAACGGTTTAATCATTTTTTTTTTCGATTGCATGAATAAATTCAAATCAAGTTGTAGTTGATAGATATCAGCTGTGATTAGTTGTTTTAGCAAAGATGACACAATTTATTTAACAACTAGTATTAAAGCCCGTCATACGACGGTGCCACAACAGGCGAATCTGTAAATTCCAATTTCATTATAAAATTTCGCCTGTGATAGGACTGTGATAATTGACAGAGCTGCCAATAATAAATAAAAATGTTTACATAGTTTTCAAACCTGCTTATTCGTTAAGGTCGCGGGGCAGCGCTCGAGATTTTCCGCCATCAGGTTCATGTCCTCAATGGTAATACCCAAGCGACGCGATCCCAGATGATCAATGTAATCTAGCCACATAGTTTTAGGCCGACCCTTGGTCTCTTAAGAGACATACTTCTCCTCTTCTTCCGCGACCTCCACGGTCACCTGACCTAACCCCATTATTTTTTTTTTCTTATGGGCTTACGACCAAGTTCATGTTTTTCCCCCCTCCCCCACCCAGCCCGTTGCCACGTGACTTAACCCAACCACCGACTTGGAAAATAGCAACTGCCTAGGAAGACGGTTTTGCGGCATCCGTACATGTGGCCAAACCAATGCACCTGAGGCCTCTCAATGCGAAGAAGTAGCGGTTTAGCACCTAAAGACTGCCTTATTGTGATGCTGAACATTATCTAGTAGGGAACACATGTCCCACCTCTCAGAATCTCATTTCGGCACTATTTCTGTCATTACCCAATAAGACTCATGACCATAGAGGGGAATGGGGACAAAGATTTGAAAACAGACAGCTTGGGTTTCTTTCTTAGCTCAAGTTTTTTACAACGGATCACCACAGTTCGCGTCAGACACAGCTTGCTGCACCGATCTGGGCATACAATAAATAATGTTATTGCTTTTGATTTTATTCGAAAGGCCTGGCCTACGAAGGTTACTGCAATACTAGGAACTGCAAGTTCAATTTTTTTTTTAAATTTCATCTGTGACAGGATTGTGATAATTGGCAGGACTGCGATAATTGACAGTATTGCTTATATTAAAAAAGTCACTGTCATCATGAGAATGATACTAACACAGTGTGTCCTGTTACAATGGGACAAAGTCACTACTGTCAATCTGACAGTTATAACCTAACACAAAAACACATTTACAACTATTAGGTGTAAACTTTGCTCTTCAGTGAAAATGGCTCTTCGGGCTCTTTTTTTATTTTATTTTATTTTTTTTATTTTTTATTTTTTTTTTACCTTCCTCATTGCTCTATAGGGGGGCACGACCACTATATTTTAAAACTAAATAAATTAATAGTTATACACATATAATGAATATTAAAACAATGAGTAAAAATGTTATTTGCTTTTGATTTTTTTCGATTTGATTTTTTATTTTTCTAATTTATGAATTTTTCGTTTTTATTAATTTGTACAATTGAAAAATTATTACTATATAAAGAATGTCATAAAATGTAAAAACTAATGTCACCTGCGTACTTGTGATTTGAATTGTTAATCAATTTCAAAATGTTTTTTTTTGAATGTTATTATTTATTTTTAAATTAAGAAATAAGAATGCCTGTAATGAATTTAAAATTACTTACATAGGATTTAATTTGATTTATTTATTTATTTTAGTGTGCTATTTTTAAATGCCAGTAGATGTACGTATATAGTTAAATCTATGACGACAATATATTTTTAACCGTAGCCACGAAAAATATAAGATTTTTTAATAGTCATTTTCGTCGGCTGCGATTTTTGGATTTTAACAATCAGTGTTTTTTCATTTGTTGGAAACAATGAAACTTATATTGTTGCTCGTCACTATGGAAACGGGCACGGAGCAGGAGGATTTAGCATTTTATATATAAGATGAGATGGTATTATTATATGTGCGAGAGAGAGTTAAGCTAATAATCAAATCATACGAATAGCCTTCAAGTTATGTAAAACCACTTCAATTACCCGAACCTGCAGCTATTATCAACTGCCTACACTACCAAACATACGCCGCATCGGACTTATCAATTATCAAATGCTTTACACCTAAAAGATCATCCTCCTGAAATTATTATAGACTGGTATATCGATAACACCGATTACCGAATTACTCGTAGATACAAATTCGAAATCCCAATCATGGTATCCAAATATCTTTCCAACCGTTCCCTTATAATGTCATTTATTTATGGAATGAATTACCATCACAATACGACAACAAATTGACTCTAATATTCAAAACACCTATACCGATACCAACCGATCTACCATACTATCTATGATCACGGAACATTATATCAATGGGCAAGCGGATCATGACTAAACCTACACTGAAGAATAATAATACAATCCCGAACTTTAACTAACATTTTATATTGTAACTGACGTATTTCCATCTATTTTCTATATTTGTATACATTCACATGCCTAAAGTCATAGGATAGCACGTAATAACGTGTGGAATCTCCTCTAACCCGATGAAGTACCACAGTGCGACGTGGCAATGATTCCACAAGTCGGTGGAAGACATCTGAAGACATTGCCAATCATTCCGACTGGAGAGCTTCCCACAATTGCCCATTACGGAGCCACTATCGGCTTGCACAGTGCATGCTTGACAACTTGAATCCATGGCCTTCATGGGGTCTGCGCCACACTCGAGCCCTACCATCAGCTTGTATCAGCTGGAATCGAGACTCGTCAAACCAGGTCACACGTTTCCAGTTGTCCAGTGGATGTCTTTATGGGCCCAGGAGAGATGTTGTTGACGATGTCTCGTTGTTAGCAACGGCACCCTCGTGGGTCTTCTGCTTCCATATCCCATGGACACCAGATTTCGTTGCACAGTTAGCATCGATACAGCTCCTGGTGAAAATCTGATATCATCTGGCGTAGTGTCAGTTGCCTGTTAGCGATGACCATCCTACTCAGACACCGTTGGTCCCGTTCATTGAGAAGGTGTGGTCGACCACTGCGTTGTCCATGGTGGGAGGTAATGCCGTCAAGTTGGTACTCTCGGTAGATTCTTGAAATTGTGGACTGTGGGATGTTGAATTCTTGAGCCACCTCCGATATTGAATGACCAATACGTTGTGCTCCACATACCAGGCCACGTTCGAACTCGGATAGCTGTCGTCGTGTAGCTTTTGCCACAATGAACACCTCACATCTTACTCAAGACAGTGTAACTAAACCTACTGACTCTGATTTGCATATTTATACTGTTTGCACATGATGCTACTGCCACTTAGAAAATAGTCCACTGCTATCCCATGACTTTTGGCATGTTAGTGTAATTGCTCTAATTTGTACTGTTATCTATTTTTACTTATTCCATCTGGAATGTAAATAAATAAATAAATAAATAAATAAATAAATAAATAAATTTTAGAACGTGTGGATAAAATGGGACCAATAATAAGAGTCCGAATATTGGAAAGGAATTTAATAGACAAGGTTTTCAAAATGATAAGTGCCATCGATAAGACAATTGCTCGCCGATCGCCCTCCCCTGCTGCGATTTGTAGTTGGACCAATCGCTCATTGGATGAGCAGCATCGAAGGCAGTGACGGAGGGAATTTTTTAAACGGAATGCGTCGTGGTTTTCGGGAGAGAAGAGATTAAGCCTCCATTGGAGAAGGGTCAGAGGAAAGAGTACGGAAGAAAAGGAGATGGAAGAGACGGAGTCAAGAAGAGAAAATTGAGGTTCCAAAGAAGGATTCAAGGTAGGTCGCTTCTCGGAGTGACACGCCGATTCCGCGGAAAAGCCACGTCGGTCGTCGACGACGGAGAAGGACGAGGCGAGACGAGAAGCAAAGCAACGCGCTGGCTACCGACTTCAGAGAGAAGCCAAACGAATCCACAACGAGTCGTCGCTGGAACCAGATATTTAAAGTATCCGAAACGAATGCGGGCGACATCGGCTACGTAACGATAGAAGTCGCGGAAGAACGTCGGGAACGACTTTGCTTCGCCGAGTCGTCTAGGTCGGGAGCTTCTGTTTAACGAAGAAGTTAAGCTACTACACACACGTTTCTTTGCTCCATACACCCGGAGGACCCAATAATACCCACGGCAACGTACACCCAGGAATGCGTACAACAGGACAAAAATTTCCAGTAGTCCGGTGCAGGGGGCGGGGGGGGCCATCGTGGTCACGTGACGCGCGGTCACTCCGTTCCTGACTTGACAGGAACACTAGCATTAGTAAGCTGGTAGTTAATCATAAAGACAGTTACATTAAGCCACGTAGTTTTGTTTAAGTGATGAGTGTGTGTCCCGATAAACTTGCTAGTATTTGCTATTATTTTAATTCTATTTTGAACAATACCACAAGCCATAGCCACTCTAGTGCATTTCTCGGAAATTGTCAATCCCTGTGTTCATGTGAAGCTGCTTCCATCAACTGCTTTCTCAAAGTTGTATGAGTACTAATTATCATTTGTCGCAAGAAAAGAATGAAATGTATAATGCATTTTACGTTGACATTAACTTTATTTAATATTGTAAAATTCAATTAATTTCTTCTAATTAAATCGTTTTGTTAAAACTACCACTCTGTTCAGGATAAATTATCACTTGACATTTTATTTGGTTTATCCGTGACAATAACCTTAAATAACTCTTGAGTCATTGCAGATAGAACTACAAAAATATTTTATTGAAAGCAAAGAGGCAAAGGAATTTAATGGACAAGGTTTTCAAAGTGATGACCTTCAGAGGTGATACAATAGCGCAACCTAGTCACAAAGTTATCAGTTACACATTCAAGAGTTTCTTTTTAATGCTTGCAAATGCGTCAGTTATGAACCTTTTTCAGGCTAAGATTTGGTTTACAAGAGGAAGCCGACAGACCTTATTAGCCTCAAAAAAGGTCCATAACTGAAGCATTTGCAAGCATTAAAAAAGAAACGCTTGAATGCGTAACTGGCAAATTTGTGATTAGGTTGCGATATTGTATCACCTCTGAAGGTCATCACTTTGAAAACCTTGTCCATTAAATTCCTTTTCCTTGCTTTCAAAAAATATTTTTGTAGTTCTATCTGCAATGACTCGAAGAGTTATTTAAGTTAAACGTTGTAGATTAATTAATAATCACCCTGTATGTGGCAAATAACTTCCTATGTACTACGAAGACCAGATGATCCCCTTTAATTCCCATCCCCGTAACTCCGACCCCAATGAGCCACGGAGTTAAGTAGGATATGCCTTTAGTAAGTTACATTTTGACTTTCAATCTCCTTTGTCAAAAAATGTAAAAAATATGAAAGGAACGGACAGACAGACGGACATTGTAAAACCAATTATTAGCTTCATTCTTCCGCTACTCAATAATGGGAATCTGGCAATTTCGAAAATGCCAGATCGGCTGGATAGTTACTCCGAGGAAGAAATGCGGTAACTCGTCTGTTTTTTGTACGATAACGGTGAGAATCACCAGAAATTCATCGAGAAATGTATGAAGTGTATGAAGAAGACTGAGTGTAAGGCTCAGGTTACAATTCGCGGATTTTCTTCTGAAATCCCGGAATTTCCAGGCAGATGGTACAAATATACTCAGAAAGGCGCTATATTGACTCTCCCATTTCTAAAAAAAATCCCATTTTCTAACTTTAGCTTGACTCCTCCTCGTACAGAGGGTCATTTCTCCTTAGCATAGCCGATTTTGAGCATTTCTTCTCAGCAATGGAATGCGCCCGAGACTGTGTAAATCAGGTGGTGTATCAGTGGGCATTCCATGAATATTTGTTCAAGAAATGAGTGCAGAAAATTCGCGACATGACTAGAAAAGTTAATGATTTTTGGAGAGGGTACGTACGAGCGCCTTCCAAGGCGGAAATTAGTGCCGTACGCATCGTGCAACAGTGCAAGACGGAAGAATTTCGTTATCGAAGGCTGCTGATAACTCCATTCTGGTTGACTTGCTTAATTCGGGCATTCCGACAAGTTCATCCATGAAAAGCTACCTCGGAAGAGACCCCACCCCAGCCGTTCACCTGACAAAATCAAAAAGATCAGAAAGATGGTAGCACAGGAAAACCCTCCAACGCAAAAGGCAGGAACATCTGCGTCAACGGTAAGCCGCATAATTAAACGCAACTAGGGCCTTTGCAAGTTCCATAAAGCCAGAGTTCATGCTCTTAATGAACGTCACATCCGTAAACGCAAAACCAACAGCCACAAGCTCTACGAAGGCTACTTTGCGGTCGAGAAATGGCGGTTTGTTGTTACGTTGGATGAAGCGTAGGTTTATCTCTCAGATTGGGTTACGTGTCAATTCGTCGAGGGTCAATTCGTCGAGCGTCAGTTCGTCGGCGTCAATTC
>JAHWFO010022894.1:546400-563727 GCA_023313115.1 Rhysida immarginata
GAATTGACGCCGACGAACTGACGCTCGACGAATTGACCCTCGACGAACTGACCTGATACCCTCAGATTGTGGTAAGGTTCGTGCAATTGCCTACCATACAGGAGATTCAATGCGAAACAATTGCCGGACTGATTGGGTGCGTAATTGTCGTGAAAGTTTTCCGAAAGGCTTCATGGTCGTGGCGGGGTACTGCTCAAAAGAACGGTTGCAACTTCGTCGGATGGAGAAAAACGCTAAGCTGAATGCAAATTACTACCAGGAAAACATTTTGAAGCCTCTTTACGCGAACGAGATCACGGCGTTGTATGGAGAGAAGAGCAACTAAGTTTGTGTTCATCAAGATAAGGCGTCCAGCCACCCGCGCGCTCAACACAAAATTTCATGGCACAAATGGAAGAAGAGACCGACATTCGTACAATATCCTTCTCTGTATCTCAAGTCTCTGTGATAATATCCTTGTTATCTCTTTCAAGTCTCCCCCATGGACTTTTGTGGCTTTGGCCCTTTTCAAAAGGGGTCTCGGAAGACGTCGTCCCAAAACCATCGCTGGACTTTGGAAAGTGTGCAAGGAGGTAAGGAACGAAATTCCTCTCGCCGTCCTGCAAAGAAGTCTGCTAGCATGGAAATTACGCATTGAATATAATCGGTGGTGGAGAAGGGGATTCACGTGAAGTGACAGTCATCCAAAATCGGCTAAGTTAAGGAGAAATGACTCTCCGTGCTATAATAACCAGATTCTAAAACAACCGAATTTCTTTCAAATACAATTTGTGTAAACCGAATTTCTTTCAAATGTAAATGAGACGCTTGTGTCTACGTCGTTGGTTTAAATAAATAGAACTTTGTGATTTTGCCAGAAAATAGCGTGCATATCAGGAAGCAAGTTGCTTTAATCTTTAAAGTGTCCATGTACTCTTTGATCACTTACAGTATGAAAATAGCGTTTCCTTTCGATAAACCTTACTTTTGTACTTTCATCTGTAACCATATGTAAATTTTCATCTCTTCTCAATACAACCGTGAAATCATTCTTATTGCTCATCTTTGTTGTTGTTGTTGTTGTTGTTGTTGTGTATTTAAGAATCTATTTACTTGCAGACGTAACCAAGTAAACAGGAGCCCGACAATGAAGTCTCCTACGCTTTTGTGGAATTATGGTTTTTGTTCCTGTTTATCTCGTTACAATTATTTGTCCATAGTTTTTGGAATATTCTCATTGTATAATATATTTTCTATTAAATGTATAAAATAGTTTGTATCCTGAACTTTTTAATAAATAAGTAAAAATAAGAATGTCTTTAAAGGGCAACTTCCAAAGTTCTTGAATGAACCCATTTTCTTTAAAGTCAACTGTAAGAAGTACTCTTTTTTAATAAGTACATTCAAGTGTTGTTTGTGCAACCCTGTTTAGTAATCTGATTCTGTAAATTCCATCTTGCCGATTGCATGGTAGCGTAAAGTATAAAATAACATTAAATGATGCGCGTGAAAGGCAAGCGTTAATAGCGTTGAGCGTTTATTCTGTTGTAAATCAAGAAATGGGTGTAAATAATTGGTTTAAACGAAGCACGTAGGACAAGAGCAGACCGAAATGAGATCACTAAATGTATATCTGTGCATTCTCGTTGTCCAATTGGAGTTAAAAGCGAAAGGCGTGACGTCATGGAAGCGTTTACCCTTGACGTGAAATTGTTGGCTTTTATGTTTGGCTCTGGTGGCAGCTGTCGTTGGAGAGGAAAGGAGAAGGACGAGTCGAAGCGGAGCCGCAAAAGCGAGTCGTAAAGTGACAACGGGGTTGATGGTGTCAGTCGTCATCGCCACTCCTTTACAGACATAAAAGTTCATGTCGATCGTCGACATCGAAGCCCTCCTATAAACCGGCAGCCTATGCGACGTCACGCCGACGACGGCGAAACTCAGATAAGTTTTAATAAGCAAAAGAAGGGGAAACGGCCGGGGCCATTTCCACTGAAAGACAGCCTCTTGTCGGTAAAGAAATGCATTAAAAACTAGGTTGACTCTTTGGTAGGTGGTCTTTTCGGTGGAAATTACGGAGCGATTGCCGATGGTGGTGGTGGTGGTGGTTCAATGGGGGTAGGGGAAATGAAGAATCGTCGCTTCCATTCCATATCAGCTTTAAGAAGAGGAGGAACTGCCTTGCTTTACGATGAATGGAAAGAAAAACACTGCTGCGCTTGTTTGGCTTGGTTTTGTTCAGTTTGACATCCTACTCATCTGCAAAAGGATTGAAATTTCGTCTAATGGGGGTTTAACGAGTTGCACAACGGCGCTTTTATTTTCTTTCCAATGAAGGTGCGAACTCGTGATATCGTTTTTGAAATAAATGCCAAATTTTAAAAGCGTTGACGAGACTTACTTACAATTAAATAAACCTTTTAAAAGTGGCATGGAAAGTTTTTATTCATATATTATTTGCCTATTTTTTCCACAGAACTTAAATCTCAATATAAAGAAAACCTTAACTAAATGTAATTAGATAAAGTTGACGCTTTTAAAAAATAAAAGCGCCATATATAAATTGTAAAAAAATTATAGATTTGACCTCAGAAATGTAAAAGCTTGACAAATAAGTAAATAGTTATAATTTGTCTTCTGTTGATGTTTTAGTGAAATTCACTTCTGGCAGCGAAAAGATGAAATTGATGTTTGCTGTATACTGATTAAAGATGAAATCCTATGTGCACATAAATTGCTGATTAGATCTGATTCACTGAAGACAAATGTAACACCAAATCTGAAGGAACTTTTTTCAACAAGGAAACACTTCTTTAAAAACGTGTGTAAAAGTTCTCGTTAGGAAACTCTCACAACTTCAATATTTGATTATAATGAAAAACTAGAACATAGTTAACAAAAGTTTTCAAGCCTTTATATGATATTTTTCTGAATTCATTATCACATTTTTGTGAAACTTAGAATATCTTTCTTTAATTTTTAAAGTTTAACTCCATTGTAATGATGACTCTTTATTTTTACAAGGAACGTTCAAAATTAATCCACCACAATTTATTTCTCGAAAAATATGGGCATCGTATTGATACAGTCGTCGGTTCTACTGATTAATTTTTAAAGAAACCTCCTTCCGTTTCTATGGCTTTATCCAGCTTTACGACAAGGCGTATACCCCCCCCCCCCCCCACTCCCTCTGTACCATCCTGCTGACGCAACTACTTTTTCACAGCGCACAACGTCGGTCATCGAACTCTACTTGAATCTCACAGAGTGCATCTTTTTAAAGGGCCAACATGTGGAAGCCCGAGGGTGCCAAATCAGGAGTGTAGGGTGGATGAGCCAACACAATGAAGTTTGTAACGTCCTTCACTGACGTCCGCTATTTTATACATTCCTTTTCGCGCTGCTACCTGGCGAGAGGCTCAAACTAGGACCCCTTCAAAATTTCAGCCGCGTAGCATTGTTCATATCGTAGAAATAAACTGTGTTGCATCGCATTTTAGAATGCTTTTGCTACATCGTACAATTATTAACATTTGTACAATTATTAACATTTTCCTAAGGCAACATATGCCATGTAATATATCGTTCGATCGAAAATAATGAGAAACGAAAGAAGGTAATGTTATTTTTTTTTATTTTCCTAATACAGTATTACTCATTATAATAAACACGGTTACAGCCAAGACCTGCTTATAGCGAAGAAAAATTCGGTCCCAACCCTGTCAGTCTATTTTCTATGCATTTTTGCACGTTTGTTGCGAAGTGTTTTTGATAGAAATCCGGTTATAGCCAAGGTAAAATTGATGAAATTTATTACGAAAATAGCACCAATTTTCACTATAAGTCGGTCCTATATGCATCCAATCAAATGATCCATATGATCACTCTGATTGGACAACTTGAATCAACAGATGATAACGCGCATGACCTTGATGATCTTCAATGTCATTGCAGTCGTCTTCATTGAGCCGTCCATTCAAGTCGCATTTGATATCTTTTTATCATTATGTACTGCAGCATAACTTTAAATTACATAAATTTATAAATGATTTTTTTTAAAGATCATCAATAAAATTGGTTAAAATTCTAATTACGCCTAGCTTTAATACATTTTTATAATATAACGATATAACGGATATAACGAAGAAAACCCTGTTCCTTAGAATTTCGCTATAACCAGGTTAATACTGTACTACGTTCGGGAAAATCAAATTTTTGATTAAAAAAAAAAAAAAAAAAGAATGGGGGTTAAAAAAGTGCGGAAAAAAGCGGAAAAAAATAAATGAACTCAGGGCTTAAGCCTGTTTCACATAGAGCTTTGCGGAGCGGAAAACACGCGGATGCGCAATCCGCGGGCAAAAGCGGACCTTTTCCGCTAATCTGAGGCGTTTCACATTCACGCGCAAACTTTGCAGATCTGCTCCGCGAGAGTTGCGCAGCGGATTTTTCATTTCAAGGTGGTTTGGAAATCTTGCGGAATCCGCTTTGCCTCAGCCAATCAGGAAGCAGGTGAAGCGCAAAGCATGTAGGGAGAACCTAAAGCGGGAGAGAAAAATTACACTCAACTAAACAGCGATGGCCAGCAAATGTGTGTATAATGAAAAACTTATTTCTTTAGTTTCTGAACGAATTTCAATTTGGAATACCAAATAAAGGAACACAGAAATGCTCAGCTAAAATAAAACAAAACCAGGTAAAAGTCGGTTTCTATTTTCTCGGATGACATCGATGATCGATCAGCCCCTTCACGTTTTAAGCCTATTTCACAAAAATGGAGCCTAGTATCTTCTTTCGTAAAATGGAGTCTTATAAGGCTGCTTATAAAAACTCTCTCCAGTCGCGATCGAGCGTAAACGTTCATGATCAACGCGAGCACTGCATCTAAAAATGACAGAGCGCTCGTCACTGGCGCCTCTAAAAACTCCCCGATCTCATCGTCGTGTTGGGAACGCTCAGGATCAAAGTGATCTTATTTCCATCGTGATCACTTCGCGTTGCCTCGCTCACTTTCACTACTTTCGCTTTCATTACTTTCGCAATAATGGCTGACAATGAAAGCATATCCCACCTCGAAGTCCATTTCCAATGCGGTTTATAGTTTTGCAATGAATCTGAAGGCACAGAACAGGTCAAGATACACGTCAGGGGCGAAGGAGCTGAAGATAAAAGCGAAGATTGTTTTATATATTTTAATTTTTTAATTTTTCTCTTAGGTTTCGAATTTTCTTTAAAGTTTCGTTTTATCGTACGTGCACTCTCGTACGTAGATATTTTAACACTCTCGTATTTATTGTCATAAAAGAATAAATGCATTGAAATCTAATAAATCCCCATCAGATTATAATAATGGACAATAAAAATAAATAATTACGCTTAAAACAGAAAGTTTGAAAGCGTAACGAGTTTCTGTGGCGGTTACATCTTATTTACTGATCGGGCTGTTATCTCATTGCCCTTGGCGCTGTCAAAAAATTTCATGAGCGGGTGAATAGAGCGGGCGCGATCAGGGGTAAACGATCACGTGATTGAAAATGAGCGCTCGAGAGTTTTTAGAAGCACCCATTTTACGAAAGAAGATACTATTTTAAAGGGACCAATCAGGAGACAGCTTAAGCGGGAAAGCTGCGCGAAAGTTTTAATTGTGAAATGCTCAGCGGATTCCGCGGATTCCGCGGAGGCGCCACTCGTACACAATCCATCCGCACCGCCAGGGATTTTCTATGTGAAACAAGCTTTACGTTACTTTCCTATACCCTTCTCGGGAGATTAATTTCTTGATCAACTTGACTTTTCTATTTGTTTCTTTGGGTTATATCTTTCAATCAATTTTTCATCTACTTCCCTTTATAACCATAACTCCAAATTTGGCACACTAATTCATTTCTGAAAGTACAATCTAACATAAAAATTTTTAAGATTCAAAAAGGGTTAAATACTTATTAGGAGCTTTAGCATACTTAAAAGAATGCGCCCTTTGTCTGTACGTTTATCCGTCCGTCCGCCCGCCGTTTGCACGATAACTTGAAAACGGATTAACTTTTTCAAATTCTGTTTTCAGAAATATGACCATCAAAGTCTTAGCTCGGCCGTATTAACTTTTCAGAATTTTTCGTGGACCCCTTCAAGTCGAATTCACTTGCTAAAACAGTGAGTGTAAAGAATTCAAAGATACCGGCAAGTCATATAACAATGAATTTATCAAGAAGGAATACATTGTTACTCTGTTCATCTTTTAAGCATTATTGACATCGGCGCGCGCACGTGAAATCGATTTGTCGACGCACGATTGCTTAAGTGCTCATAATCTATAAGCTTAATATTAAGTAGCGGAAAAATGGAGCTACTTATTGGTTTTATTTTACACACGATTTGAATCACCCTTCATCATTTCTACATTTTTTGAGATAGAAGGTTGAAATTCGGAATGTAGCTTACTATGGGCATGTGCACCTTCACTATTTAGTTTAGTTTTGATTAGCCCACTAAGGTCGGAGTTTTGGGGGTGAAAATTAGAGGGGACCAAAAGGTCTATGTGTATTTATGCATATAAAGGAGTGAAATTCGGTATGCAGATTCCTATAAGCAAGATCTCCATTATATGAAGATTTTTTTTTCCCGAGGTATCCATGCCTTCCCGACTCGATGGCGGAAATGCATCGAAAAGACGGGGACTACATTGAAAATTAGTGTACCAACTCTGTCTGTAATAAAGGAGCTGTAAAAAAATATTTCCGCTTTTCATTTGACTGACTCTCATAAGTAGAATAAGAATGGAGCAACTTATTGGTTTTATAATGTCAGTCCGTCCCCTTTATAATTTTTTTGAGGTAGAAGGTTGAAATTCGGAATTTAGCTTCCTATGGGCATGTCCATCTGCACAATTTAGTTTGGTTTTAATTGGTATACGGGGGTGGGATTCAGAGAGGGGAACATATCTATGTGCTATTTAGGTACGTAAAGGCGTAAAATCCAGTATCCAGATTCTTCTAGGCAAGCTCCACATACTATGAAGTTTAGGCACAATTGTTCCAGTGGGATCGGATTTGCGGGGGTGGCAGTCCTGAGAATTATGGCAACATATGGCATGTGATATATCATACGTTCGGAAATGATGAGAAAGGAAAGAAGATTTTTTTACATTTTTTACATATTACGTTCGAAAAAATCAATTTATTGATTAAAAAAAAAACTTGGGGAGAGGTAAAAAGTGCAGATGAAGGGGTAAAAATAGATGACTTGCCTTATCCTACTCGGGAGGCGGGGGCGGGGGATTAATTTCTTTTTAATAGACGTACAAATGTATTTCTGCTTCACTGCTAAAGCTCCTCCTTGGAATGTTTACAAGATTTTTTTTTATTTAATTAACACCCTGGACAGGGATTGGGGTCACTTTTTCAAGCTTTCTTCATGTAATTAAAATTCCTCGGTAGGGAATCGAACCACCTCTTCAGATTTCTACGGCAAGTATGAATAAGAAAGCAAATCATCTGACTTATCTCAAAGAAGTGTATTCACAGTGGTAGCGGATAAGCCCGTTAAAGCGGCGACATTGATAAACCTAAAGGACTTATGATCGGTACATTTTCATTCATCACTAAAATGATATTGTCATGCACAAATGTTATGAGTTCGTAGTGTAATATATTTTTTTTATTGGTCTTGTAGTTCGAATTTTATTTTATTTTATTTTATTTTATTTTATTTTATTTTATTTTATTTTATTTTTGGTAGGATGAATAATTAATTACATGTACAAGAATAAATAAAATTTCTAAGAAGACTTTTTAGTGAACAAAAACCTGCACTGAAAAGAAGACAATAATTTTTCTTTATTTATTTTGTGTGAATAAAAATATAAACGTTGGGACGCCTATTAAATCATTTGAAAATCAATATCAATTTAATTAAATGCATTAAGGAACGTGTAGAACTGTTTCAAATGAATAATTTACATTAAATACGAAAATGAAATCATAATTAAATTTAAGATCAATGAAAAGGTTATTCTATTAAATATTCTTTAATTTAGAATCATTTGAAAATTCAATGTAAAGTTAATTAAATAATTCTGTAGGGCCCTAACATTTTTTTTTCGCACAAAATATTAAGTTAAAATAATTAGTTTCTACTTTTGAGTGGATTTTTGTTAGTTACTTATAAAAAGTTTTTTAAAAAGCATTTTTTTTTACATTTTCATAGTTTTCATAGGTCCTATGTCTTATAATTTTGTACAGTATAAAAATTGTTAGGCAGTGACAGTGATTGAAATTTCTGACTTAAGTGAAAAAGGGAGAAATACGAATTTTTAAAACATCAAAATTTAAGGATAACACTTGTTTGCATCTCAAAAAAAATTGAAAATAAAGAATTTTTTCAAAACGTAAAACAAATAATGCAACTGCATTACACCTCATTAACTCTCTGATTTCTCAAATCTTCTAAATTTTCCAAAGATACGTATGAAATCAACAGGTAAACTGATAACGTTTTAAATTCAGCTTCTTACCGATATAATTCATAAATAGATTAAGTGGCCACCTCGGCGACGAACAAATTCATGCATTTAACTGTTCAATCCACTTTAACATGGTGTTCCTTGATGGGATAAGGCCATTCAAAGATGCGCACTCCACCGACTACTTAACTGGAACCAACTGTTTCCTGCGATACTGAAGATTTATTTTGTCTGTCAAATTTTTATGCGCTATATTTTGCAAAGCCCCAGATTTTCCAGTCACTGATATCCACAATACACGTCACATTTTCAATCGGTGCAGTTATTTTGGAGATGAAGATTTTGAATTTTGCTCCGTACTCGTCAAAATATGGTTTAAAATATACGATTTCCTGCGAATGAAATTGTCTGAATAAACCTTGTTTTTTCGACGCCGTTTTATAAAAATGAATCATGCAGGACAGGCTGTCATGTGCGATCATCGTTTTTCTCGTAAATGTTTCTGCATTCACATTGTTTTCAAAATAAATTCAAATTTTCAGTACGGATGCTCATTAGGCGCATATTAATCATTTTATGAATTTCAAATTATGAATTTTAAATTCACTATCCAATTAGTATGCCGTAAGATTAAGCAATTAGAAAGACCAGAAATGAGCTTCGTGTCCACAATCACCAAAATCGGTTGAATTCTTTTGACTAAAATTTTTTCCCCCTGCCTGACCACTTCCATTAACTTTGTTTAATAAGCAGTTATTAAATCTTGTTAGGCGTTTAACTTTCTCGTGTAATAGTTCGACTCGGGAGTTGTTACAAGTTTGTGCTTTCAACTTTATATTTAAAATTGAAATAATTGATTAAAGCATGTCATCTCTCAGCAACGCTTATTCATTTTATGTTCCATTAATATTGTTTATTAATCTGTTAGTAAACCTGCGATCGATTAAACGAATGTGACAGTTCTCGTCGATATGTAACGTTAATGGAAAATCTATGGGATTTCGCTTGTGTCAAACATGTTTAAATAAAGTTTCGAAATGAAGGTAAAAGGGAAAAAAGAATTTTTAAAAGCAACCAAGTTTTACAATAATTATTTTACAGGCTAGGCTAATAAGAAAAAAAAATTAAAAAATCAATGCTCTTTCATGCAATATAGCCTGCATGGGAGTAACAAAGGCTACGCATTTCGTTAAGAATTTACTCTTAATAAGATTAACGCCTAAAATATTATTATCAGTGCATTTGGGATAGCAACTTATATTTTTATTATCATAAAATATGACAATTACGATGTATATAAAAACAAACAAAACTAACCTGTTCTACCCATACATTTGTTGTCATTATTTGATTCTTCAAATTCTGTCAAAGAGAAAAGCATGGAAAAAAAAATTCAAATAAACCATTCGTAATAGAATGAATATGCGATATGCTTCTTAATTAATATCAGAGAAAGATAAATTGTATATGACTAGAAGGAATAAATATTTCAAAGGAACAGAAAGACACTGGAAAGGCAATGTAATATTGAAGGCAGCTAGCTCTTTGTGAGGTGGCTCACTCTGGTGGGGGTGCCATTTCCTTTCGAGGTGGGAAGTCTCAACTACAAAAGCCTTGTTATGAAAGATGGATTTTATTTTCCAAGTTAGAAGATGATGGAGCTCTTTTTATGACGTTTTCAAATGGTCCCGTAATTGTCGAGAAATCTAAAAGAAATCGTTTCCTGAACAATTTCCGATGTCTGACAGAACTTAACATCTATCCTCTATTATATGTTGTAGATTCTACGCAATCTCCAAATATTTCCTTTAAATGACAAAAATATTGGATAAATAACCCATATTAAGTAAGAATTTCAAGTACGCCTCGATAATAGGTGTGGGTCAACAAAATATATACGCAAAGATATAAAACTTAATTTAGAATTTTCTTGTCTCCAGTAAATCTCGTTTTTTGTTAAATTTTATCTATAGAAAGTATTCATGTTAAAAAGTAAAAATATTCTATCTAAAAATTGAATAACACAACATTTTTGTGCTTTCTTTGGTAATATTCGTAAGCGCAACGCAGGCGTTTCATCTCCAGCCATCAACTTCGGCAAATTCCAGTTCCACGAATGACTCGTAGCTATAAATCAAAGAATGTCATCGATCATATTTTACGACAGTATTTCTTTCCATCCTCCATCCACCCACCCACCATCGTCTCAGTGTTTCTCCGACGATATTTATCTCTTGGAAGATGATAAATCGAATGATGAATATGGAGAAACAATTTATGGTACAAAACAAATTGAAAGATGTTTTCTACACGAGGTTTATTTTAAAACTAAGCATAAATTTGCATTAGTATTATTAAAGAATACATTGATTACATTTTATGAAAAGTGTATAACATAAAAAAATATTATTTATGTAATTCCTAGTAAACCTATAGATAATTTTATGCAAAACGAACCAGACTAATCTACAAACAACCTGAAGCAAGTTTTTTTAAACTTAGTTTATCGAACAGGCTAGAGCTAAAAAGAAGTATCACTTGTTTGAGGCGGAAACAGTTATGTATGAAACGTAATTTCTAGAATTTTATAGTACCATCATTGATAATTTCTCTTCCGTCGGAGGGAGCATTATCTATGGGGCCCCCGACTCAAAAGTCTGCCATGCTATTTGGGCTGTCATGTGATTTGATGACATTGCAGAGAGTTGTTAGGAATTTATGGACGTACAAACCTTGGAAGTCACCGGTAATATGGAGGTTAGAACGTTAGTCTAATAGTATATGGCGTTGAATTTAGCCTTTGACTCAACTCTGTGTAAAGTTAACTTGCCGTTGTAGGTATATCCCGACACGATCATGAAACCTTTTGAAAATGTTTCCTTGCATTCACGGTACCATATTCTGAAGTCCTTAGAACCCCTTGGGCGGTAAAAAATGGCTCGGCTCTTATTGCAGTCATCTACTATGACCACGTATTTCCACTTTTCATTCGCCATGCATCTTTCATACAGTTTACAGCAGTTCTTCTGTCGCTTTTGAAAATAGCGCGGCAACAACTTATGAAAGTGGTTCTTATGTCGCTTCTCCAGTTGTAAATCACGGTTGATAATTGTTTTTACCGTGTACAAAGATATTCATACCTTCTGTGCAAGGGACCTTTGTGTTGGTGGATTACATCCGGATACGAGAACCCGAACCTTCCGAACCTTATAGTCGCGACATTGTGCCTTAGTTTTTCTAAGCTAATTCTCAAAAACCTAATGAGATAAATCAATGACGTGAGCTTCTTTGTTTGCGATCTGTTTAGATTCGTTTTATGTTAGTTCAAGAAGTTTGAGGCTCTGTCTAAGGCTAAAAATTCCTTTAAGGATTCTGACGTTGTCTTTATGCTTACAAAGTTATCATCAACGTCGTTATGCTCTCACAGTTTTTAAGATATTGGCTGACCTAAGACAATGAATGATGTTAATGTAATATACATTACAATTAACTTAAACTTATTAAGAGAGTTGTTTTATTATAAATTACTTAGAAGTAATTACTTTTCCCCTCATTAATCTTTGTGGATTAGAAGTTTCCGCTTTCTTATAACTGAACTGAGGATTTGTATCTAATCGTATTGGATGGCAAGTTTTTCAAATGAAAGAACTCATTTCTATCTCAGTAGATACACTTATATAATAATAAAATTGTAGAATTCTCTATTAAGGGATCCGCGGCGTCGAAGCTTCTTAAAAGAGAAAGGAGAAGGACCTTCGCAAGATCTGAATCAGCATAATACGGCTTAGAGCATCAATAAGGCTCTAAATCTGACAATTGATAGATCAGGGACGCAGAATCGAGCTATGGAGTCGATCCCTTTTCTAAGGAGCAGGAGTTGGAAGTGCAAAGTTAAGAGAATCTGCGTTGGAAGTTTCAAAATTAGGGTAAACGCATTACTTTACAATGTTTGCTTACTATTTTTTTTAAATAAAAAAGACAGATTCTATATAGAAGATACACTTAAAGCTGTTACTTTCTATATTACTTTTCTCGTAAAAGATAAATCAGAGTCAAAACTTAAGGCAAATTGGAACAAAGTTTGGACAAAACGTGAAAACAAGTGGATTGGCGTAAAAACCAATGAAAACCAGTTATAGTGGTTGGGGTGCATTCGAGTTGACTACACGAAAACAATACTAGTTGCTCTTTTTTGTTAATCATGTGTTTGTTTATTCTATTTTATTAGTGAAAGAGTGGTTAATATGAGCCCGAGATCAGCTGGGTCACTTATCTGTCAGATTTCCAAAACAGACTTTAGTGAACATTGAACAGGAACATCTGAACCATAACAGCCTAATGTTTGACTGAAGCACACCTCATGGCATGACTTCATCGACCTCAGGGCCGAAAGCCATAACACTAGCGTAGAGACCAGGAGTATCTAACTCCTCGCCTCTACTAGCTGGACTATCGCGGACGCAGATATCTGTCCTAAAGACTGCTAAGCAGCCAAAGTGGACTCTCAGGTCGGTAATTCCTTCTTCCTAAACCGCTAGCAAGCTGATGCAAATCCACAATAAAGTCAAAGGTGGAAACTATGCTTCAACATCAGGGTTCTCCCCAGGTCCTTTTGAACGGGCGCGCCGCCCGGCTAATTTTGGCGACCGCCCGGCTGAATACACGAAAAACTGCACACAACTGCATAATATTTTATTTGTTTTAAACTTTTGTCCGCCCGGCTATTTTATCTTTCCACCCATCTGATAAAATTTTCTGGGGAGAACACTGAACATTAGGAACTACATTAAGATGAAAATGGGCTCTAACTAGGTCGCGGAACTTTTCTTTTTCATTTTTCATCTTGATTTAAGCAACGTTAAAGTCAGAAAAATATGCTTTCATGATGTAGACTAATTTGATTTTGCAGGCAACGAAAGTGATAGAAAGAATTGACTTGATTTCAATGGTTAGGGGCTTAATCGAGAGATCTCATGCCACTGATGTGCATTTGCGGGTTTGAAGTTTCTAGCTCAAGTTTCTGCGGGTCACCAAATGTTCCATAGAATTAACGAAAGCAAAAGTGGGGCCATCTACGGCCGGAACCCCTTGTATCTTACTAATAGGAAGTCTGTTTCTGTGTTCACATTATTTATCCAGCCTTCTTTTTTAGAGCACAGCAATGTCAACAACTCTGAATAAGCAAAAACAGCTTGAACTTGTTATTAATAAATGCGTTCTAAAAGTTAGCAAAAAGTACTGTGATAAAATCAACGAGGTTATATCTTTAAATAGCAAATCTTGACTTAAACTGTATTTGTTAATAAATTTTATTTTAACGTCATCCAACCGATCATATTTTATGAGTACACATTTAATTTATAAAACCTGACCTCATTTGGAATTTCTTTTCTAAGAATTTTACTTAACCTTTTCTCTTTCTGTGCAACGAATTTTTACAATCTTAACATATGGCATTAACGGTACATTTACTTTTAATAAAGTTCGCTTTTCAAGGATGATTAATATGCGCCGATTTTTTTTCTTCTTTAGCGAAACTATTTTTTAATTTTTTTTATTTGAAATTTTCCTTTTCATGAAGAAAATTTTTAAAACAAAAAAAAGATAAAATTGCACCTAATTTCCGGTAATGTTTTAAACTACTGACGAAAAAAAAATTAAAAATGATATCCCTCCCTCCTTAAAAAAAGAATTGCATTCGCTTGAGCATAGTGTTAACTTTTATCATTTTTATCTTTAATATTTTATTTTCATCATTCTCAATGCGCTTATATTTTGCTGTATTTATTTAAATGTCCTCTATGTAGTTAAAGATTGCTAACGATAAAACTTTGATGGAAATGCATATTTCTTTTTAATTAATTAATGAGTATTTAAATTAGACGATAAAGCATCAACATCGATTATAGGTTGTATAAATAAAAAAAAAGGAGCTAATATTACCACGATAGCTTTTCGAGTAATTTACTAAATAATTGTAGATAGCAAAGAACGGAATAAGGACTGTGCTGTAAAAAATTTTTATCTGTGACTTAATCTTGTAAATAATAAAATTTTCGAATTTTCTCATTTAAACAGGCGATAGTTGAATCCACTGAATCATCTGTCTTTAGCGACAGCGTGCCATTCTGTATGTTTTAAAGTCCTTTGGAGGAGGAGAAATCGGTCTCGGTTAATCTATGCTTTCTGACAGTTCAGCGATTTACGAGCCACTCCGATGCTGAGCAATAGAAAGTTATTGCTCGGAAATAAAACACACTTGATACCATATACATGGAATGATAGAAGAGGTTAACTCTCATCCATTACATTTCCGGTGATGACAACTTCGATGTTCGCTTCATCAGCGTGAATCTCGGCAAAATCATATTGATCGAAAAATATTCTAGCATAAAAGAAAAACAATTTAGTACTTTTTGATGCCATCAAATATAAATTAATTGCTTCTATGAAATTAAATGATAGCTTATACGGAGAACTAATAATTTTAGGAGATTTTCTCCTAATTTAGTCTTTTGTAAATTCCCTTTGTATCTCTATGAACACAGTTACCATGGTTTAATTAAGTTTTTATTTATGTTACAGGTCTATGGAATTTTGAATATTTAGGGCTTTGTTAAGTTCTTGTTGCTACTTTTATTTTGATCCCATACAGCTGCAATCTTACAGGAAAATTTTTGTTTGCACAGGACTGACCTAGGCATGATAACTCGAGAACGAAGTAAGCTAGCGAGCTTTCTTCTTTTAATATGCATAAGCTAACTATAATATGAGCTTTATTGAAATAAATAGTATATACTAGACTTCTCGACTAGTTTCGCCATTTATTCTCGGCTTTATCAAGGATACGCACAAGAGACTTTTTGCCCTTACTTCATGCACACATACTTTAAAATATTTTTTAAAAAGGAAATTATCAACATCATCAAAGTCTTATAATTCTAATATGAATAACAAGAAATGTCAAAGTCAGATACGGATTGTCGTTCTCTAAATATACATCCGAACAAATGCAATCAATATTAAGTTAAGAAGTTAATTACAGTAAGGATGTCATCATTTAAAGTAAAGAATTTTGTATAATCATGTGATTTATGTTTTTACGTAATTCTGCACTCTAATTAAGCTATCACTCAAACTTTCATATTTGTTCTTTTATCTGAATTTGATGAAGCTAATGTACCCAAGACGAGAAAACTTTTCTCATCAAGAGACTTTTCTTTATTATGGCAATATGAGATGAACGAGTAAGTAGTAGCAAAAGTTGACGAAATTATAATAGCAAGATGATGATAATAACAATAATAATCTCTGTCGCCTATCGATTTTGTGTCCGGCGGTGAGGAAATTGAAGGATTTGCTTTGGTTGCTTGGTTGGTTGGGGCTGGGAAAGTAAAAGGAGGTAAAGATTGGAAAAGAAAAGGGTTAAAAGTAGCTTTGGATGGTGGTCGGAATCCATTTGCAACGCCACCTGCTCCTCGCTTTCATTTCTCCTTTGATCGATGACACTGTTGATACTGAAGGAAAATTGGAAAGGTCTTGGTGACCAGAAACAGGGTCCGTCAATGACAGATACAAATGACGGTAAGCCACAAAGACAAAATGGACGCGCCCTTCTCTCTGGCCAAAATCAATTCAATAGCGAGGCGATTATCTCCGAATATATTAATAGAATCTATTATTAAAAAGATTTTTGTAGCTCTTTCCCTCTCGGTGTTTGTGTATGCGTGTGGCAACAATGAGCTGACTAACAATGACTTGGTTCAAAAATAGTTCAATAATTCTTTATAATTTTGAATTGATGACAATATTAAAAAAAATTGACAATATTGTTAAAGTCAAATAAGTAATACCTGCATGATAAAATAAATAAACTGTTATAATTTTTTTCAGGAATTATAGTACTGTATTTAATTAATTTTCAATAATTATTATTCTCAGTATTTGAATACATAAACTTTTTGGAGTAATAATTTCTTAGCAGGGTGATGGTGGGTAATTTCAAATAAACAAGATATTTAAACGGGAATGAACTAATATCTTTAATGAAAAAATGTAATTTACGAAAAAAGGTGAATAATCCAACGTCTTATTGCTACATGTTTGGCCATCTTTTTTCTGTAAAAAATGGTCTTGGTTATTTAAAACTGCTTTAATCTTCATTAGTTTAGAGTGAATATAATAAGTTCAAGTTAAATCACGGAAATGTAATCCTTTGGTACCTTTAAGCAATTTTCTGCAAGTTCGCACTTGATCAAATTTCTAATTAAACATTGATAATTGATAAATTCATGTTACTAATATTTGTTTCTAATGAAAATATGCTAGAAAGCTTAGTTTAAAGAATATTATTTATTTAAACATTTCGTTCGCTTTTAATCTAACTACCGTTAATCTCCCGAAAACTAGAAACGTACGAGAAAAGATTTGGAATAAAATAAACATATTTATTATAGAATGTAAACAATAGATGTTATGTAATGTTTAAATGTTAAAAACATCATTAATGGTCGGTGAAGTCGATCGTTCCGTTGCCAATTTTTTTAGAATTTTTTTTGATTTTGACTTCAGATTCGAATAGAGCATCAAAAAGTACGTAAAAGTTATAACAAGCATACATGTCCTTCCTATCTATTCGAGAATATGGCTAAAATGAAGGTTAAATGCAGAACCAAAATGTTTAATTAACCATAATTTTGGCCATAGTCCCGAATGGATAGGACATGTGTGCCAATTAAAACTTTTTTGATAACTTTTTGATGCTTTATCTGAATCTGAAGTCAAAATCAAGAAATTCGAGAACGATTGGCAAGAGAACGACCGACTTTTATTTCCATGAGAGAGAGAAAACATGAGAGAGAGAAAGGAGACTCCACTTGTCCACAAGAACATTTTA
>JAHWFO010022894.1:563737-595404 GCA_023313115.1 Rhysida immarginata
GACAAGTGGAGTCTCCTTTCTCTCTCTCATGTATTCTAGCATCCACAGATTCGTAAGGTCAGTTTTTATTTTATTCTTTAGCTTACTTGGCGACTTTTATTTATTTATTTATTTATTTATTTATTTATTTATTTAAAAGTTAGCAAATAATACAAAAGCCCATTAGGGGTCTGAATGGTCAAAATGACCAACAAGTTAGGTCCCCTTGGGCTCAGAAAAAATAACAACAATAATCACATATAAACACGGGTTAGTTAGTAAATGACATGGGTTAGTAAAAAAAAACACATGACTTCGCGAATGCAGTAACGTTGCTTTTAATTAATATCGTCGTTCTCAAATGGTTTTCATTTTTGAAAAATGAATTATATGATTACTAGAGTGAGTCAAAATTTCGTTCATATATCAGCAATTTGTATCTCAACTTGTAAAAAATTGGCAACAGAACGACCAACTTCGTGAAGTATAGTAGAGTGTATAGATCAGGGGTGGGCATGCTTGAGGTCAATGAGAGCCGCATTCCGGATTTTCATATATTATAAAGAGCCACACTATAGTTAATAATATTAAATAAACCAAATCAAATAGCAAAATATTAGTTACTTAGTCAATTTAACAATTTAATAATATTCAGTGAAATAGTTTCTGAAAAAAACAAGTTTAAATTTTCAATGGGAGCCGCATTTAACTCAACGAAGAGCCGCATGCGGCTCCCAGAGCCTCATTTGCCCACGTCTGCTATAGATCAATAAAATAAAATCCCGATTATCCGACACAAATGGCACAGACGCGTGCCGGATAACCGAAAATGTCGGCTAAAACGGAAATTAAATACGTCCTTAATATTTCAGTTCTTGAACTATATTTTATTTGTAAGAATACATTATCTCTTCTTCCAACCAATGCTAGCAGTAAATTTGTCATCACCTTCATCATTAATTCTTTATAAGATAAGGAGTCCCTCTTCAATTAGTTGTTTATTCTTCAATTTACTTATGCTTTATTTCACGATGCATTATTTAAATATTTCATTAACGGGACAACGCAACGCAGAATTTAGGCGAAATTTTTGCGATCGTCAAAATTTTTTAATATTCTTGCGGTACTATCGGATAAAATGAGCGTCGGTTAAACGAATTCCGGATAATCGAGACTCTACTGTATTGAAAAATCATTCAGAAAACAGAACCTTCATATAGAATCAATTTAACAGAAAGGAAAACTTAACTTCTTCGAGAATATGAAGATTAAATTTCTAGGAGGACAATATATTTTTATTTTTGTACGAACGAACTTTTGACTCAGCCTGGTAAATAAAACAATTTTTTTGATTGTACCATAAGCCATATAATTTTAAATATGCCCCGAAACCAGTACTAACCACAGAACTGAAGCAATTGTAAGATGTGGTTTCTCCGACAGAAGGTCGTTTTCTCTAAAGTATGAAAGAAAGCAGCACTGTCTTTTAAATTTATGGTTTTAGAAAGCATTCTTAGATTTCTACGGTGAGATAAAAAATGCAAGCACAAATACTCTTTTTTTTATTTTAGTTTTTCAAGTTCAGGAAAAAAAATTGGGCAGATAATAAAACCGTTTTTTATTAATCTCTTTCTTTCTATTTATTTTCGTATAATTTTGAACTATGTTGTGTTAGGTTTCGAGCGCCACTTTCGTCTTGAAAGGCGTTAGTTAGGCGGCGCAATTTGAGTCACATTGTGTCAATGTTACTGCTTCCGTAATTCAACAGAGCGTCCCCCCCCCCTTTCTTCTATTTCTTTCGAGAAAAACAAATTGATCGATCCAAAAATGCTTCCCGACACCCACCTCTCTTTTTCCTTCTTTTTTTTTTAAGGTAGAAAGAAAATTTTAATTTTGCTTTCCCTAGAAACAGGAGGTTCCCGTAGCGTTGGGCTTTTTCCGTCTAAGGTCTTGGCATTCACCGTAAAACTTTTCCTTTAGCCAGCAAGGGAACTCCAGGTTTAAAAGGGAATAAGAAAAAAAAAAAAAGACCAACCGAAACGGGTTTTCTTTGGCTGGTTGGCAACAGATTTATTTTGCAGCCATCGTTTGGTCGGTTGTCAGTCAAACAATTAGAAAACAATTACTCTGGTTCTGACAGATATGATGCCATGCGATCGCACACGCCAACCCCAAGAAGAAAAAAAGAAAGAACGAAGGAAAGAGACTTAGAGAAATGGAAGGACGAGGGGTGTGGAGATCAAGACGATAATTAAGCCTGACTCGACGGCTAATAATCGCCCGTTGAGGAGAAAGAAGAAATGAGTGACAAAGACGGAAGAAGAAGTGACGGAAAAAGAAGGAAGCAAAAAAAAGTATTCCAGAAAATCTGTAAAAATTCTGATTGGGTAGAACGTTCTAGGAAAAGTACAAAATTGGAAGAATTTCAACACATCTTGTACAATTGTACACTTCGTAATTAATTCAAAGGCGATCTACAATCTAACAGCTTTGTGTATTCTAATGGAACTGAAAAAAAATCTCCCACAATCTCACCTTTCAACCCAGGGGCCAATAAATTAGAAATCTGTTTAATGTTTTATTGGATCCTCTTTGACCCGAATTACAGCATCATACGGCTTATAAGTTAATAGAAGACCAGGCAGGAGAGTTTTTCAGAGTATCTTTCTGTCAGATACGTCGTTCCAATGTGTCCCAAACATTCTCTGTGAGATCTGATTTCTTGGCGATCAGGGTAAATGAGTGAAATCACTTCTGTGCTGAACCATTACTGAACCAATTATGCGCTATGAACAGTAGCATTGTCGTCCATAAAGAAGCTCACATGCAAGATAAAAATGCAATATATCAAGATGAATTTGGCTGACAACAATCTTAAAGCAGTCCAGGGAACGCATCCGACTTCATGGATATCAGGGGACCAGTTCTATACCAGCAGAAATAGCACCAAACCATGACTACAACACTAAAATTTTCAGCTTTCTTGAAGAGGTATGCTTGATATATTGTTTCATTGGGTTTCCGGCAGAACTCTACCTACCTTCAGTAAAAAACTACACGACTTCTTTACATGTTCACTCCGAGTTCTAGACGCCTCTGTATACGAACTTTCCTTTTCTTTGCAGAATTTTAGGATTTTTGTATAGGCAACGATAGCTGATTTGAATCCGATGCATAGTTTTTTGCCATATATGAGTCCGGAACAACCTTCGTCAAAATTATTTGTCAATTGTTGCAGGATGCCTTGTTTCTCCATATAAGTCGTTGATAACGAAGGCGGTCTCGCTCATGATTGATTTTCTTTGAGCCAATGTTTGCCGTTTTATACAATGCTCTAGATCATGTTTTCAACGGTTTAATATTCTGGATATCAAGAATCTAGGTAGCTGCTTTGTTGTTTTATTCCTGGTTCCAGCTAGACGATCATCAAAAATGATTCCCTGTTCGAAGTCAGCTAGTTCCTTCTATGATTAGACACACACATAAAAGTACACATTTGAATCGCAAGACCCCAAACTATTCTGCATAAAATCGAATTAAACCAAATGCTACATGTGCTTCATAAATGGTCGCAAATCATTGGCTCGAGTGTGTAGGAGGAATATTCCAAAGGAAAAATATACCAAAATATACGGGATCGTGTGTACGCTGAAGAAGCATTTAGAAAACGATCATGTCACTTTGGAAACTCCAGTTCTCGTTCGATCACTGAAGTGAAACAACGCAGGGCGTGGATAGTATTTTCTGTCTTGCGTAGAATGGTCTGGTTTCGAATTAAAAAGGCAGGAAAGCTCGACATTGTTTACCACATGATATGACAATGTTGATTGACCATTCTATAAGAAGAAAAGGCAGAAAAGAGACACAAACGCGATACTGTACGACAGACCCGCAAGTCAAACCAATTTGATACCTTATCTAAAGCAGACAAATAAAAAACGAAAACACAAATCCACAACAAGAATTTAATACTACCTCGTATGTACATTTCGCAGACAATGTCAGCTTCTTCAGCGAGCAAACCAAAAGTCAGTTCACCCATAGATATACAGTAGATATAAAATGAAAACCATTAAACATGCCGACGTCCAATTTACAGTGGATATTCTTTAATCAATGAGACACTGATTGAGTCTACAGTAAATGTTCAAAGTGGCCCCCATTCTCCTGCTTGCATAAACGAATGCGACGGCACATATTCTTGGAAGCACATTGCAGCATGTCCTCCGGAATGACGCGGATTTCTGAGCGAATGTATGCTTTTAGTTCGTCTAGTGTGTGTACGGAATGTTGGCATACACCCGACTTTTTAATAGCCCCACAGGAAATATTCCAGGAAGTCAGGTTCGGTGAACGAGTTGGCCAGATTTTCTTTTGAATTACTCTATCCTCAAAAACAGATTGCACTCGGTCTATTGAGATTCGGGATATATTAACTGTAGCTTCGTCCTGTTGATAATAACCATGCCTGCATTTTCACCCGTTAATAGAAGTATATTCCCTGAACATTTCAGGAAGTTCGCTTTCACTGTTTTCCAGATATTCACACATAACTGGGTGAACGGGCTTTTGGATCACCCTGTATAATTAATTTTCCTTATGTGATTCTTACGCTTTCTTTCATGCTCTGAAACCAATATTGGCGGAGATTGTTTAGACTGTGACTGAGGTTGTTTTTAGGAAACACGACAATGGGATTGAATCCATTTAATTTTCATTTGATTTCTGAAAGTCATTGTAGGTTTCCGTTCACAGGAGTGGCAATGCTGTCCACAACAATGCCTAGTGATATTTGCAGAATTTTAAGGGATATTTATCTTATTTATCTTGTAACAGTAGTGCTTCAGACCATTAATTTCTTATTTATGTCTATGGGCAATGTGGAGTTCAGTTAGAAGCAAGTAAATTGAATTTGAATGTTGAAGAGATTGTTCAATTTCTTTGCTCAGTCCTCATCTTCAGATGAATTCTCTGACCAATACCTTATAATGGAAAATATTTTGATCGAAAAATTTATCATAACATTCTAAATGCATTTCCCTTTGGCTCAGTTTGGCTTTGGCTTACTTTTGTGCTCAGACAGACATGAACACAGACAAATAAACAAAAAGGAAGAAAGTGAACTGGCCAAATTCCTTGTTTTTTTTCGTTTGGCTATTTCTCTTTCGATAAAGTGCGTTCGTTCAGTTTCAGACCTATCCTCGTCCATTTAAAGGTTGAAGCTCGGAGTTTTTTTTAAATTTCCTCTCGTCCGCTTCGAGTACATGGCACGTTCATCTAACGAAGGGCAAATGGGGCCATTCTTTCAATTCGTCCTCTGTACGTACCATCTACATGCAAGCTCACGACTCCGAGCTCATATTCGTTCTGCGACTGCGCTCCGAGTAAATCTTCTAAGTCCTCAACTTTATTACCCCAGTCGATCCGGCCGGAATTTTTCCCGTCATGCAACAGACTGAATCTCATCCAAACAAATTCATTTCCTTTTTCCCCTCCTTCTTTCCATCTATCTTTCTTCTGTTTCTTCACCAAAAAACCATTCAGAGCGTTTTTTTTTAATCTTTTTTCTTTTTCCTTAAACGTGATCCCTTCTCCCTTTTTCCTAGCCCTTTTGCTTCATTTAAAAGTCAAACCAATTTTTCCTGTTTTATTCGAAATTCCCTTTCCTCGCCTCTAAAGTCAAAAAAACCTGGCGCTTAGTTGAGATGATCGTGCACTATTTCACTTTTAAGTCGAATAACTTCATTTCCTTCTTACCTGCCTGCCTTCATCTCCTTCTTCAACTTTTTACATTTATTTAAGAGATTAAGTTCTCTTTTGGTATTTAGAGTTAAGTAAAATCGATCCCCAAATAGTGATTGCGTAGCGAACTCCACGGATTAAGCAAATACTCTTTTATCCAATCATTTATATCGCTCCGATTTCGCATTCTACCAATGCACAGCGATTCGATCGTTAGCAAGCAGCTATGTTTGACGTCACTTCCTGTGAATCAACACCAACACGCCTTCTCTCTCTCTATTCCTCTCACTGGTTTATTGAAGAAATCTAAGAAAAGTTGTTACGGGAAAGAGAAAACAAATAATTGTGTGGAATGTATCCGGCTCCAAATCTGTTAACATTAAACCAAAGCCAGAGAGCTTTTATCCTGCATTTCATTATAGGAAGGTGAAATGTTATTCTAAATTTTGCTCAATACATAATTAACAGAGAATGCAAATATCAGTATCAAATAATTTAAAGGCTACAATTTCTTTAAATGATGCTTTACCTAAATCTTATTTGCACTCCAGTTTGCTTCAAACATGCAGACATTATCAATTTCATTCTCATCTTTTCGTTCTTTCCTTGACTATCAGCTAATCTAAGGTTTCTCAACTTTTTTTTTCGATCGTGGTTCCCTTCCGACTTTGTTTTCTTCCTGTTATCCCCTTGTTCTGTTTAAACGTTACAATTTATACAAAATGCGGCGTTAGTCAAAATTATGTTAAAACTTAAATGCTACCATTTTATTCAGAAAAACAACATCATAGGTGCGAAATTCAATTCATCGATTTCAATACATTAGCTAGCAACAGTATCATTTAAAGCCAGCACACACATTAAATCACAGTCCATATTCTGCCCTTGTGGTTATTGATATCACTGACTTTTCTAATGTTCACACGCTCCTTAACCCATAACCATAAATCAGAGAGCGTCAACTCAGCGAATTGTGCAGGAGAAAATATATTCTATTAATGTTAACGTAATTTTAACTAGCCAGATACAATTACACATAAAATTAAACTTTAACGCCAAGGCTTTTCGTTTTTGACTGAGTAAAAATCACTAAAACTATATTGTACCAAATAAAAAGTGCTTTGTTCCGATACTCTTTATTTAAACATGGTGGGGTTTTTTTGGCTGTTATGTCCTCTGCAACTCTAGGAGCGCTTCTTGAAAAGAAACATCGTCAGCAACATTCGCAGCAAATGGGTCAACTACTCATAACAAACTTCAAATGATTCACATGCACAATTATTGCATCATCTTTAAATTCATTGGTAACTGCTAACAAAGAGGAAAACTTGGCGAATTCTGCATTTTATTTCCACCTAGTCTGTGCCCCCCCCCCCCCTCCCTTCCCCCTGCTATGCAATTTTCATCTGTGCCCCCCTTGGAATATCCATATACCCCTTCCCGCGTTGAGAAGCACTACTCTAATCAAATGTTCCAATTTCTTTGTCTAAATCTACAACCTCTGACAATTAAGTTCGGTGAATGACGTCACACCCTAATCTGTGCGAGCTTTACGCGAGTAACAATGCATGTGAATACAAGCCCAGTCATTGTTTAAGCAAGTTCAGACAGGTCACGTTTGTGCGTGCAATGGTTTAGCAGATGATCGTTTCTTCAGTTGAAGGTGTAGCTTGCGCACGTAACTGTGGATAATGGATCAAAGAGGAACACTGTCGTAATCGTGTTACAGTTTCTGGCCAACAAAGGGGTCGTATCCATAGCTCATCCAACTTATTCACCAGACTTGGCACCGGCAGACTTTTTCTTGTTCCGACTGCTGAAACGGGCCTTAAAGGGACACAGATTTGCGGACATTCCAGACATTCAAGCAAATGTGACAGGTGAACTTAAAGCCATCCCTAAGGAACTTCCAGGACTTATACACCCGATCCCAAAAGTGTATTGCCTTCCAGGGTGATTATTTCGAAGGACAATAAAGTAAATATGGCTCTATCTGTTTTGCATTTTGTTGTGTGAACTCATTCACCGAACTTAATTTTCAGAGGTTGTATTTCGGAAAAAAGGAAATAATCAACATAAGATGTGCAATTTCGCGTATTGTTGATAAAAAAAACCTTAATTTTGTTTTCGGATACTTTTCAAACATACTTAATTACTATGGATACGATATTATTTTGGTATTAGTAGTATTGCGCTGATGAAGGCGACTTTTTTCGTCCGAATTGCGCATCTGTAGAATTAAATATTTTAGTGTGGAGAAATTTTTCTTTCTCTTTTTTCCATTTACTATTCGTCATTATCTTTATCTAGAAAACGTAAATCTTAAAGAGATTGGACCAGTTCTATACGTACTAGGGTTGGTCGAAAAGTAATGCCTCCATGGCTGTAACTTTTTTATTTGTTACCGATTTTCAGAATTTTTTTTGATCTGATACTTACATTTGTCCTCTATGTAATGCACTATTCACTTTTCGACATAGTCCCCATCCCTTTCCACGCATTGCGCCAAAGCTTGATTAATAGAGTGAACCCATCGGGGAGGAATTTGAAGTTGTTGTCGACACGAAAATTGAATGGCATCTTTCACCTCGTCCTCAGAACGCAACTCATGACCCTTAAGATGCTCTTTCTTCTTTCGGAAGTGGTGATAGTCGCATGGTGATAAGTTTTTCATCTTTGAACAGTAGACGCTGCAATGCCTCTTGTATGTGTGGTGATAATGTGCAGGCGAGCATTATCGTGCTGCAGAAGAGGGTCCAAAGCTATCTAACAATCTTGGTACCGACAACAACCTCGGAATTCCTCTCCGACGAGTTCAGCCGACTAGTCATGCGTTGGCGCAATGCGTGCAATATGTCGGAAAGTGAATAGTGCATTACATAGAGGACAAATGTAAATATCAGATACAAAAAAATTTTGAAATTCGGTTAACAAATAAAAAAAGTTACAGACCAGGAGGCAAAAATTCTTGAATAGCCTCGTACAACCGATTAGTTGTACATTCTTATCGAGCGATTTGTCGGTAAAAATGATTTGTTTTTTTCATGTTATATAAAATTAAAGTAATTTTTAGAAATATTATATCCAAACTAATTTAATATGACTGAAAAAGATGTTAACTTCATACTGAATTTTAACCTTAAAGAACAATCTGTGTTCTTAAACTGTCAATACTACCCCAAGATGCTCTATTTCTTTTCTGCATTTTCTTCCGAATGTACGCTGCACTGCTGTAATAAACATATATCACGCGTATTCCAAAACATAGAAACCCGTATATTCCAAGGATTTTACTCATGCTGCCAACAGATGTATCACGATGCAAACTTGGTGGGTTTTACGGTTCTTTTCATGTTTAAATTATATCTGTATGTGTAATACTTTGAAAAATTCAGTGCTTTGAAATCGAACGAATAAATTATAGTAGTCCTGTATTACTTGTATCTATCTCTTAGATAAAATAGTTTATAATTCATTTTGTCTTCTATGAAATGGAATTTCCTTGCTATGGGTTTTTTATACGATTGTGTCAATACTTTCCTATTGTTGTTTTTTCCTTTGCTTAATATTTTTTTTAATGATCGAGTCGGTGTTTTAAATAAAACGATATATCAATATCCTCAATGCAAGTAGGAATTCATGTTTACTTTGGTAAATTGAAATATCCAAAACCAAAACTTGGTTAAAGAAATATAATTACCTATACTGAATGACCGCTGCACCAGGTTGAAAAAAATCTATAAAATTTCATGTAAAAATTTGCTTTTCATTTCTTAAAAATGGAACACTTTTAATCTCTTTTTTTTTTTTTTTTTTTTTTTTTTTTTTTTTTGCTATATCTTTTTTTCTCTTAAACATGCTTTCCCTCATCCTTCCCCTCCTTTCTTCCTTCCGTTTCTGAATAACTTGGGATTCCAGAGAAAAGACAGATGTGACAAGTTTTACATTTCTTGCTTGCGTCGAGGAGACTTTTCACTGTGGGTGCGTGGGTGGGTTGGCCATAAGAATCTATCTGGCATAATGAAAGAAATTCTTAGTATCTGGGAGTTTCCACTTTGGCTCCAACAGATTATCTTTCTTTCTTTTTTCTCTGCTTCTTTCTATTCTTGAGCCAAAAAACATTTCTTGGGAGAGAGAGAGAGAGAGAGAGAGAGAGAGAGAGAGAGAGTGGCGAGGGGTCGGTTTAGAGTTTTGCGCATGCCTGGCGTTCAGAACGTGAAACAATGTCGCCTCACGGTTAAAAAGGAAACACAATGCTGACGGCTATACAATAAAAAAAGAACCCTATTTGTTTCTACGCGAAATGAGCAAATTGGAGATGGTATGAGGAAAGAAAAAGAGAGGACTAAAACTCATTCGACGAATTCTTGTTGGCAACAAAAGGGGGACATAAGTTCCAAAAGAGAGCGTAAAGTTAAAAAAAAAAGAATAAAAATAAAAAATGAGACGATAGGAACAGAAGAGGAGAAGAAACCTGAAGTTTTATAGCTGTTGCTTTCTTTCATTATTCAAGGGAGAGAAACGTTGCCAAACACAATCGGTCATGGGGCGCTTTAAAACAAAAGTCCACTCGAAAGAAGTATTTCGCAATAACACACACTTGCTCGCTCTGGGCTTCAACAGGCAAAGAAAAACGTGAATTTTGGAAACAGGAAGCACTTTTGTCGGACTTGGCAATTCAAAATGACTACCCATTCTAATGGATAGAAACTAAAAGCTTTCAAGAGTCTACTCACAATAAGAAGCGCACACAAAAACAAACTCACACGGTTTGAAAGGGAATTAAAAACCAAACACGCTTTGATCTAATTGAAAGTCACTTAAAAGTTTCATAATGCAATTGTGAACCCATTTTTTATCTTCCATTCTGTTCTTTTAATACATGTAACAAGGCATAAACAAAGGCACGGATAATATTTTTAATTTTTTATGAGATAAATTGAGATAAGATATAAGACAACTAATTAAAAACGAGGATCAAGATACCGTAAAAAAGTTAAAAATAAATAAAACCATAACCATAAAGTTCAACATGAAAACAAACGATAGTGTTATTCTATGAAGAAAAAGACTCTTATTATACAGGATGGATACAAAAATGAGCCCCCCCCCCTTTATTTTCGTAAATGAAGCAGATATGTCAATTTTGATGAATCCAATGAATAGGAAGTTGTGGGTGACTTATCCCATGGTACACTTTTCATCATCCCAAATATGTAAATTTGGAATATTCAAATCCTATCTTAAAAACCGTAACAAATACAAGAAAAATTCCAATTGAAGACTTGTTCAGAATCGAATTCCGAACAAAACAAAAAAAATTTCCAAAATCCGATGAACGTATCACCAACAATCACATGTTACGAATTTATTAGTTACTTCCCTAAGCACTTCACAAAGACATTTGAATGTTCAACATGCAAATCAAGAAATTACCAGAATAACATTCACTTTCAGGAGGAAAAGCAAATAAAAGGCAAAGGCAAAGCAATTATGATTAACTTTGGAGGAAAATTATTTTTGCACTGTGGCTATTTGTAAATTACTAATAATTGTGATTGTTGATGATCCGTGCATCGGATTTTGGAAAAAAAATTTTTGTTTTGTTCGGAATTCCATGCTGAGTAAGTCTTCAATTGGAATTTTTCATGTATCTGTTACGATTTTTAAGATAGGATTTGAATGTGTCCTAATTTGCATATTTGTGATGAGAATACTGTACCATGGGATAGGTCACTTCCTATTCATTGGATTCATCAAAATTGACATTTCTGCTTCGGTTACGAAAATAAAAGGAGGGGGCTCATTTTTGTATACAAACTATGTCATACAACCTTAAGTCGGGAAAAAAGTTATTTTTGCGTCATGCTTCCTAATCTTTGTCAAAGTAAGCTCCTTATGCTTCTACACACCTACTATAACGGTTCTTTCACTGATGGAGGAACTTGTGGAAGACTTCTTGGACCAATGCGCTATGCATGATATCATCGTCAAAAAGCGGGACCTTTCAGTCAGAAGTCATACGCAGCCATTTTTGGTGAGGAGAAACCCAAGTCATCTGAATCAGAGCATTATAATGATCTACAGAAGTCGAACATATACAAACTCGATTGTCTATAAATAGTGTAATAGTTGAAAAGTTTCATTGGCTACTTTGAAACTTTTATATTTTGAGCATATGTTGTAAAAAAATACATGTGATTTATAAATACTATGTCAACTAGTATTAAATAGTTTTACTTAACTTCGTCTGGTTTCGATGTGCGCTTTTGGATCAGTCTGTAGCTGCTAGTTTTGCGAGATGCACAAGTTTGATCTCTTGCGACGATCTGCATCATAATGGCAACGTAAACACCCGGTAGAAATGTTCGCTGATGACGCGAACTCCAGATGAACAATGCCTCGGCAGACAAAGAAAACAGTCATGATCATCTCCACTTCTATCGTGCTTTTTTCGATCTTAGCGAGGAATGTGCATTGGTGTTTGTGTCCTTCATTCATGAAAAACGAAAGGAAAATTCCATAACCTGGATTCGAACCGTATTTAGTTCGTCTGTCTATCTCGTGGTTTTGGTCGCTGAATTTTTACTTTTGTTTTTTATCTTTACATGTTTACTTTGGTCGGATCATTACTTTAAGTACCTTTAACTTTTATTACTTTATAAAAAAATCTGCAATTCAAATTCTAAAATTACCAGAACTCCAATAGTAATAAAATATGAAAAAAAATCAAAACTGTGGACGCTAGGTTATCATGAAAGGAAGGAGAGAAACCACTATTCCACATAAACGTTTCCTTGTTTACTAGAACTCCACTTGAACTAGCAAAATTCAAAATTGTATACAGCATAAGAAGAAAAGATACCACTATTTTACATAAATGAATAGTTTCTCATGAATTTTAATTTTATAAATTTATTTTTGTGAAATAGTGGTTTCTTTTCTTCTTTTTGTATTATCCTTATGCCCACAGTTTTGGTTGTCTTATATATCTATTAATATAATGGCATTTTTCAAACCAACATCTTTATCAAAGCTGTGACAATGAAGCTGTTATTAAATAACGGAAGAATGGAGCTATTTATTGGTTTTACAATGCCCGTCTCCCCGTTTGTTCTGAGGTAGAAGATTTAAATTCGGCATGTCCACTTTCACTATTTTGTTTGGTTTTGATTGGCCCAATCGGGTCGGAGTTTCGGGGATGAGAGATAGAGGGAACCAAAAGATCTACGTGTATTATGTATGTAAAGGAGTGAAATTCGGTATGCAGATTCCTCTAGGCAAAATTTACATTTCTATGAAGTTTGAGGCAAATTGTCCCAATGGGGTCCATGGTGTGGGGATAGCAGTTACTTGGTCTTTAGAACTATGGCAACATATGGCTTCGGAAAGAATGAGAAACGAAAGATAGAGCTCTTTTACATTTTCTAAATCCTACGTTCGAGAAAATCAATTTTTAGATTAAAAAATTTGGAGGGTGGGGGATTAAAAGTGCAGATAAAAGGGTAAAAATAGATGATCTCAGGGCTTCCGCTACTTTCCTATACCTTCCTCAGTAGGATTAATTTCTTGTTATCAAAGAAAATTATATTGTAATCAGCAAATCAAAACACCAATCAGAATAAGCTTGGAAGTAGAATAAAAGCTCTACATAAAAGTACAAATATTACCACAAGACCTAATCTAACAGTATTTTCACGTTATACTAATCCCTAAAAAAGGATTATATCTTCCTCCAAGACACTCCTAAACACGCTCTATGTAAGAGATTACTGCAAAAATATTATTTTATTGCCTCCAATGTTGATACAATAGGACTAATGACATTGCTTACTGTTAGAGATAAAAATTTAATTTTCTGAAATAATTGAAAAGTACTAGCAAAATATATTACTAAAAATTTCAGGTATCAGTTATGTATTAATCATTAAACTTTTAAAAATTTATATTATTATAATATTGATTGATCTGTAAAATACTATTTCTATAATTATAATAAACTATATACAAAAAATAAAAACAGTTGCATTAGAAAATTATTTAAAACTGATTAGGATAAATCTTAATTACACTCTATATAAACTCTATGCCATTCTTGATCATTCCTTAATTATTTTCATCTTTTGTTGTGGTGTCGCAAAAGTATTACTCTAAGGCTTTATATTTTAGATTACCTTTGCCATTTTCTATAAATATAAACCTGACAAAAATTTATTGCTGTCGGCTTACTTTTATTGTATTTAAAATACATTGAAGCATATTATTGCTGTGCGTTAATTATTATTATCATAATTAATGTGGATTTACTAAGTAATCAATTTGAATTATTAACACTCATTTAGCTCTCATTGACAAGTTAATACGATATCAATATTTACAATTCAAGATGGGCTACATTAAAATTAATAATCATAATAACAATAACAGCAGTATAATATTCTGTATTAGATTATACTGGTCAAAAAAAACAAACTTTCTGTCAGCTGCTTTGTACACACACAAATGTACGTGTTCTAGACTAATTTGAGTTTGCTGATTCCAAATCTGAACTTCAAATTTCTCTATCATGTCAAGATGTAAAGTTATTGTCACTTCTTCCCGCTGGGCTTAGGGGCTGTTAGCGACGAACATGGTGAAAGATTTCACCAAGAAATTAATTTAATGGAGAGAAGATAGCAAGGCCAGAGCAAATCTTTTGAACATTTTTGAAATATTTTTATGAAAACTAAGCTATGTTAAGCACCATTAAAAAATGTTTAACTAAAATATTATTGATGAAAAATTGGTTGGCGCGTCTGCACGGTGAGAAGAAGGTTCCTGGTTCGAACCTATTTTTCATCAATAATTTCAACATCTGAGGTTTGGCGTGAAAAAATCCTCTTCAGACCTTTCATTTATTAATCTTTAAAATATTATTGCTTAAGTTTCAGTTGTGTAGATAGTCTCATAATATCAAATTTAAATATTGGTAATTTCTACAGTATGACTTGAGAGCCTGAAGTAATAGAGAAATTTGGAGTTCAGATTTGGAATCAGCACATTCAAATTAGTTTAGAACACCTATATTTTCATCAGTAGCATATATGTTGTTGACCAGTGTTATTTAAGAAGCGAATATCAATAAGGAATAAGCAAGTTGCATTTGATTGTAAAGATTTATATAAAATAAACCTCTGCGTTCTTGAGAGCAATGTTAATTAAACTTTGGTTAGCTTGTGGGGTTTATAATTTCATGTACGTATTTATATATACAGGCTCAAAATGTTGTCTGACAATTCAAAATTTTACTAGCCTATGCATTTATTTATAACATATACTAGACCGGGTTTAATATGGAGTAAAAATCAAATATTTTTTGATTCTAGTATTACAAATGTTCTATGCGACTCCCTCGAGTCACCCGGACAATGTGAAGACGATAGTCAATCTCATCCCAAACTCCTTTCAGCATGTCTGCTGTTACTAGTTCCGTGCTTTTGCGTTTACAAAGACATCCAGTTTCCAGAAATTGATCATACCACTTACGGATGCTTTTGTCAGTAGGACAATCTTTATGAAATTGCTTACGAAATGCCCGCTGGACTAAAATTATTGAGTTTTGTTTTTGCATACTCCAAGACGCAATATGCCTTTTCATTCACAGCCGCCATCTTTACGTTTATCGCGACACTAGCGCCACCACAGCCTCTAATTGCGGAAAGGTTAAAAATATTTGAATTTTCCTGCATTTTAAACCCGGTCTGGTTAGTTCATATTATAAAATAAATGCATAGTAAAATTTTGAAATGCCGGACATCATTTTAAATCAGCCTGTATTTTAAATCATAAACCGGCTATTATTGGGACAAGAGAACTTTCAAAATGCATACACTTCGTTAGGTGACACAGCTGTTGAATCTTAACTGGTTTATTATCAATATGGTTACAATTTTTTTGTTTTTATTTTTGGATTGTTTAAGATATTTTATCATGGAAAAATAAGAAATTGTGCCGTGTAATTGCCTGGAAATGAAGGGGAAAAGAACATCCGGCGTACCATATCTCGGATGTTCTTTTGTGGGAAGAGGTTTTCCTTTCATATCCAGACAAGCTCTTATCTCGCTTTTCCAAAGAGCCAGTCCTTCATTATAAAAATATGGTGAAATTTTGCTCCACTTCAGTCGAACATTTTGGCTATCCTTGGTGTTTTGATTGGAACAGCACAACGCAGCAATCATCAGTTAGGATTTAAACTGCCATGTGAACGTATTAGAAATTTAATGAATTAGCATCATTTTTTCATGCATACGCATTATTAGTTGTTTTATATTATTCTAATAAATTTTTTACTTTCATGTCCAATTTTAATGTCACTACACGTATAGTTAAAAAAACATTACTGGAGAAAATGCTCTATATGAGCTTGGTTCCCGGTTCGATCCTAAAAATTTTCCTTTCATTTTCATTATTATATTATTAGTTGTTGATAATAATAACTTTATTGTGTGATTTTAATCAACTATTGATGGTTAGAAAGGAAGATTTTCCGATTTGTAGATCAAATCCTGCGGATCAATGAAAGTTTCTTTTGTAGCCTATAGAACACGCTGGAGATATCATTGTTGTACGCGTGTCTGTTCAGTTGTAAGAACATCAAGTCGATTATTAATATCCTTTAAAGATTCTTGTCCTTTGTTTGATTATTATTCTTGAGAAATCAAAATGGATTCCTTTGATATATAATTACCTAAATGCTTATTCTAAAGTATAGTTACACTATAGTTATTTCTAAATATTTCTTGAAATGTCAAGAACTTTATAGGGAGAAAAGAGTTGAAAAGTACGTACTTCATAATAGACCAACTCTGCCATTTCCGTTTTCAGATTACTATTTGATAGAATGGAGATAACTATTATGAGAGAATTCTTGTTTGATGAGTTAATGAAGATTAGATGCGATCTATTACAATTAATTGTTCAGTCTTTAATGATCGATCCGCAAAATTGAATTTAAAGTAACTCTTCAAGGTAAGGAATTCGATTATTTTTCTTATTAATAAATATCGATTTAAAACTTTTTTATATACTCGGAGGCGGTAGGATATATGCGCCAAAAATTTTAATGTAGTCATCCTCCTCCTTTTCTATTTCTCTTTCGGTGTCCAAGATATTAAATAAGCATTAGAACTATTTGAAATTTAACCTGCCGGCGGATCAGCCTACTGATGTTTTTGCTTGACCTTCCAAGCTTATTTAATAAAGGGACGAACATAAACATCCATGCCTTCAGCAGGATTCGAACCCGCGACTCACTGGTCTCGATAGTAACAAGATCTGCACTTTCGCGAAGTCGGCCATCGAGCCATTTTACTTTAGTCATTTTATTGTAAATTTACTCTGTGAACTTGGATATTAAGGAAATAATTGACTTTGCATTAGAAAATGTAAATAGTAAAATATGAAGTTGATTTGGCGAAATGACAGTTCCATGTTCAAATCTGAAAATAAAAATATTTGAAAACGGCCTTGAACACATTAGATTTTGCCTTAGATAAATAGAGGAAAATTGGCTGAAGTTGAGTTTATCGCTTTGTGGATTCATTTCATAACATTTTCCATTCATCTTATGGAAAAAAAAATTCAAATTAAACGTGGCGATCACTTATTAAATCAATTAAAATGGCTGTTTGTAAAAAATTTCATTAAGAGAAATAAATATGCCTTTCGCTTGATACAAACATGTAGTCCCTTTTAATTAAATTTTTATTCTTTTAATTCAAAGAACATCAATTGAGGTGGAAAATGTACAGAAGGAATGCCAAAATATTTCCAAAATGGAAGGAGAAAACAGAAGAAGCAAAACAGCGAAACGGAGAAGATGAATTGTATTTTTGAAATGGATGTTAAAAATAAGAAAGGAAGACAATAAAGTAAAATGCAAAGTTCTGGGTTTTCTCATCGTGTGATGGGTCTTTAAGTTTTTATTTGAAGTGGAGAATTTTTATCGTCGACCATTCGCTACAAACCACGAGCCTCTTCTCTCGCATATGCGTCGTTCACCCGAAACAGGTGCAGATTAAAAAGATTTTCATTTTGACCAGAAAATTTTCCGAGATAAAATCGCCGTTTTCTTGCTTCTTATAATAAATACTTGCGGTTGTAAAAGGGAATTAAATTTAACGTCAGGCACAATTAAACGAAAGAAGCGTCCAATTAAAACAGAAGGAACACGAATGAATGTTGCGGTGGAGGTAGCGGGTAAGGAGAGTAAAAGGGCCAAGAAAGGAGGCAAGCGAAAGAAACTCCTTTATTGCCGATCGACGATCGAAATTCGACTTCCTCCTCCAAGAACTGCATCGCCGATTGCGCTATTTTACCTGTGCCAAAGAAACTTGAAGGCAGTTGGAGTTATTATTGATGGGAAAGACGTGGCGGGGACAGGTGCTCGCAACAACTTCACGGGAGATTCGGCGTTCGCATCGGAGAGAAAACGACATCTGTCAGTTGGTTTGCAGATACACATTGGCCATTACATTAGGCTAAGGAAAAATTTTCTTTCTCCACCTTTCTTCCGTTGCTCACCTTTCTTCCCAAACCCTCCTCTCTTTTTTTCCCTCCCTTATTACTTGCATGCTTCATTAGAAATGAAATGCTAAAAAAGTAAATAAAACTTTTCTAACATCACCCACAAATATTATATTGCTTGGCTGGTTATTAAAGCTGACAAAATATCGCACCCTCTTCATGTTTTTTTTTATGTGGAGCAGTATTGTAATACAGCTTAGTAAAATGGAAGCATTCGTTCTACACATGATAGTAGATATAAAAATTACAAATGAAAAATAGGCAAGACAATCTGATATACAAGCAGGAGTTTTCAGATAACCATTCAATGCTATCCTATTGAGCTACGAGGGGAAGGTTAGTAAATTTTTGTATGATGTTGTGTATGATGGAGAATGAGTTAGTATTTATTCATAAATATACAAGCCTCAATTACAAAGGAAGGTATTAGAACTTAAAAAAAATTAAAAACAACACCCGGTAAAACATATCAAAAATATAAACGCAATGTAATTTATGAGTAGAAAATAGGTACAAACGATTTCATTCTTGAATAAAAGTCATCATATCAAGAAAAAATAAATACGCAAACGAAGTTGAACAAATTGTTATAATATTCTTCAGTAAAAAATATTAACATTTATCAAACTATTTATTATTCTATACAATTTAAACTTTATAATTCCATCCAAAATATTTAAACACACTATTCCAATATTTACAAAATTTAATTCATTAACTTTTTTATTTATTTATAGAAACAATTTAAATTTCCTTTCACCATGTTTCTAACATCATTTGAGTAATTTTTATAATCAACCTTTTGAAGAAAGTTTCATATTTTCAATTGACAGTCGCGCTGCTGTTTATTCAGAAGTCTAAGATTCTCTTCCTACATATTCACTTTTTTTTATCTTTTTTCTTATTTTTCTGTTGTTCACCTTTCAACAAAGTGTAATAAAGGTAGTACTCTGCTTATGTACTAAAAAATTTTGAATTTTGGAAATTCTGACTACAGATTCTTAAAGACCATCGAAAAATAGAACAGACCCACCCTCTATCTCGATAAACTTGGGTTCCACACTTTCAATGCCTCTATCTCCTAAACGGTTGGATCAACTGAAAAATACTGGGTAAGAATTCCTGAAGTGTGCCCCTCAAAAACAAACATGTCGTGAAATTTAAAACTTTTTTTATAATTTGGTGGTATCTAAAGGAGTATATAAATTCCCCAAAATGTTTTTGAAAAATTTCCATTTGTTAAAAAGTTATAAACAAATACATTTTTTGGTACTTTTTGATTAAAAAGTCATATCTAAGCTAATTTTATCAAATCTCTTTGAAATTTTAAAGATAACAAGTGAAACGTATATATTTCATAAAAAAAACATAAAACACATTGAATCTGTATTTATTAACGATTTAGAATTAGAAAAAAAAAATTGGTGTTCTCTGTTTTTCCGCGAATGCCATCAATTTTTGTCAAGCTATTCAATCGTACCACTGGGCTGTTAAGCAAGTATTTCTTCTTTATTCAATGTTGACACAATAGGTAGCTTCCCTGTAAAGCAACTGTTTTAAGCAAGAGCTCTACAGGAAAGCTCCCTATTGCTGTCATTGAGCGAGATCAAAAATAATAACACCGAGTTCAAAAATGCTAATACGTTAACAGCGAGATCAAAAATGCTAATACGTTAACAATCGAGCAATAATCATTGTTTCACCAAGCCAACTCGGTGTTTGCATTTTTGACCTCGCCCAATATTGAATGATGAAGAGTTACTTGCTTAATAGCCCAGTGGTAGGATTGAATAGCTTGGCAAAAATTGATGGCATTCGCGAGATCACCAAATTTTTTTTTCAAATTTTAAATCGCTAATAAATACAGATTCAATAATCCCATCCTCGTAGAAATTTTTATAATGTTGTAATGTAGAAATATATCGTATGTAACACGCCTTCGTTACCGATGTTATATATAATCCACAGTTTCGTTCAAACTACAAGGAATCCGTTTCCATTAAGACATCAGAATGCAGTTATGAAATATAGATACATCGCTCAGAGCTGCAATAGTGCCGCATCTCAAAAGTTTTCATGAAAGAGTTACCCTATATACGAGGGCGTTTTGAAAAGTAATGCCTCCATGGCTGTAACTTTTTTATTTGTTAACCGATTTTCAAAATTCTTTTTGTATCTTATACTCACATTTGTCCTCTATGTAATGCACTATTCACTTTTCGACATAGTCCCCATCCCTTTCCACGCATTGCGCCAACGTGTGACTAGTTGGGTGAACCCGTCTGAGAGGAATTCCGGAATTGTTGTCGACAGCAGGATTGAATAGCAGCGTTTACCTCGCCGTCAGAGCCAACTCATGTCCCTTAAGGGGCTCTTTCTTCTTTGGGAAGCGGTGAAAGTGGCAAGGTGCAAAGTCTTTCATCTTTGAACTTCATTCATCCATCTTTGAACTGTAGGCGCTGCAACGCCTCTGGTGAGGCGACTCGTGGACGTTATCGTACACCAGAAGAGGGTCCAAAGCTGCCATTCAATCCTGGTATCGACAACAACTTCGGAACTCCTCTCCGACGGGTTCACCCAACTAGTCACGCGTTGGCGCAATGCGTGGAAAGAGATGGGGACTATGGCGAAAAGTGAATAGTGCATTACATAGATGACAAATGTGAGTATAAGATACAAAAAGAATTTTGAAAATCGGTTAACAAATAAAAAAGTTACAGCCATGGAGGCATTACTTTTCAAAACGCCCTCGTATAAAAGTTGGATTAGCTTATTCTACCATTCAACAATAGCGGCAGCATAATATTTTAAATGAAAATGTGTAATATATTTTAAAAAAATGAATTTTAATGTGAGTAATTTAGTTTATACCTTCTCAGAAAGTTCTAATCCCATTAAAAACATTTCATCTAAAAACTGTAGCCTAGTCTCACGGCTCTTTACCGGTAAAAAAATAATGTGAGATCTCATGTAGAATCAAGTCTAGCGCTTTTTCTTATTAATTCAGACGCTTTCGTTTACAAATCACTCCAGTCATCATATCTTTAATGACAATTAAAGATCAGTTTGTGACTTGGCAATTACACAGCTCAGGGAAATTATTACACCTTACAATGCAATGAAAAAAATTAAGTCCACGCTATAAATATACAGTGGTATATTTATAGAAATATAGTGGTGATTCAGAAAGATAGGTCAAGAATGAAATACCATGTACAGTTTGTAACGGGGAACAAATTTTTTTCTATAAACATGGGTCCGGAAATGCATCCTTACAGAGATAATGCAACTTGTACGAGATAGGAATGACATTGCAGTAGGTGTTCAAAATGCTGACCCTGAGCCTCGATGCAGGTGTTTAGATTAGGTTAGGTTAGTGTTTGAAACGCCCGGCGATCACGGTCTAGAAAACGCTGTTGATAAATCCTTTCCGCTTCAGTAGCATTACCCTGTGCCTCGCCGTAGACGGATGCGTGTCTGCCAGCTCCGCCTTAGTCAAGCGATCCATTGTACGACAATGTTTCGTTTTCTCTCTTTTAAAGGAGAACACGAACAATTTACATGTTTAGATCCTAATTTACATGGACCCTACCATTAACGTCCGGGTAACGCACATCCATTCCTACCTCGTACAAGTTGCATTATCTCTGTAAGTATGCATTTCCGGACCCATGTTTATAGGAAAAATATTGTTCCGCGCTACAAACTGTACATGGTATTTCATTCTTGACCTACCTTTCTGAATCATCCTGTATATAAGTTCAGTTCCCATATAAATATTATTTTATCCTTTTTAATAAACGTGAATGGTTTATCCTTTGTGCGTGTGGGATGGGTGTGCTAGAGAATATGTATTATCAACATGGATGTTCATTTCTCTGACTCTTTCGCTGCCATTTTTTTACCCTCTGTGCGATAATCTTTGAGAATATTAATTTTTGGACACATAACACTTGACATTCATTAATAACTATTTTATTTGTTTTGTTAGATAGTTATGCAGGTTTATTTATCATGATTATTACGGATATCCGGCTTAAGCACCCAATCTTTATAAGTGTTGTAAAAACTGATTTATAAATTCAGCTATATTTCCGATGAGGAGTCATTTGTCATGGTCGTAGTTTTTTCACTACGTAATTCCAAATTAAACGAGGAAAACGTTTAAACAAACAAGGAAGTTAAAATGTTGGCACTTGAGTGCTACTCAGTACAGTTATTTTCTTAGATCAGAATATATTGGAATATTTAAACAAGTGTTATAGTTGTAAGAATTCGGTGATAGTCATAACTGAATTCTTACACTTGAAGACCGTCCATTTGAATTGATTTTGACTTTATCGAAAGTATCTTTAGAGATTCTCTGTTCTAGGTTTCTTGAGTTCCTTTGTGACTGGCGCCATACCTATCACCTATCGTATCTTATTTGTTTCATTTGTCCACCGTTGGAATGACTGGGTGTGCAAGGAAAAAAACACGAGTTTCTCTTTCTCTTTCATTTTTTCCTTATCCTTTTTTCTTCTTAGAGTTACGTGTGTGTGTGTGTGTGTGTGTGTATGTGTGTGTGTGTGTGTGTGTGTGTGTGTGTGTGTGTGTGTGTGTGTAGGTGTGTGTCAATAGCAGTGAGCAATGCGCAACCAACTCCAATAAGCTGCTGTCACTGAGCGATGATTCGGCGACAAGAAAAGGGAACAAATTTTCTTTTTCTTTTCCCTTTTCTGTCTTTTGCTTTCATTCCCAGCCTTTGGTGCAGAAGCTGGAGCGCCAGGTTCCTGATTTATTGCCTTCTGCTGAATTTTGGAAACAGACATCTCGCCGGCTGAAAGGTCAGAGTGCGAGTGACAATTGGACTTGGGCGAGATCTCCGCGGCCTACAATCGATGGTCAGAGGAACCCATCAGAAACACCTGATTTAAGGCGACGACAACAAGTTTAAGTTTTTTTTTCCTCAGCTCGCAAACAGTCATTCAACGTTTGTGAAAAACAAACAAATGATATAGATTGCTGTACGTTAGTTTAGAAGCAAAATGATTCATAAGGGGAACTCTGACCTGCTGGATTCTTCACGCTTTCGAACAGTGTTATATTTTTATGTCGACAATGTACCGTCTAATAATAAAAATATCAAGATACTAAATAAATACGAAAGATGCTATTTAGTTGAACACTGAATGAAATAAAAAAAAATTATAATTATCGATTAGACCATTTTCAGCGGAAAGAATTTAGATAAAAATATTGATACAACTTGAGGCGGAAAGATCTTGTACCCTTGAGATTGACGAGTATTTGCAGCATCAGTTATCCAGATTCTAACATAATGAATTGGATGTTGTGGATTACTTAACGCACTGTATAATTCTGTAAGTCTACAGACATAGATCAGATTATCCAATGTAGGTATACCTTGCTTTATACAAATTTCAGTTATAGATGCATACCTAATCAAAGAAAAGGTGGTGCATATTATACCCACTGACCTATATAAATAACTGGATGGCGCATCTCTCATTAAGAGGTTTAAAAAGGGTGACGCCACTGGACGCCACATTGGTAGGGGCAATAGTTTAAACTTTTTTGTGACATTTTTATTCGAGATTATTCCAATATAATTAATTTGATGGGAAAATTTAAATTTAATACTAATATAATTAAATATTATCTTTTTGGTTTGGCAGAGTATAAAGTAAAGAATATTTACGAAACTCAGACTGCTTAATCAAACCTTACACTCATTAAAGATTTGATTTAAAGTATTTAAAAGCTTAATTTTAATTAATTAACATTTTACTTTGACCAATTGTTAAGTTCACTTTGTTTACCTTTACAATGCTCTGTTTCTGGCATTAAAATGCAGAATTGATCCAAGAATCAAACAAACGTTGCACACACGATGAGATTTCTTGCCATCCGCCATCATAGTAAGGGCAACTTCCGGTGGCGTCAAGTTTTTCGCCGGAAGCGCCATCCAGTTATTTATATTGGTAGTCGTCAGCCCTCTAGCGGCCAATGACTCAAGCTTCCAATATGGCCGCCGAAGAGGGGAGGTGAACAGCAATCGATACCTCACAGCATGGCAGCTAATGATGCAGCTACTTTAATAAGCACATCCATCGCTGATATTTTAAATTATCTTAGACTGAATGCCAGTAATGAAAGAAAAAGGTGCTTGGTAGAGGGGGGGAGCAGTTTTAAATGCTCAGCATGTAATATTTTGTGGGAGAAACAGTATCGCATCTTCGCCGTCAACACACATAATAGCCCTTTTGCTAAGCAGTAGCAGTATTAGTTCCACCCCACATGAAATAAACCTAATTATCATCCCTTGCCAGGATACTGATCATATAAAGGTACTAATCAAAACATATTTTAGCTCGCGCAACGAAAGAATGGATCAATCAGATTCGTTCTCTTATTGACTGCACAGATCTAGCGGTTAACGAACGATTTGACAGACGAATCCCTCGATGAAGATAGCGATCGATGCATTCAGCCACAGTCACAATCTCCGAAAGGACACAAAATCACACCGAAAGAGGAAGATATCAGGCAAGGTATATAAAGATAACATACCTTGGATATCAGGAATCAACTGGTTAGTCTTGATTCTGATTGGTTGCCGCTCCCATCATTGGCTGTGATACTATAAAATCTTCATCGCAAGATTCGTCTGCCAAATCGTTCGTAAATCGCTAGATATGTGCATTCGATAAGAGAACGAATCTGATTGACAGTTGATTGACCCCCTTCTTTCTTTGCGCGACCTATAATATGTTTTGATTAGTACCTTTATATGATCAGTACCCTGGCAAGGGTTGATAATTAGGTTTATCTCATGTGGAGTGGAACTAATACTGCTACTCCTTAACACAAGGGCTATTATGTATATTGAAGGCGAACATGCGATACTGTTTCTCCCACAAAATATTACCTGCTGAGCATTTAAAACTGCTTCCCCATCTACCAAGCACCTTTTTCTTTCATTACTGGCATTCAATCCAAGATGATTTAAAATATCAGCGATGGATATAGAGTGGTTCGTGCTTATTAAAGTAGCTGCATCACTAGCTGCCATGCTGTGAGGTATCGATATGCTGCATCACCTCCCCTCTTCGGCGGCCATATTGGAAGCTTGAATCATTGGCCGCTAGAGGGCTGACGACTGCCAATAGGTCAGTGATTATAAGGCTAAGGTCAAAAACTCTCACCGGTGAGAAGAGTTAGCGTTTGATCGGTCAGAAATCCCGGTGAGAAAACTGTGACGTCATTTTAACGCGGTCAGAAACGCCAGTTAGTGCTGCTATGCCTAACCGGTTAGTCTCACCGTCCTCACCGAGAAAAAGACGGTTAGCCCAGTGAGAAATTACGTCATCATTCTCTCACCGGTGAGGGTTTTTTTGACCTTAGCCGAAGTGTGATTATACCCTTGTATGCCACTCGGACTCTGCGTATTAATCTGTCAGTAGCAGAGGACCAAACGATAATACCATATTGAACCAAAGTATTAAAATGGCTTTTATCAGAACGGTAATTTCATTTTTATCAAAATAGCTTTCATACGTTTAAACAAAAACCTCAATCGATAAATTTCAATAATAAGACCCTTTAAGGTTAATTTATTGTCAAAAGTCAATCCAAGCATTTTGCAGGTCTTATTCATATCTTTAGATTTTCAATCAATTAACAAGACATTAGTTTTATACAATATTTTCTTCGAAATAATTTCTTACTCGTTTGATACACGATCTTAGCTGTGTAAAATTCGTTCTTAAGAGTGCAGATCACTGACCCAAGGTTATTAGAATAATAAGGTTGCGCGCTCAGAGCAGATCTCGCAACTTCTCGCACAATCTCAAAAAGATCTCGGCGTGCTGTGATGTCATCCAGAGGCGAAGTGGCGCGATTAGCAAATGAATCAGCGCGAATTTCGGTGTGATTGAGGCATTATTAGGTACTTTCGTGGAACTCATGAAAGCTATTTCGGAATAAAATTGTTCCTCGTACTGCCTATATCGTGATGAAGTGAATATAGAGTAATTAAACTTGAAATTTTATTGTTCAAATGGTTTGCAACTGTGCAATAGCGTGTTGCCAGAATGAAAGAAAGGTGGAAGCATTTCGTTCTTCTCTTTTCCCAAGGACTCTTTTGCTATAACCCTAAACAATGAATTCATTTTATTACGCATCTAATTTTTATAGTTTCTTTTAAATTTGACTATTCGAGAATTCTCTTGTCGATGAAAGCTAACTCGATCAATTTTCATTTAATCTGTCGATTCAGACTTATTCATATATGAGACTCCTCATATGTTCCTGATATAACTTTATTTACTGTAAAATCAAAATTGCAATAATTTCATCGTTTTATTTTAATATTCAGAAATTACATTACATGCCATTATTTAATATTCAATTAATTTCCGACCATTATTATGTAAAATTGAATTCATACTTTTTGTTTACAATATACCGTCGTGATCGTAACGTTTTCTGTTGAATCGCTTCATTCCCTTCCGCGCCGCTTGCCTCTAGATGACGTCATCCGCTTTGCTTGAATTCGACCAATCGTACGGCACCTTTCTGAGCGCGCAACCTTATTATTCTAATAACCTTGTCACTGACCTATATAAATAACTGGATGGCGCTTCCGGCGAAAAACTTGACGCCACCGGAAGTTGCCCTTACTATGATGGCGGATGGCAAGAAATCTCATCGTGTGTGCAACGTTGTTTGATTCTTGGATCAATTCTGAATTTTAATGCCAGAAACAGAGCATTGTAAGGTACACAAAGTAAACTTAACAATTGGTCAAAGTAAAATGTTAATTAATTAAAATTAAGCTTTTAAATACTTTAAATCAAATCTTTAATGAGTGTAAGGTTTGATTAAGCAGTCTGAGTTTCGTAAATATTCTTTACTTTATACTCTGCCAAACCAAAAAGATAATATTTAATTATATTAGTAAAAGTTTTAATTTAAATTTTCCCATCAAATTAATTATATTGGAATAATCTCGAATAAAAATGTCACAAAAAAGTTTAAACTATTGCCCCTATCAATGTGGCGTCCACTGGTGTCACCCTTTTTAATCCTCTTAATAAGGGATGCGCCATCCAGTTATTTATATAGGTCAGTGGTGCAGATATGGAATAAAATAGCGGCCAATTCGGGCATTTATTCTACGTGGCTCATTATTAGCATAAACTAAATATAAAACATTGCCATGGAAATGCTGCAAATTATATTCATTCGCTGCTTGTTGTTAATGTCTAATTTCTGTCTATTGGATTTCAAATGGGTTCTCCAAGATTAATTTAAACGTATTTATGATAACACAAATAACCGAGAAACTGTGTAGAAAAAATTGTTCGGGAATTCTCTATTATTTGACTATGAAAGTGGAATAGATGAATTCTTGCTACGTATAGAAAGACTGCTTACAATAATTAACTCTCACATGGTAATATAGAAAAAGTGTTAAAAGAGTCGCAATTATAGATCGGTTTAGGAAGACTGTCGCAATTTTTGTGTCGCGTTATATGGAAATCGCATTTTGATATTACCGCGTTTTTATTTTTTAGTTTATTGGAATTTTTGGCGTCGACTACTAAGGTCATTTTGCGCATTTTACACAAGTTATATCTGTACGCAGCCCGGGACAAACACAGACATCCATGTCCACGGCGGGAGTCGAACGCACGACCAGGTGGACTCGAAAACTAGAAAGCCGACGCCCCGGCCCTCTCGGCCATCTGCCGGCATACTGCGTTTTTAGGAAGTTGACTGTATTACATGTTCACCGCGATAAGTTCTGGAATCATATTAAGCATCTTATTATTCTTTTTGAAAGGACTATCTTTTTGATGAAACGTTTGCAAAAACCCTTCCGAAGAGGGAAGTGAGAATTATTCTTTGTAGCAAAATCAGCTAGATAATAAGATAAAACCGAAAACAATTATTCTTCTTTTTCGAATACTAATAGTATAATTTTTTCTAATTTATTAAAAATTATTTAATTATATAAAATAAAATAGTAATAATTATTTGTTTTTAAAAATAAACGGTCACTCGTACAAAAAAAGATGACTTGGTTTCGAATCTGCAGCCCAAAGCATTGAATCCTGATGTTTTGTTGACTAGGGATTGTTCTTTTGGTTTCTATCCAACCCATTGGTTCTTCTAAACTCTCTCAAAACGTTTGCAATTTACCTACGAGAGCATTATTTAAGCTTCCTTTATTTTTAAATAGATAACAATCGATCACGAAATATTGCAATAACAACACCTTAATGGATTTTCTATTTAAAAAAATATGCATATCGAATTATCCTCTCCACCTTCCTCACTCTGGTTACTCAATGGTTGGTTATCCTTGCCCCAGAAGTTAAGGCTATTCGCCGTCTTCTTTTCCAGTTAGTTAGCGATTAAGGTGCCTGTCGAAATTAGACAATGTCTACTGTGAGGCATCGATTGTACCCATAATTTGGGACATTCTGCAAAAATAACTGACGCTCTTCTTAAGGAAAACCGGAATGTAGTAAAATAATTTCCTCTTTATTTTTTCTCTTAAGGTTCAGTCGTCGTGCTTATTTCGCTTTATCTCTTCAAGGATGTAAAATTAAGAATAAAATAAAAATCCAAAACATATTTTGTAAAATATTCAATTTTTACAGGCCAGACAATTATAAACCAAAACGACATACAATTTCACAGTTTTTTTAACCAGCTTGTCTACGTGAGAAACATGAAAACTAGGCAGTCAGAATGTTTGAAAATAAAAGACCCATTTTTTAAAATTCATGTAAATAAGCTTGAAATGTCCCTCCCTGTTTAATTTGTCTATTAATGCTTCAGATGGCCGTATACTTCTTTTTTATTACTAGAAGAGAGCAAATTATTAAAGAAATTGAAGATAAATAGAAGAGACAGATTAATCATTTCAAGATTCCTCTTTCAACACGTCCTTTTGATCATCGCTTTGAGAGAAATTATGATAAAGACATCGACGACGTATGCCCTTTAATAGAAATCACTGGCGCTAAGGAGTGGAAGTCTTAAACCTCTGTGTCTCTTTCTATGAAACTTTAACGTTCGTGTTCATGAAGATTAACCACTTCAGGGTAATCTGAGTGTAGATTAGGCCCCTTGATTTCAATAAGGCTAATCGCAGGAAATCGATCATTTGAGAGAAGAGAGAAAGAAAGTTTTCCGCGCCATTTGATCGACTGGGACTTATACAAGAGGTGCGAGGGGAGAAAGAAACAAGATGAAAGCAGAAAACGGAAAAAAGAGATGGAGGTTTAATTTTCTCAATTGATTTACAATGGTTCCATTTAAGTAATTTCTCTGATGGGAGCAGGAGGACGGTAGGTTGGTTGGTTGGTGTTGGTGGGGTTGAGGCGGGGGATGGCGAGATTGGCAAAGGGAAGTGAATTAGAGCGAATGCCCTCAGGGTAATTTGACCGTGACACTTGACAAAGGTTATTTGGTATAGACACGAATTAAACGTCACTTTTCCACCACGGTGATCCATTCGATGAGAGACAGCTTAACCCATCCACCTCGGCTTAATGCTCGACAGCCAACCGACTGATTCAATTATGGAGTCGGCAAATTCAAATCGGCTTGTAATGGCTAATCCGTAATGAACGTTTCGCAGGCCTATTTTCAAACAGTTGTAAGTCTTTGAGTCAGAAAATTCCGATGGGTTATTCGATTTCATGCTCGTGTTCTCGAATTTGGCAAGTCTTTTCCTCTACTTAATCGTGTGACTATGATGCTTGACGCTCGTCAGAAGAATCAAATACCTCTTTTGATAGCTACTTAAACATAAACAAATAAAGGAAAACAAAAATGCCGCAAGTCGTCTAGTCAAAAAAATATTTTCATAATAATGTATTAACAGTCAAGAACACTTTAATAAAACTGTGGATACTCATAGAGAGACAGAAAATAGTTCCTGTCTTCAAGAATAAAACCTATTTCCTTTGGCTACTGAAACGTACATCCAAAGTAATAGTTTCTGTCTCTGTATTTTAATGATATCTTAATAAAAAATTATAAACACTTTCTTGAGTAAATTAGTATAAAGTCATGGGTACTAATATACATAGTACTTTACTGAAGTACAGTATAATCCACTTAAGACAGCGTTATTTACTGAAAAAATCATTTTCGTTTGCATTTGGCATATGGACCGAAATAACACAGGCCAACAGAAAAAAAATACCTTTTTAAAAACTTTTTTAACGTTAAAAGCTGATTCTTATACTTTTTTGTGCTGAATCCGTATCTGGCCTCAGTTTTTTTCTATCACTTACAGATTTCTTGTTTTTCAATGAAATTTGAAATTAATCAGAGTTTGGTGCCTGATAAATTTCCTTGCGGCCCAAGGATGCTTAAAAATATGGATACTTTAACATTGCAGCCGCTTCTCTTCACGTCGATTACTTTAAAATTGCAGTCTCTATGTGCATAATTTGGAAACTGACGTGATAGAAGAAATTTAAAAGCAGATTCAGCGCACAAAAAAACACAAGAATAAGTCAAATTAATTCAAAAAGTTTTTAACGATTTCTTAACAAAAAACTAATGAAGAATAAATCTAGATGTGTCCATGAGGGTTTTTATCATACGCCATATATCAGATGTTAAATTATTGATGAGTACTATCAACAAAGAGTACTATCTCACGGTCCTTCGTCGCCTTCGTGACGCTATACGACGGAAACGACCCGAACTTTGGGCAACAGCAACTTGTTCATGACAACCACCCGCCCATTCATCGCATCTGATTCGGAAGTTCCTGGCCAAACACAGCACTCCGTTGGTCTGTCAGCCTCTTTACTCCCCTGACATGGGTCCATGGGCTGTTCCCCAAGCTCAAAACGCCGCTGAAAGGAGCCCGATTTCAATTACGAGAAGACATTATGCAGAAAACGACGGCGGAGCTGTCCGCCATTCCCAAACAGGCCTTCTAACAATGGTGGGAGTGGTGGGAGAAGTGTGTGCAGTCCCAAAACTTTGAAGGGGATTAATCCTACAGGTGAATAACTTTAGTTTTCCCGGCCAAAGGTCCAATACTTTTTGTACACGCCTCGTATATATAAATATTTCATTAACATTTGCTCTCAAACTTTCGGTTTCTCCTACTAGTGTGTCGTGATCTCAAGTTTGTGTCACAAAAAATTTACATTAAATACTTGGTGGAAGGATGGATCATAATACTGTTCCTATTAACTAAACAGGTGGTGGCCTTACAGTATAACAGAGGGACATCAGGAGTTCCAACTAGTTTCGCCATTTATTCCCGGCTTTGTCAAGGATATATATAAGAAAGACTTGCATGCCTCTTGCTGTATATCCTTGACAAAGCCGGGAAT
>JAHWFO010022894.1:595804-677166 GCA_023313115.1 Rhysida immarginata
TATATCCTTGACAAAGCCGGGAATAAATGGCGAAACTAGTTGGAACTCCTGATGTCCCTCTGTTATACTGTAAGGCCACCACCTGTTTATTAAATACTTACTAGAGAACCTCACGGAGTTATAATAAAATTCCTCGTCAGAGCTATAATGTTTGATCAAAAAGGCTTAGAATTCTGAAATTTTGTATACTTATAGTAGTTAATAAACAATTTAGATAATATACACTAAAAACTGATTTAAGCCTCTTAGGTCTCGAAAGGGGGCTGAAGCCCAAATCACAAATCAAGCTCTAACATTTGAATAATAAAAAGGCCTAAGAACTTGAAGTTTTGTATTTTTACAGTGCGTGATTTAAGATTATAGATAATATAAAAGGAGACAATATACCTGGTATAGGCCTCGGGGCCTCTGGCGGCCTCAAATACAATTGAAGCTATAACATTTGAACGGAAAGGCCTGGCGTCCTGAAATTTTGTTTAATCATAGTGTGATATTTTAAAATTTAGCTAATATAAAATTTTAAATCAGAAGTCCAGAAACCTGAAATGTTTTATATTTATAATGTGTTGCTTAAAATTTTAGCTATTACACACTAAAATTGATATAGTCCTCTGAGGCCTCGGCAGGGGCCGCGAGTCTCCAAATATAAATCAAGCTATAACTTTTGTACGAAAAGGCCTAAGAACCTGAAATTTTGTATTTGTGCCCCTCCACTTATTATAGTCACGAGCCGCTACTGTTCGTAACATTTTGAGGCTAAAACCCTTATATCGTTGGATAACGATGCATTAGCTAATTTTTTCTTTAATTTTCAGTGTAAAAATGTAATCTTTGCTGATAAGTACTATTGTTTTTTTGAGCTGTTCTTCGTTTTTATGTTAATGAGGGTAATAAAACTGTTATAAAATTTGATCGGATCCTTAAATCATCCGGTCAAATATAATTTTATTTCCTATATTTCATAAATATAATTTAGCATGGAAACACTGCTCCGCTCTAAACTTTTGTTTGATGTAGCATTAATATGAATATTTATATACTGTTTAATAAATCATATTCTGTTCTACCTATGGAAGAAAGGTTTATGGAAGAAACTGCAATTGACGAAGATATTACTTATTTTTAGGAAAATATTCCATCAGTCTTATCTGATTTTTACAAATGAATCCGGATATTACAAATCGAGAGTAACTTAAAATGCTTTTCCTACAAACATTAGCAAAGAGCTAATCTAATAATAAATATCGCTAACAACAAAGTTCTTAAATCGTTAAGATTTAGTAGACTAGTTTGCATTTGATAAATTTTCCCGACATAAATATCCTCGTATATTCACGTTATTTCAACAAACGTAATTTTTCCCCTAATCTTAGAGAAGTAGCTAATACGAGACTTCAGGGATTTTTTCTTGCCGTATACCAGTTTGTCCTAATAATTGTTACTTGCTGAAGGGAATTCAATAGTCTGTAACAATATTTCATCGCTACCACAACCATTACCTCCAAATCGTTATCAATAATGAACAGATTCAATAATCATATAAATTATGCTTATCATAAGTACTGGCATCTATAAATTAAACAGAAAATTAATTTACTGATAACGTCTTGAAAACTGAAGCAGTTAAACACCCTTTAGATGATCCTATATGTGCTCATCATCGGAGTAAAACATGAGAACGAATGCTATTAATGTTCATGTCTATAGTTATGTGCCCAGAATACAATAATGACTTCTCCATTATTATCGTCATTACGTTCATCTCAACTAACAACCTCTCTTGGTCGATGTATGATTTTGTAATTTTGTAATTGCTGTAATTTTCAATTAAGATATTTTGGAAAAACGTTTGACTTATTTTCCGATAATGGCATGCTTTATGCTATACGATTTGGAGCATATAATTTTACCCTTGATGCGTTTAAATTAGTATCAAACGTCTTTAACGATTCCTCAAGGAGTATAATTTCCATATTAATTTCCCTTGCATTAGTCAAACATTAATGTGACAAACCCTTCAAACAAGGTGTTTCAAAAATAGTGGGTGTTTAAGAATGAAGTCCCCATATGTAAGCAACAAAAACGTTTATACCAATATGGGTCCGGAAATGCATTATGAAGGTATATCGATGACACTTTTAGATTTTCCTAAAGGAGATGTTCAAAATGTCCCCCCTCCCTTTGTGAATACATGCCTCACATCTGATAGCCTTGTGAAAACGTTGCAGATGTAAGGATACAACCACTGCACTCGCAACAGTCTCCAGAAGGCGAGTGAGGAACATTCACTTGATCGCTAACCTAGAAGAGTCGCATTCGCAGTATCCGAAATCTCCTCCTTTATATTTGGAATTATAGATCCTGATTATTCTCTTTAGATATCATGAGGTATAAGCTTCCCATGTTCACAAAGGTGGCGACAGATATGTTCAAATGTCTTTCGATCCGACATCTAGGTCGTGGGTACTTCTGAGCCTGCACAACAGTGCCGTCCGCATACAGCACATGAAGTGCACATCTGTCAGCTCCTGATTTAAGTACATGTCACACAAACAACGTCAATCATCATCTCTAACCACCTGCGGTATGAAAAAATGGTTTCGATGAATATCAATGTTTTGAAGGCCATAACTCGGAAACCATGTGTTTTCGGACCCATGTTGTGATAGACGTTTTTTATTGTCTACATATTAAGAGTTCATTTTTGAAATAATGCCCACTATTTTTGAAACACCCAATATAAAACTACCTGTAAAGAAAACACAGTCCCACATAAATTTAGTTTCACGGATGTACATTTCGTGGACTATGCTTACGCGTATAATAAGCAATACAATGGGATGACTATTTATATAGAGCAAAAAAGACTATAGGGAGTGCAAGTGTGACGTCAGTCCTTGGAATTCTTCAGTCACGTGACTCGATTTGGTTCCAAACAAGTCTTCTCGCTTCGGGATTTAACATGGTTCCAACCTAGGGATGGAATAAAATCGCTTTGTATAAGCCCAGTGTTTATAACACATTTAAGATGTGAAATTGTTTAGTTCCTCACTGCTCAAGGAGGAGCCAAAACAGCGATTTAGACATCTATCGTTTTCCCAAAGAAAGAAAGATCCGCGAACGATGGCATTCTTTTGCTAAGTGATTAAAAAGCGTTCTAATATTAATGTATAAATTATATAATGGGATTAAATGTCTTAATAATAGTATCAATTACACAAATTAACATAATAATTTAAGAGATGTCATTTTTACTGGCCGCCCCTTTCAACGTTACTAGTACGTATATTGCGTGGTTCCAATGTTTGGAACCAGCGATCCCATTTCCTAGGCTCTCGGCCCGTTCATCGCGCAAATGACGTCAGCTGTGACGTAGTCACTTGCACTCCCTATAGAAACACAGAATAACCAATACGGTTTTATCAGGGAAATTAGAAAACATATATATTTCATAACAAAACATAAAAGAATGAGAAACAATTTTATGTAAAATAAATAAATAAATTAATTAATTAATTAATTAATTAATTAATTAATTAATTAATTTTTTTTTAAAAAAAACGAATATTTTTTAATGTTCTCAATCGATTTCAACAATTTTGAAAAAACACATTGGCTGGTTTCACGGTTCAAAATAAACGGTTTAAAAACCGTTTTTGTTGGCCAAATAAACGAAATCCGTTTTAAACGAAGGCAGAAAAACGAAATAAACGAAAACGACGCAAGCTGTCGTTTATTTGTTCGTTTATTTGCGCAATTCCGTTTTTCTGAGCCAAAACAAAATGGAGGACCAAAGCGGCCGAAGCGGCGGCGAATCCGCAATACAAATCGTCAAAATAGAGTGTGGGAAACGGCGGAAGAAGTCGCGATTGCCAATTTTATTGTGGAGACTCCATGTAGTTCGACATTGGATAATACTTAAATTAAAAACAAACTCATTAGCTTGTGTCGCTATTCAAGGAGGCGGCCATGGGCCATGTTTTAAACAACTAACTCCCTCTTTAGTCAGTTTTATTTGAAAACCGTTTAAATTGCTGATGTTGTTACAGCTTTCAAAATTTGAGCCACTTAAACGGTTTATTTTTAAACCGTTTTTTCGAAACGTTTCAAAGCGTGAAACCGGCCATTGAATCTGTATTTGTTAACGATTTAGAATTTGAAAAAAAATATGGTGATCTCTGTTTATAAGCGAATGCCATCAATTTCTGTCAAGCTATTCAATCGTACCACTGGCCTACTAAGCAAGTAAATCTTCATCATTCAATATTGACAGCAATAGGTGCTCCCCTGTAAAGCAACTGTTTAGAATTTATGCTTAAAACAGTTGCTTTATAGGGAAGCTCCCTATTGCTGTGATGAAGAGTTACTTGCTTAGCAGACCAGTGATGTGATTGAATAGCTTGACAAAAATTGATGGCATTTGCGTAAAAACAGATCACCAAATTTTTTTTTTTCAAATTATAAATCTGTTAATAAATACAAATTCAATGCATTTTTCAAAATATTGAAATCGATTGTGAACATTAAAAATATTCACTTTTCTTATTAAAAATTTATTTTATTTTTTTTTTTTTTTACACAAAAATTTAATTTAATTCATTTAAGATATACACTGAGTGGCCAATTTATTATAGCCATCTCCTCGTCCCTTGTTGGGCCATCTTTTGCGTTTAATACTACGTCAGTTCTTCTTGGCACTCCATGAGATGTTGGTAGGTGGTTTCTGCCGTAATTTGCTGCACTGTAGCCCTTCTATTGTCTTTTACAATTCTATACATTCTGTTCTGTTCGAGCACTCACTAGTCGATGATGACCACAAGTTGCACGTTTTTTGACTGACAGTCCAGTCTTTAATCACTTTAACGAAAGCTGCTCTTGAACATTTCACAAATGTGTCGGTTTCCCTGATACTCGCTTCATGGCTCCATCCAAGCTCCTACAATCATGCCACGTTCAAAGTCTGTGAAATCGTGTTGTTTACCCTATCTTTACAAACAAATCACTCCTTCTATCGGCGTAAGCACTAGGTTTCGTTTTTATATGAGTCTCGCCCTCTAGTGACAAACGCGTGACGGCATAGCCAATTTGCTTTAAACTGTCATACTTGGTCACTCCATATACTTCGGTGGCACTTTATTTTTTTGGGTCAAATAATGGGAACGCCAAGACTGTATCAACATGACCTATACAATCGAAATTTAATTTTTTTTGTTTATTAATCGTTAGTTACACGCGTAAAATTCCATGTGTTCTTCATATAGGTGTCCAGTTAGTATTTTGAAGAAAAAAAATGACGTTCATGCATGAATTTCTTATTATGTAAATCGAGTTTTGGTCAATTTGACCCGATCTTGGTGTTTCATAACGGTAGTGACAACAAGAACTCTGTAAAGTGTCAATTGTGAATCATTTCGTTTGCAAGAAACACAGTAAAATCATCACAATATACTTTACTTGTGAAAATAAATAACAAAAAATTCGGTAATTTTATATCCAATGCCGTCATGTCAACGGGGATGGATTCTTACTATAATATTCTTTTCTTAGTATACGTTTTAAAACTCTTATTTTGGATTTATAGTTTCTTTTTTTGGGGTATCTACTTGAAAAAAAAATACATAAATATCTTTAAAATGTATGTGCAGCTTCTATTCTGAAAAAAACAAACTCATTCGTTATGAAGATTAAAAGTTTTTTTATATCGAATTGTGTTTTCTGTACAAGTGCCATTGCAATATTCAAATTGCCCATAGTTTCCAGCTATGCATTTGTTGAATTTAACCCTTTAAATGATAAAATCATTCAAGCTCATTAATGTCAGATAATTTATTATTAAATTTTGATACTTTTCTTGTACTTGTTTGCTGATATCTCCTTAAGTAAGAAAAGACAAAAGAATTTTTGAATGAAATTTTAAGCAAATTCCTTGAGGTTGTATGTTTTATTGTAGTATGCCCTGCTTCATCTAACCGCCCCCCCCCCCCCCGCTTCAAATTTTTCTTTCTTTTTTTAACGTTCCATTTTGCCCATCGACAAATGAATTTGATACGATTGTGACATGGGTTGTCAGGCTGGCAATCGGCGAGTGACGAGAACAGATCATCACCAACAGCAGCGACAGAGTTGGCGACATAAGGAACAGAGAATCCCTGTCACAGTCGGGAGTCGCAACATCGATTTCAATCCCTAAATTTTTATCAGATGACATGAGCATAAATTGCGTTGAAACGAGCGAGGCTTAACCCTTCTACACCCCCTCCCCTCCCAACCGTCATCCTCTTCCTCCAATCTCTGCCATTTTACACTCGTCCAACATTGGCGCGGCTGCCTTTGTCATCCGCTAGGCGCAACAACGATGTACCTACGAGCGACGACCACCATCACCACCACCACTACGGCCGTTGTGTCGATCTGATAAAAGGGTTGGACAGCGACGATTGACGATGGACACCATCTGCGATGAACCAATCAAAATGGGTTGTTCCCCGAGCGCATATACCAAAGTTCACCACGAGCACAGACAAGACTACAGCGTGTTTCGAAGCGAGGATACGAGAAAGCGTGTCGGTAGTCGGTAGTCCCGACCATCCGCCATCCGCCATCCGCCATCCGCCATCCGCCATCCGCTGAAGGTGTTCGTTTAATTTCCAGATGGCGGTGGATGAGGGGGGTGGGTGCTTTGTCTTTTGGCGAGCGACGTCAAGATTAGAATCGGGAAGGGTCCGCTTTGTCAAGGAAGCCATTTTTCGTTGACAAGCTTTTGGTCGTTATCTTCGTTCTCCAGATGCTCCATTGCTTTCAACTCCATTCGTCTGCTTGTTGTTCTTTATCTCATCGTTAAACGTTCGTTTTAGACCGAAAAACCGACACGGCAATGAAATGTTTGTGCACACAAAGAAATTTCTTTGAAATGAGGCGGTAGTGATCTCTCTCTCACGGGCTCACAATAGGGACGCTAATGAAATTGCACGCAAACAATGGACGCTTCCTTTGAAATTATCTCCTATAAAAATCTCCTTTCTCGTTTTTCCACTTCAGTCAAATGCAATTAAATTTATTTAGCGACTTAGCAATGTTTTAATAAGAACTCATTTTATGTCAACTTTAAAAAAAAAAGAAGTTACACTGACATGCAGTTTTTAAAAAGTATCTTTTTATGAAACTGTTCAACCGTTTACACTTTAACAATGATTTAAGAGCTGGAGAAGACATGGAAATTTCACAACGATTTCTTATGGATGGCTTTATCTGTAATAAATATTTCGTCAAAAGAGTTTTAGTTCTTAAAATAAGATGCTCCAAAGAAGCGATAAGTTCCATTGTAATTATCTACCCAAATGTGTGTGTTTTATATGGAAATTAATGCTTCTTAATGCTTTTATTTACAATTCAAGCATGCCAACACAATTACAAGAGAAACGTGAGAAATTGGCGGCTCCATCATGATTTGGAGTGCCTTTGGCTTCCACAGAAAATCCGACCTGGTGTTCATCAGCGGCAGACAAAAGTTCGTGGAATATCAAACTACCCTGCTGTTCATCGGGCAACAGCTTGGTGGTCCCAACTGGTTTTTCCAGCAGCACAACGCGCTCATTCACACATTCGACAAAGGCATGGTTTGACTTCCATCTTGGCCAGTAGTCCTGACATGAATCTCATAGAGAATTTATGGGAAATTCTTTTCGGGAAGGTTTACTCTAAAAACAAACAATATTTAACCCTAGATATCTTAAAGGAAGCCGTTTTGAGAAGCTGGAACGATATTCCTCTGACATTGTTACAAAAAACAAAAACTGATAAATTCCGTCTTCACATGGGTTCTCATGTCACTGAGAATAAAGGAAAACAAATTAAACGATGAGTTATGTTTAATGCAATCTTTCTTTGATATTGTATCATTGAAAGATATTGGTATTGCAATCAAACTCTATGCATTATTCAGACTTTTTGGACAGTAGTTCGTGAAATAATTTTATTAACTAATAAAAAAATATTAAACTTTATGCAGAGTTAACATCAATAAAGCAAAAGTATTTTATAAAACATTGTTGCAAAAATATTCCAAAAAAATTAAATTGTAGAGACTTTTTGGACCCACCTTACTGTGAAATCATGGAAGAGAAATATATGCCAAAACATCCTTTCCTAATCCTTATAGGGTACTTGCGGCAGTTTTGCAAAACTTGAACATTAAATAGGTGGTGTTAAATTTTGTTTTATTATGTATTTAATATTTTAAAAGATCCTGTAGAAAAAAGATCATTTATCTTAATGAATCATCTTTTCCAAATATAATTGAAGGTTTTGAAAGCGTAATTTCAGAATCTTTTGGCCATGATTTTTGCATCTTTGCATACAAATAATTCACCAATATTTCGCCCAATACCAACGTAAGTTGAAGAAAAAGTAGCTAGAGTTTTTATAACTGTGTGGATTATTTATATTTTATTGATTATTAAATTTAACTCTTGTTAGTAACATATCAGAAAGCAAATTTCATTAAGTCGAGTCGATTGTAATGTAATATACAGGATGATTCATTTAATTCGAGACGTCGAGATATCTCGGAAAGTATGCATCTACGAAATTAAAATTTAATATTTCGAGGGGGCCATTCAATTGGACTAAAATTAGCCCCCTCCCCCACTTCCTCCCCAACCGTGACCACCGAGAGAGAAGGCCTCTGCGATGAAACGTAAAACATTGTTACATCATCATAGATAGTGCATTGTTATTCGTATTTCAACCAATAATAAGCCCTGAATTAGCACTATCTATTATGATGTAAAAATGTATTAAATTTCAATGCGGAGGCCTTCTCTCTGGGTGGTCACGCCCCAACACGCTTGTTGACATCTTGTTAAAGTCCAATATTGACAAAATAATTCATTTAATAAATGGACATCTATAAAGCATTTTAAGGACGGATTGTTATACAAGACGCAATAATACTTCGAGTATAATTTCCAACAATCATACTGAAAGTCGAATTCTACTATATTTTCAAATTAATTAAAAAAACATTTACTGAAATGCGGTGGTTCAATAAATCTACAGGGTGATCCAAAAGTCAGTAGACTTCTTAAAACCTCATAATTATTAATCTATTTACAATAAAACGATACGGTTTGCACATAAATGCTCAGAAACACGGGGGATTTCTTTGTTTATAATGAAAATTTTTTTTTTTTTTATATTAGTTACATTTTTGACCAAAAGGTGGCGCTGGAGTATTAAATTCATCTTAAATTCAGTTTCTTGAATCTTCGAAAATCGCTTGTATCGAAGCGTTTCTTACAGCAACATCAAAATAACATCTTAGAGCCAAGATAATGCGCAATTAACGCATCTGCTTATTTCACGCATAAGATTGTATTCTACACGAAACTCCAGCGCCACCTTTTGGTCAAAAATTTAACTAATATAAAAAAATATTTTTCATTATAAACAAAAATCCCCCGTGTTTCTGAGCATTTCTGTGCAAACCGCATCGTTTTATTGTAAATAGTTTAATAAAAATAGTTTAAGTATTTAAAAATCTACTGACTTTTGGATCACCTGGTATATTGCCGAAGTTACTAGTGTAATGATTTGCTCCCAATCACCTGAGCGTGTGCTTTTGAAATGTAAATTTAATTAAATGATCTTAAGAATTGGTTGGGCAAAATTTTTTAACCAAATTAATGATATTGTGTGGAAAAAGAGAACCTGATTTACAATACGACAATGATAAGATTGACTCTGTAACACATTCGCAATTGTTAGGAATCACGATCCAAAATGACTTAAAATGGGACCATCATGTGAATAATGTGGTTAATAAGATTAACTAAAATATTTTTTAATTTTTTCAAGCCATAGCGAAAGTTTACTGTATCTATTTTCAGAGTATCGTTAACTATGCTCTTCCTTTTTGGGGAAATTGCTCTCTTTCCTCCCGACAACCTATTTTTCGATTGCAGAAATGGGCTATTAGACGAGTTCTTGAAATTTCTTGTTTTGGAACATGTCCATCATAATTTGTTCCAATTTCCAAATATTAAAGAATTTTAAGATTTACAATTATCGTTTGATGTGGCTTTTATATTAATTTATTATACTACCGACTAATTTATGATGATTACCGAACAAATTGGCAATTTCCTAATTGCTTTGGAGCAGGAGATGAAGAAAAGCATACCCCAGAGCAGTAGCCACAGAACTTCAAGTTAGAGAACAGTCGAGCAATTCTTTTGGAAAAATGTGAAAAACAAATGGGCTTTTAATTAAAAAAAAAAAAAAAAGCACGCAATAGAAACATGCTAGAAGTATAAATTTGTAAAAAGCAAGTTACAAAAAAATCTTTTTATTTTTCGGCTGCATGCTATTTTAATAATCTTGCTAGTGATTTAAGAAGTTCAATTGGCCTCAATTATTTCCCCCAAAACTTTTTTTATGTTAAATTGTACATGTATTTAGTAATTTTATAATAGAATTAAGATTTTTTCAAAATATTCAATGGAATCTTAATTGAAATACTTTATTCAGAAAAAATTTATGTAAAATATATATATTATTAATTAAGATAAATAAAACTCCTTTAATTAAAAGAAAACAAATAATTAAATTAAAATAAATAATATAAAACATTGAAAAAAGTCACCCAATTGATAAAGTAAATGTTGAAGTACATGTTAAAGGACGAAACACAGATGAAACAACACTAGAAATCATAAAAAATGAATTAAAAACAAAATTATCTTATAACAAAATATTAAAAATCATCCAGGCCATAAATTTATGTTTTACAAATAACCAATTCAAATTTAATGACAAAATATATTCCCAAACAGATGGATTACCAATGGGCAGGCCATTATCACCCATACTTGCCAACATATATTTAAATCACATAGAACACATATTACTTAACACTTCACAACATAAACAATACATAAAAATTTGGATGAGATACGTTGATGATATCTTAATTAACACAATTATTAGAAGAAAGATATCCACTGAAATTCACCCATAATTGCATGTCAAACAACCAAATCACATTTCTAGATTTAAATATTATAAGAGATATAAATACACTAAATTTTGAAATATATGAAAAACCTACAAAAGGCAATAACATACCACATTATTTATCACAACAACCCACACACAAAAAAATTAACACAATTAAACAATATACAAAGAATAAAAAATCTCACATCTCCAAAATATATCCCACTAAAATTAAAAAATCTGAAAATAAACCTATCAAAAAATAAATATCCTATAGAACTAATTGATAAAATTTATATAGAAGCATTCACCAACACAACAAAAAATAACACAACTCAATACGAACAATACAGAAGATATTCCATACAATACAATAATAAAACCTTTAACAAACAGAAAAAATTACTAGAACAGATACCAAACATTAAAATCATACCAAAAATAACAAATAACATAACCAAAACATTAATAACAACCACCAAGATAAAAACAACAAAAAATCAAAACAATAACACAATTTCTAATTTCAAAGACATTTGCCAAAATAATAAAGAAAAATGGAACATCACTAACATAATATATCAAATTCCATGCGCCAATTGTCAACACATTTACACAGGTCAAACAAAAAGACAATTAATAACACGAATAAAAGAACATGAAAGAGCACTTAGAAACAAAAATAAAAACAATCATTTAGTGAACCACTGCATTAACCAAAATCATAATCCGGATTGGAACAAAATCAAAATTATTAGTAAAGAAATAAATTATAAAAAAAGACTAATAAAAGAAACCATCAACATTATTTCGAATGAAAAAAAATTAGCCAAACCATCTATAGAAATTAATAATAAATGGAAATTACTACTAAAAATATAATATCACTTCCCTTGCACTCAACAATCCTGACCACAACAATCAAAATAATCATAATATCACATATTGTATTAGATTACATTGTTTTGTTTTTTTATTAATATATCTTCCATTCATTCAAAAAACTTTATTACTGAAGATGGGAAAAAATCCCAAAAACGTTATAAAATATTTCAAGTTAGTCATCTACGTGTTACGAATCATCGAACTTTCATCATAGACCTACTTCATCTATAACTGCGTGCCTCTCTGTATTCGTATAACATTTCTTCACTAAATCTTGGTTTCTCCTGTGTTTCTTCTGTATTTCATCTGAGTTTCTCCACAAGACCTTTGTTTCATTTATGTTTCGACCTTTAACATGTACTTCAACATTTACTTTATCAATTGGGTGACTTTTTTCAATGTTTTATATTATTTATTTTAATTTATTTGTTTTCTTTTAATTAAAGGAGTTTTATTTATCCTAATTAATATATATTTTATCACAACTCCTACGTTTATAATATATATATTATTATTTATGGTATACTTCTATGAAATGTAATGACTAATTTTATTTGATACTAAATTTCTATACTTTTTATAAGACAACATGAAAAAAAGCCCTCGTAGCTTTTTAAATATTAAATAAATATATTCGTTACTCAAGCCCTCTTATATTTCTATCATTATAAAAATTAACAAAAATCAGAAACATTAAAAACCTTTTAAGCGTAAACAAGAAAAATTCCAAAAATTGTTTTTAATAATCATTGAAAACAACATAGATATCCAAAATATTTAAAAATATTTGTTTTACTGAATAGATTTGATTGCCTTTATGGATATAAAATTTGAGCGTTTATTTGCAGTAGAGGAAGAAAGGAAGCTTTTATGAATGGAAAAGCGCTCTCTTGGGCGCCCGAATTTATCATGTCATTGTCAATTGAATTAGTAATTGTAAGTAATTACTTCTTTTATTTGCTTCTTTTGTTAGATTTGCATTATTTTAATGGCTTATCCACGCGGGCCACGCAATCGGGATGTCTCTTTGGATGTCTGGTAATTGACATCTGAAACGACGCGTCTCCTGCCGACGAAAAGTGAAAACGGACGGTGACGACAAACGGCGATGAAAATTTTCGCTGAAAGCATTTTCTGTTTGTTTCATGACATTGCTGACGACATGCATCCCCCACCCCCAACAGTTAAGTCCTCTCTTTCTTTTTCCATTTTTAATTTCTTTTGCGAACGCAATAAATATTAGGAAACGTTTTGCTGAAATCACAACCTTATAATTTAATTTCAACTTCAAAAGAGTCTATTTTCTTAAAAATCCCTGCGGGAAGGAAGAAAGAAAAGGTAATATGAATGTTAAGAAATTAATTTTTCGTTTCACCAGAGGCGGTGCCATCCAATTATAAAAGAAATGTCTACAACAAGACAAAACTTCCCACTATGCTCTCCTTTTTTTGCACGAATATTCTTCTACCTTTCATTAAAGTCTACAAACTTAAAATATTGCGACGACATTTGCTTCTTTCTTTCCTCCCCATTTCATCTTGTTTTTAATTAATTTTTTACAAACAAATTTCATTTCTGAAATCTGCATTCGATGATATGATGATATAAATTTAATTAAATCTACGCCTGTCATAAGTTTGCGACGCCGACTTACATACCTTTGTCAAAAAATAAATTTTCATTCTATGAATATGGAGGTAGGCACGCTTATTTGACGGTATTCAACGAATTTTAATATGAATAACAAACGGCGCTAAACATAAAAAAGCCTTATTAATTCCTTTGATGAAAATTGATTGAATTATACCTATTTTTTAATGGGCCAAAATAAATAAAAAGAGCGAAAGCTTTTGTATAGGGTTTCATTAGTGCCGACCGAGTGGGTCTATTCAAGTGGGCCGCCGGCTGTTTCGTGGAAATTCTTAAATGAGTTCATGTCATATCTTCCGTAAAAATTTCTGTTGGTTGCAATGAAAAGAAAAATTTTGCATTTTAAGTGATTCTTTTTTAAAAAGAATTGTCGGTTTTCCTTTGAACAAGGAAAAATTTGAACAAACCAAAATTTGAATATTGTATTTGAACAAAACGTTTTTTTTTTCCTCTTAATGAAATCCTAAAAACTGCCAGTCTGAAAAAAATTATTCCGAAAATGTTTGATATTAAATTACGGAATATGAGAATACATATTAATACAATGAAAAATACTGATTTATTTAAAGAAAAACAAAAAAACTTTCAATGATATCTGACGCGAATCAGAATTCCAAAGAGATTCATTTTTTCAACTTTTCCTTGGCAGTTTGTGTTCTCATCTTAAAATTTTCTCCTTGTAGATAATGTAATATCTGCAAGGAGAAAATAATTAAGGAATTACGAAATAACGTAATAAATTAAAAATTCTCAACTTTAATTAAAAGGGTTTAAAAAAAACAAGTTCTCTGAAATGGAAATGTGATAATGATTTTCGAACTCATAATAATTCTTATGCAGTCTGCAAAATTTTTTAATCATTTTAAATTGAAATAAGAAGTGAAATCAGATGAGATTCTAAACGTTTTCAGAAAAGGAATAAGTTTTTTCCATTTAATATGTTAGGACAATCTATTTGATTGCGAGTGAACATAAAAGGAGAGTTAAAAATAACATTTTAAACATAAATTGCAGAAAAATTACTTATGATAGAGGACTATGCAAGGTACAAATGTAAAGAAATTAATCAGTTTCTTTTGAACTTGGCCCTACTTCATTATGACAAAGAGGTGCGGCATTATCGGGTGGCCAGCAAAGGGACTTGACTTAGTTCTTATGATTTTTTTCCCTTTGGAGTTAAGTGAAGATCCTGCAAAAAAATCTGGCAGAAATACGAATTCGCATTCGCAAGCTCCAATATGCCGTCGCAAGAAGTGGATTGTCGTTTGGACGTTTGTCGCGTTTCATATTAATTTCTTGTTTAAATTTCATCTCCAGTTTATAATTATTATTATTTACTTGTCAATTTGTCTATTGGGACCTTGCACAGTCCTCCATCATAAAAATTCTATTCGCAATAGATGCTTAAATTTCACAGGTTTTTTTTTACTATGCTGTGAACTTTATTGGCTACAGCTAAACCTACAATTTTTGCTTATATTGTATACGTATATAATAAATTTATTTATGCAGAATTTCAGTGTTTACACATCCTTCTGTGCCTAAGAATCTTCTTTCTCCATTCGTCTCTATCCATCCAATCCATATCTTCCAGTCCTTTTGCTCTCATTCCAGTTCTTATTTCCCGCATCCATGAATTTCGAGGTCTTCCAGGTGGACTCCATTCCAAAGTCTTTCTCGGTAACCTATCTTCGTTCATTCTTCTAATATGCCCGTACCAACTCGGCTGTTTATATCTTACATAATCTAATATTGAGTTCTCAATGTTCATTTTTTCTCTTATAACATTATTTCTTATTTTTTCCAATCTTTAACATCTCAATGACCTTCTTAGAAAATCCATTTCCATCGACATAAGTTTTGATTCTAAATTTTTGTTAAATTTCCATATTTCAGCTCCATATGTCACAATATTTTTCACTATTGTATTATATATTTGTATTTTAATCTTCTTACTTATATGTCTATTCCACAGGACACCATTTAGCATTGATGTTATAATTTTACCTTTATTAATTCTGTTCTTAAAGTCATTTTCCTCTCCATCTTCTTTATCTATTTTTACCCCCAAATACTCAAATTCTTCACATCCTCTAATACAACCTTTCTGTTCTTCCAGAATTAAATCTTTGGTTTCTGTTCCACATCCCATATAAAATGTTTTTTCTAAATTTATTTTCAGCCCCCATTTATCATATTCTTCTAGTAACTTTCTAAGCATAAATTCCATGTCGTCATATTCTTGCGCAATTACTACCTGGTCATCCGCAAATAGCAGTGTATACTATATATTGTGTCTGCTGATCCATCTCCAAATGCTACTCCCATTCTTGAACATTTATTGTATACAATAAATAAAGGGAAAATTCGACGAGAAATGCACTAAACCCTTCAGGAATGCAAATAATTAAATTAGCATTGTCATTTATATTATTCATTATCGTGAGCTTTTAAGTTAAACAAGATATTAATCCTCCCGAGGAAGGAATACATCTATTTTTACCTCTTTTATCCGGAATTTTTGTCTAACTAAATTAAATGCCGAAACTAGTTGAACTGTTTTAACCTACAATGTTGTACTGTAACGTCTCTTTTCATTTTGGTTTTTAAAGATAGTAAGAGAACAATAATCTCACAAACGAGAAATTAATCCTCTCTGAGGAGAGTATGAGAAAGTAATGGAAGACATCAGTTCGATTATTTTTTATCCCCATTTTTTTTTTTTTCAGAAATTGATTTTCTCGAACGTACTATTTAGAAAATGAAAAAGACATATAACATGTCCTCTGTTGCCATTTGAAAATGTTAGTAGTTTTAAAGACCATGTGACTGCCACCCTCACAACTTTGACCTCACTGGGACAATTAGCGCCAAACTTCATAGTAATGTAGATCTTGCTTAGAGGATTCTGCATACCGAATTTTACTCCTTTACTTCTCTATATATATCAAATAGTTCTGAAGGTCCCCCTCCAACTTCAAGATCGCATTTAGAACCGTTAACAAATGCAAGTATGCACCGAACCCAAGAAAGCCAATGGACCGCGACAACGAATACACGGCTTGTTGGGTGTATAAACTCACATATCCCACATGTGGGAGTTTTTACATCGGATCCACGAAGAGGTGACTTAAGGAATGTTTCAATGAATATAGAAGGTCGTGGATAAACAGCGATGGAAAATCTGCGTTCGCGGACCACCTTCTAAAAATGAAGCACCAGTTCGGACCAATTCAAGAAATTATGTCTGTGTTAAAATTCGAAAAGGACCACAAGAAAATCCTAACCCATGAGGCCTTGGAATCAGGAAGCATCTAACAATCAACCAGGATAAAATCCTGAATAACCAAACAAGTTTTGAAAAGAACCCAATTCTTGACATCGTTAATGATATCATATCATCAATCGCACCATTAGAGGAAAACACTCACTAGCGACGTTTGTCCAATCACAGCATTTGTAACCTTTTTTACTTTTTTATATGTACCTCCTATAAGAACAATTTAGGGTGAACCTTTTATAAGACCTCTTATAAATCTTTTCGATTTGAACTTCCTATAAGAGCAAATCAATAAGAACCTTTTAATAGAGCCGTTGTTATCCTTGTTACCTAGTTTGCTTATAATTACACCAATCAGTTTCGAGTGGGCCTGTCTCATTGTAGTCGTTTCCTGCCCTGAAGACGAAGTTTAGTTCGAAACGAGTAGGCAATGCTTATACGCTACCATATTGCTAAAAATGGTCCTGTTCTTATTATTCTATATAAAGCAATATCGACCATTATGCAACTACTTGATGTATTAAGTAGTTTTAGTGAACATTTTCCTTTACAAATTATAAGATAAAATAAATATAAAAATAAACATACAGATCACCAATACTTCAATATTGTATGAGATAGTTGAGTCAAAGATGCTGAAAGAGTTGAAGAAATGCAGTGATGTTCTTGAAGTATTAAGATTCTTTTGTTTTCTTCTGAACCTAAATTCTTCAAGAATATTTATTTTTCAGCTAATTAATAATCGCAGCAGTTGTACTTGTCATTAAAAAATCACAAGTTCACGACCCAGACTCGTAAAGAATTCAAATGTCTCTAAGTTTCCTTTCGTATGAGGCTTGAATATTCTTTAATGTATTTTAACGAGATTCATCTTAAAGATTTTTTCCTTTTAACTTTTCAAAGCAATGTGGAATACTTTGTTTAAATGGCCTATTTATATTCTTATTTTTTTCAATGAAATATTTTATTCTTTCAACGTCTTTTATATACTGCAGTGAATTCATTAAAAAAATTCTTAAAAACGTACATTTATGATCCGTTGTGTAAAAGCAACCAGAACGCAATCAAAACACGAAGAAATAATACGAGTCGAATACCAAATGAAGCAGAAAACTAGCGTTCATACCAGATACCTAAAGACGAACAGCACCGACGCAAATATTTGCCCTTAAAGATAAACGCAACGAAATACTTCCTCCCCCCCCCCCCCCTTTGACTCCATGTTTGCATTGAAACGTAACTTCTATTTTCGGCACTGGAGCAATTCCCGCCGTTGTTATGACGCCATTTTCCTAAGCAAAGAGAAAAAATAAAGAAATGTCGCCAAATGAGAAGAAAAGATGGAAGGAAAACAGTGAAAAATCGGATCGGCGTGCTGAAACCGCAAGGTCAAACGCTCAAGAAGGAAAGAAATGGAAAAAAAGAAACGACCTCCCCCTCCCCCTATACTCTTTCTTCTCTTCCCATCCACCACTCATTCTCCTTTTTTTTTCCTTGAAAAACTTTCTCCAGCCAACAGCCGGCCTCGTCCCTTCCTCCTCTCCGTCTCGAGAATCCCACGAAGAAAGATGTTGTTGCCGTGGATTTGTCGCCATGGAAACGCTCATCATTAGGGAGCGTGGAACCGGAATGGGAATTGCGGCAGACGAGAGAGAGAGAGAAAGAGAGAAATGGAGAAAACGCTTCGGACGAACCAACTGCGCTGGCCGAGGGAAAGGAAGAAGAAGGAAAACATGGCCGAATCCTTTAAAGAGATTCTCTCCGAATTTTCAGCAGCCCAGTCTCCCCCGAGAGAGTGCACCCTTCTTCCAGTCAATAATTAATACGAGATGAAAGCAGAGGTTAAGTTTTGAAGGGGAAAAGCAAAAATAAATAAGAATTGGAAAAGAGTGCAATGAACAAAAAAACCGCAAACGGAATAAAGAAATTCATTCAAGCGTTTTTTAGTTAATTTTTACGTGTTCAAAAGGAACCATATACGACACTTAAAATCAAACCTAAAACTAAAATAAAAGGCTAGTTATGCATAGTAGATACTTGTAGAAGAATACTTTAATCCAAATTCTGTTTTCTTTTTCAATATTTATGGAAAAAAGGTTCAATCATTCACCACTTGATTGTATGGATAGTGTTGTTTTATTATCTAAACAAACATGGTTGTTGAATGATTGAACCTCTTTTCCATACAAAGAAGTACAACGCCAGGCCCGACTATAATGAATATTTTTCGTTTTAGTGGTCCCGTACATGGCTGGGCAACGGGGAGTGGCGGCTATGCCGAAGAATAAATTAGAAACGTCCAGATAACCCATCAACAGGCGAATCAATTGAGGGTGGTATCATCACCCTTGAACCAACCAAGTGAGGCACAGGTCAGGCTGTTAGAATTGAGGCGCGTAGCGCTAAGAAAGAAGTTTGTTATAGGTTCGGGAAGGGTTAGGGGGATTTTGGGAGGTGGAGGGGGGGGGGGAGTTATTTGAGGTACAGTCTATTCCAAAAGCTGAGTTAACCAAAGTTGGTCAGTTATAAAGACTAGTAATTTGAATGAACATCGTAGAAGTTTAAAATGGACTTGGCAGTCGACAGTGGAAATAGGATCAGGTTTATCAGTGGTGCGGACGTAATATAATACTTTTAAATGAAAAGATTAAACGCTGCTTTCTATTTCAGTAACATAGTCTTTGCAGATGTAATATATAACGCACTTATTAAAACAAAGCAAAAAATATTTTAGAATATCTCAAGAATGTTTGATGACGATTTATCCTACGCTAACCGATGAAGGTTCCTGGTTCGATTGCAGGATGTGGAATTTTCTTTCCTATTTTCATCAATAAATATTTATATTAACTTTTGTTCTGTACTTCGAATATTGATATTTTTTCTTATTACTTTTTAAATTTTCTGTAATATTTTGATACCAAAATTATTCATGCCGCCATATGTTTATATTTTATAAGATAGCGAAAGCCATTACGATATATCGTTTAGTAAGCAGCATATTGTAGTATACTGCATAAGTATATGCTTTATTTCATATATTAGATACTACACTCACTCACTCACCAAAAGTCATGGCATACCCCTCCAATCAGGTCTCTGTCCGTAATGAGAGAGATCCTGCTGCTTCCATTCTCGGAATGCAGGTGCACACGACTCCTTGATATCACACAATCATTGTAAACAAAACTAGCTGCAGAAATGACAGCACACCGAGAGTTATCTGCATTTGAACGAGGGATGATTGTTAGTGTGCTAGACGGATGGATGCCTCAATATCAGATGTAGCCAACATCCTGCAATTTTCCCGCACAACGTTGCAAGGGTCTATCGGGATTACACCAAATGAGTGGTTGTAACCCATGTCGGACAGTGGACGGGCCACTCACGGCTCACTGATGCCAGAGGTGTTCGCCGAGTCACCCGGCTTGCAACTGCTGACCGAAGGGCGACAGCGGGCCAAATCACCGTGCGGTGCAATCAGGGATGTCCCACAACTGTGTCCGTGACGACAATTTGGCAAACCTTGGCAGCTGCAGGCTTTGGGAGCAGGAAGCCATGACGGATACAACTCTTGACAGCTGCACATCGTCAGCAACGCCCAGCCTGGGCCAACCAACATAGACATGGGACTGCTGAGGACTGGCGGAGGGTTGCCTAATTTGACGAGTCACGTTTTCAGCTGTATCGGGCCGATGGTCATGTTCTTGTCTGGTGCAGGCCACACGAAGTCATGGACCCTGTTTGTCAGGTGGAGATCACTCAGCTAGGTGGAGGCTCCATACTGGTCTCGGGTGTTTTCTCGTGACATGCAATGGGTCCATTGGTGCATCTGATATCCTCTGCATGCTACTTCATACGTCGATCTTGCACCTTTTCATGAACTGTTTTTACCCGGCAGGCGACGGCATATTCCAGCATCTTGTGACACGACAGTGGCTGGAGGAACATGCTACCGACTTCAAGACAATGATTTGGTCTCCACGTTCCCCAGATTGCAATCCCATTGAACATTTGTGGGACGTCATCGAACGATCTGTCAGGTCGTCACCAACACAACTGGTAAATGCAGCATCGTTATGGAGTGCAGTGGTTTGGTTTGGTTTGGTTTGTTTGGTATTAACGTCCTTTTCAACTGCCATGGTCATTTCAGGACGGCGTTATAGGGGCCGCAAATTTTGCCTCGCAAGGGTTCTTTAACGTGCAGCCGGCAAACGACTACACGGGACCAACGGCTTTACTTCCCTTCCGAAGGAAGTGCGTGATCTCAGGATTTCCCCCTGAAAAATCCTCGTCGTCCTCGGCCGGGATCGAACCCGCGTACTCGGGCATCAGAGGCGATCACGCAACCTGCTGAGCCACCGAGGCCGATGAGTGCAGTGGAGGCGGCATGGTTTGCAGTGCCTGTGGATGTGTTCCGGAGACTGGTAGACTCTTCTACGACGGGTCGCCGCCGTTATCCCGGCCAGAGGGGGTCCAAAACTTTATTAGGCTGGTGTGCCATGACTTTTGGTGATCGAGTGTGTAATGTTATATATGTAACAAATATATTTATTATTTTTTTCCGTCATGGATCAGAATACAACTTTGTTTGCTGATACGTTATTTTTTAAGCATAAATCCAGAAGATATTTCATTTCGAAAGATTGGTAGCTATTCCCTATGAAATATCACAATAGATTTATATCTTATATATTTAGAAGACTATTATTTTGTTAAATCTGAAGCAAACTTAAAGTTTTTTTTCTACTACTGATTATTTCATGATTATTTTCGCCCCTTCTTGTTTTGTCCTAGCGGTGTCTTCCCCCCCCCCCCTCCCCTAGCAAGAGTGACAAGGCTGGTAGCAAATTGGAAAATGATGGTAGCAAATTGGAAAATCGGAAATATATTTAGTAAATGAATTACACATTCCCATACAAAATTGGAAAAATTTATGGAAGACGGGATTTGAACCCGTACCTGCAAAATAGAACGCAAGCGTTTTACCTTAACACGATAAAAATCTATGCTGCAATTCGAGCATTTATAAAGTGTAGGCAATTATAAAAAACTATGAATTTTTTCCTCGGAACATTTTGAGAAGTACGTCGAATAGCTCTGCATGGATCTTTAATTTGGTGAAAGTTACTCGTAGAATATTTTTTATCAAAATCGGTGAGCCAGAGTACGTGGAGTTTCCTTGTCAGAGTTTGCCGGTATTCCTAGTTTTTCTTGTGCGATATCAGGCACTTAATGAACGCCCATCGTAACTGTCTGAAGTCCTTTATTATACAAAAGAAGCTTTATATATCGAGACAAATCACTGAAATGCTCGTACATAATTTTCCGTATGGCATTTGAACGAGTCAAAGTCGTATTTGTTTTGTAGACCTAGTCTATTTAATGTTTTGAGCAGTGGTATTCGGTCTCAGTTCCTGTAATCCGACTTTATCGCCACTTTATTAGAATGATCATTTTGGATATTGTGAAGTATGAAAATATTAAAATTTTACCCCCCCCCACATCGCATATATTTAAGAATTGTTATATATTTGAGATCTTTAAAATAAAGATTTATTTTAGTGCACATGAAAAATTTAGAATATTTTGAATTAGCTATTTCTATATATTACTAAAATCATTTTATGTTTCTTATTGTTGTAAATAAATATCCTTTTGTTCATGCGTTTTCCTTTTTTGGTCCCGTTTTATGCACGCGTTACTTGATGTCAACTACCTTTATTGTACGAACCGGCCGTTTGGCAAAGTATTGTTGACTAAACAGGCAAAACTAGCAGTGGTTGTGTGCCAATTACCGCTACCATGCCAGCATTAAATATTCAAAGAACACTGATGAAATAGGAATCATAGAAATTTCAAACTTCATATAGATCGGGCATTTCCTTTTTCTAATTATTTTGGGAGTTTTAGCATTCAACTCAAACTTAATGATAAAGTTGTGAATGTCTCCCACTTCTTAAAAATAAAAGCATTGTAAATGTAAAACTAATCTAAGTATTCATCTGCAATCGACCATTTTAAAAACTGAGGGACACTTAGATAAAGCAATATTGCTAGCACAAAATGTGGAATGGAACAACCAAAAACGGAAAACCTTTAACCCACACTAATAGCCTACTCTAACCAGATGTCTTTGTGGATTAGAGATTTTCCGTTTTTGGTTAATTTTGTTAAAACAATTTTTTATGAGTGAATTACTTTTGCATGGTAGAAGTGAGTTCTACAAATCACTTTTCTACTGAAAGAACTGGAAAAACTGTTGTGCACATCAGCTACACTGTAATGGAGACATTGTTCCAGGAAAGCGTAAACAATATTTAGCAATTGAAAACTGGACACGCCCAGATTCCTTTCGTCGAAGAAAATTTCTTGAAAATATTCTGAAGATATAAAAAGAAATAAACTTTTTTTTCAAATATTCAAATTCATGAAAATGAAAATTTTTCAAAATCCCTTCATTAATGACCTATCGTTTTGTTTTTCCATGATAATGTATAGTTTTGTGTGTTTAATTATTCGCCTAATGCGTTCCTAATGCACAGAAGTATTGGTATGAGGATTATTTGGAACATTCATTTATATTGTAAGTCCTCTTTAAAAATGACGCTGTCTTTCAACACACATTTCACATCTGCATAACGTTTAAGAATGGCTCGGTGTCGCAAGCATTTGAAGTATTCATATCAATAAAATTGTCGATGGAAGTAACATTGATGGAGATAACAGTGCCTGCTATCATTATGGGTGAGTTATGCGTGACGTATCAATTGCCGGATATTTGGTCCTGAGCATTTATTATTCAAAGTTTACTCTTCCACTTTTATGAATGTTTCAGCACGTTTTATTACATTCCACTTTCTCTCGCTTCCATTTATTCAGGGATGAAAGAAGGAAATTATTTTGCGACAAAATATCAATTCAACTTGTCAGTGGTGTTCATACCATAGCAAATTTAACATTCTGCTCTTTCTATCCAATCGATAAGTTGAAACTGAAGAGCCTGAAGAGAGATGCCGACCTCCTACGAATACGATTAAAGGAGTCGTCGAATCATCCTTGGCAATTAAATTAAGGATTAATTTTTAAAATAACTTTTAAAAAAGCTTTAAACTTTCTGTACATGTACATATTTTCTAAAACTCCACTGGGGGTTTTAAATTTGGAAGCTTTGATCGTGAACCCGATATTTTATTATGGCATCATCGAGTGATAGCTTCAGGGACGGGAAACCTTTAATGTAATTTGATTTTCTATAAAATTCATTATAATTAACTAAATTGGCCAACTCAAAATTGTTAAATGACGAATAATTAAAATAAAAACTGTATGGTTGGATTTTAATTCCCTTTATCATCCTCTTGAATATAAAGATTCATTCTCTGAAGCGCAATTTGGAATTTTAAAAAGATGAAAGAAGACGTTCTATAACTACTAACCTCCTGATATTATTTTTAATTTTTCGTATGTCTCTCTCTCTCTTGGTCCCTGGTTCGACATCAGGTCGCGGAAGATTTCTTTTCGTTTTTTTCAGTCTCAACATATTTAGCTAATGTTGAAGCATTATCTCCGGTATTTATTTTTGGAGCATAAATAGCCAGTTTCAACAGTTTTCTAATTAATAGTTTAGAAAGAAAAAATTCTCGATTTGCGAGCGGATTGACTGTTTTATCATTTGGCTTTCACTTGACAACTTTATGTAAGTAGTCTTTAGTTCACATAGAGACAGTCTTGAGTCCGTTAAAATCGTGGAAACGACCAATCGGATATTCGTGGTCACTGGCTCTACTCCAGGTCGCGAAATTTTTCTCTTCAAATTTTCACTCTTAGTATATTTAATTACTTTGCAGCATTGCATCCAGTATTTATTTAATATTTTATTAATAGTAAGTACGGTTAAAATAAAGTCAGTTCAATTTTGGATATTGTTATTTTTTTAAACATTTTTAATGTTAATATTTTTTAGAATAATCTTTTCGAGATGGAGATGATACATAAAACAGAGAAAAAAATCAAAATGCGAGAATTATAAAAAAAGAAATCTGAAACTCTAAAATTAAACAAATGTAGGCTATAATCCGTTTGTCGATATCTCATAGGGTTTCGAATTTACTTGACTTTATAGTTTATTAAATTTTTCTTGTCATACATTGTCAACTATTAGATTTTATATTAAGAGATAACTCGATGACTAATAATTACACAAATTACAAATAATTTATCTGGTATCAGTCAATTCAGGCAATATTACTAATAATTAATTGTGACGCTGTATTTCATATTAAATATCAGGTGATGAGCTGGAACTATAAATCAAGACAAAATTTATATTGACCTAACTAGACAACTTTAAGATTTCCAGCTATTCTGGAATGATGATTTTCAGACTAATTCGACCATACTCTACAGTTTCTCATAGACATTTTTAATCTATCTCTTTTGGTTTCCGAGATAAAAATCATGTGACTCCTTAGGATGGCTGGTCTTGATTCATTTAGAACATTGCCATAGACATATCAAAATCATCTTACAATTGCCTTACCATTGCCATCATTGTTGAGATATTAAATTTCGACTGTAGAAATTCTCGAAAATTCGAAACTCTAGATAGAGCCATGACCACTGGTAATGAAATATTTCTTGATTTTCAGTACGCTATTGATTGATGTTGGTCCAATTTCTAAGTTTTACTGCTTTCGGGATATAGAATATGATAGCATATTTTGCGCTGTACCTCGAGAAGTTACAGGAATGTTAACCAACTCGGCGTGAAATGGAATTTAAATGACGAAATTTCAAATTTCGTTGATATATGGAAAACTAACACATACGGGCTTTTTATATATGGAAAATTAACACATACACGGAATTTCCTTCGTGAGAGCCTAGTCTCTCCTGCAATGCACTTACCTTACTCTGCAATTACTGGATCCTATTTAACAGTATACATGCACATCTATGCTAATTATGACTTTTTTTCCTCTACAAATTTCGAGACATGCATCGAATGGCTTTGTACGAAAACTACTCATGAATTTTCCCCATCAAATCAGTAACGCATCCTTGTTAGGCAAATTTTAGATAAAACTATTTTATTGATATAAAGTTGCGAGCATGAAAACAGCGGATCTTACATTTTTTTGGGGTGCTGAAAACAAAAATGCTATTTAAAAATGCTGATTGGCTCTAGTTCCATGATTTAAGCATTCACTTAATGAAGTAAAGCACATAAAAAGTATGATGCAACACCTTAAATAAAGAGAAATGCCAAGAGAAGTCGAAATGACACAAACTCAGGGCAAATTCCATATTTACATTATTGTCAATATCAGTTAGCTTTATATTTGTGGAAATATATAGCTCTTTATATAAAGTGTGTCAATTAAATACCCGAGATCGTTTGAAAAACTTAACATGTCAAGACACGGTTTATATGAGTCACCTATCGCGCTGTAGCTTTTTTTTTTAGTAGCATAAAGAATTCGTTTTCAGACACGTATTATAGCGACGCGTGTCAACAAGTATCGTCGAGAAAAATTTATGAAACAACGGGCTTGCCTTAAATTTTGCCTAAAGTTGAGCAAATCGGCCATGGAAAGACACAAGATGTTGAAAACTGCCTAGGGGAACGATACCCTATCCTGAACGAGTGGTTTGGTCGCTTTCGTGATGGCCGAGAAGATCTTTCAGATGACCCGCCCCCTGGAAAACCAGTTTCCTTCCGAACGCCAGAAACCATCGAAAAAGTCAGGAATTTCGTCACTCCTGACCGCCGGATCACAATTCGTATGCTTGCAGATGAATTGGGCTGCAACAAGGAGGCAATTTGTCAGTTTTAACACCATACCGCTATACCGCCAAAAAGTGTGAAGCAACTTCTGACCAAATACTGAATCACAGAGCTCAACTGCCCTCCCTATTCTCCGGATATAGCCCTTCCAAACTTTTTCCTGTTCCCACAGATGAAACTTGCTAAGAAAGGCAATCGATTTCAAGACGTTTCCGACATTGAGAAAAACGTGACGTTGGCAATCAAGAGGATTCCGTCCAATGGCTTTAAAAGCTTTTTTACGAACTTGTACAAATGCGCTCAAAAGAGTATTCTGTCTGGTGGAGATTACTTCCCATTTGTGAGTATTTGTATTAGTCCGGGTTTTTTTTAATTAATTTTTGCGCTCTGTATACTTATTACCCAGAGGTTAAAACTAGAGCCAATTTATATATTTCATTGTTATATTTGAATTCAGCATTAAGAAATGGCACATTTCATCTCTAACATAGAAAAAGTAAAAAAGTTGAAATTTTTTAGAACTGTGTAATTATATAGCATCCACTGAGATATAATAATATAGCTCTCTCTACATTATTGTGTATCTCTACGTTATCATGTATGGCTTAATGCCTGAAAGAAAAATCTTATAGCTTTTTTGGATCACAGCGAAAGACTTTCCTTTTAGAAACTTTCCTTGAAGAGAATTTTTGGCGCAAAATTTATCTGTTCGTTCATCCAATCGATCGGGTAGAATGGTAATGACAAGTCTAATTTCAATTTACAACCGATAACATTTCTGCAAATAAGTAAAATGGAAATGTCGCCCTATTTTTGTCTTGTGAGTTATGCCCGGAATTAATCATCGTTCGCCCTCCGTGTAAACCAGATGTTGCTTAAAGTAAGAGCGATAAGCTGCCGCCATGAATTTGGTGGACAGCATTATCATTTGAGATAGAAAGAGAGCCAGCAGTCCATTAAAGCCCCTGAAAAGTCCATCATTGATTTACAGTCGCCCATTGGCTGGCGTGGCGCGCGCTTACCGCCGTGATTTACTTGATGTTCTCTCAACAGCCTATTTTCTGGGATCGGCTTAAATGCGAACTCTTCTCACGTTCCAAACCGATGCCGATCTGAGGTGATATGGGTAGGGCGGACGGATATTCTCGAACAACTGTTTACATCAATGGCAAGGAGAAACTAGTCGGATTGTCTACAGTAAAAGCAAAGTTTAAAAAAAGTAATTTCTTATAGCGGTGCAATTTTTCTGGTATCGAAGCTTTTCTGATGTGGAATTGAGTTTATTTGTGGACTTATTTCTTTTTTTATGAATATAATCAGTTTCCAAAGTTAACAGGATATCTTAAGCTAAATGTATTCTAAGCAAATTGAAAAATTCACGCTACGTACCAATGAAATTGATTGACCAAAATGACTAATGAAATTTATTCAACTTCACAATGATTAGTTCTCTCTTCATAAAAATATCAAAATGTAATAATCAAGGAAATAAATTTTCGAAATTATTTTTATGAAAGCACTGGTTTCAAAAGTTTAGGATAATATAAAATTTATAGTTAAAACTCCAAGTATGCAAATTTGATGGGATAGTACAATTTTCATCAGTGGGAGGATCAATAATTAAATGAACAGTCATACATATTTGAGTGTTAGACATAATCAAAATCAATTTGCAAAAATGGGTAAAACTCCACAAGCCGCGAAAAGAGATCAAGTTTTCTTTAATCATTAAAGTAAGTTCAAACAAATTTGACACAAGCTGAAATAGCAAAACAATTAGAAAGAAGTCAAAACACAGTTAGTAGAATTTTAAAAAGTTGTAAAGAAGATCAGATTGTGAAGGTGAGAAATCGAAGTGGTCGATCATGATCAAAGAAGACTGAGGCATATTGTGAAAATATTTAGGTACATTAAAATAAAAAAAGATTTCATGCAATATCGCGTTCATTTAAATGCAATGAATATTCACTTTCATTTTGCATCAAAATATCTCTTCTAACACACTCAGAAGTAAAATGTCTTCACTGGGCCAAAAAATTAGAATCCCTTACACGTCATCTTTAGCGATGGCTCCATGTTTATCAACAAAAAATCGTGTGTGGAGAGAGATGAAAGATGCTGCAAGTGTCAACCGCCCTTTAAAGCTGATGATATGCAATGCTTTAATGGCCAAAGTGTTGGTAAACTGCTTTTGTGAAGAGCCGGGTCAGTACTGAAATGACTGAATTCTTTCTCATTCTATTACTTAAATTTAATTTAATTAATTAATCTAAACAACCCGCGGGTTGTCCCCCAACAGGCCGAAGTCCAACACGGGGTTTTCTTTTTATAATAAAGGACAATCATAAACATCCATGCCTCAAGCGGGATTCGAACCCGCGACTTGCTGCATTCTAAGCACTCTAAGCATTGAGAAGCCCTCTTCATTTGATGAAGTTATCTTCCAACAGGATTATGCACCAGCTCATATATCCAAAAAATCAATGGCATATATATTTTCAGGATTTTTTTTTACTTTTCTTAGAATGCATTTAACTTAGGACATCTCAAACTTTTGAAACGAACTGTATATCCGTATTGGCTCGATTTCAAAATTTTGATTGAGCTCATTAAACAGTTTTCATAATTTGAAAAAGATCAATGCAATACTAAATCACGATATAAAAGTGAGGTTCATTAAAGCGTTCATTATTGAAAAAATATATGAGGTGCATGCAAAAAATTATTTCCTTCAATAATTTAAACATTTGAGGTTTGAGGATAAACTCTCATTGACCATTCTTGAGATTTTCTTTAAAAAAATATTCTTGAAAAAAATCACTGCGTCCAAAAGTCGAATGGAGTCACGCAAGATTTCATCTGTTCAATTATTTTTAGTTCACTATCTGTCTTTTTTGTTCTATGCGCCCGATTTTTTTATATCAACTAATCCTTTAATGACCCATCTGAGAAATAACAAGAAAATTAGTCATTAAACGATTTACAAAGTCAGTAGATTCCCGATTATCCTGCAGGGTAATCCCGAAACAAATTCCCTGAATAATCTGCAAAATTAAAGAAAAATTAAAAAATATAACTTGTATGTATATTTAATAATCGAAATATTAATAAACACACGTACATGGACAATATCTAAATTATATTATTGGCTTTCTAAATCTTATTATTTCAAAATGTGGCTATAACTCTGGCTGGATGGGATTTGTTGCTAAAATTAAATTTGATATTCTATTTTCCAGTTGAGATAAAAATCTGAAGAGATACAAGCTTAAGCAAATTTACTATTTTTTTTTTTTAAAAAAAAGAAAGCAAAGTATATATTTGATTTTTCTTTTGGTTAACCTGTTCAATTTGGCAGATTAACGGATTTCAAAAGCTGACTAACTGATGGATTGACAGATATATTGGCTCTTGGGACGTAATTCCAAGTTGTCAATTCAAAATAAAATAGCAATCTATAACCAAATCTTGAAACCAATCTGACTGCTAAGGGATACAATTACGGGGTTGTACCAAACAGAGCCATATTAAGAAGATATAAACTTTTCAAAATAAACTTTTGAAGGATCTGGTAAATAGTAATCTGCACCGGGATCCTAGTATCCACGATGTGGCTAGTGAGATAAACAGAATTGCCTTAAAGCGTGAGGCTCGACTACGTCAACACGTGAATGTCGAAGCTACCCGACTCCTTAACAATCAAAATCTCTCTAGGAGGTTGAGGAGAACGAAGCCCTAAGAACTGTTATAGCGCTTAAGAGTGAGAGATGAGAGAATATTAAATAATGCAATAGCAGGTTAACAAACTCTAGGTTTCTATAAGGTGTCTAGACTTTATGTAATATTTATTTTATTTTATTTTTTAGAAATAATAGGAATATATTAATACAAAAGATTATTATAAAAATAATAATTAATATGCAACCTTTCCAATAATCACATGCATCGTGCATGCGAATCTTAACCAATAAGAGATGCATAATCGTATAAATGCTTTAACAATTATGACTGTTCTCTTCCAGTTGCTAGAAAGAATCGTACTTTCCGACGGAAGTTATCATAAAAGACAGAAGATAAAAATTATTGTTGCAAAGGATTATGGGTAAAACTATATTTCGTTATTATTCGATACGGTACATAATTGAAATCTTGAAAATCAACTAATTAATGTTATTTAGACTTTGTATAATCTATAAATCGAACTTATTTCTCTCCAATGCGAATTTCTTATAGAGATTTGCTAACTGGCGTTCTACGAAGCAAAAGTCATTCATGCTAAGAAGAGCAAATTTTCATTAATCTTTTCAGAGATGGCAATGTCTTATCGCGGCACTGCTTAATCCCAGAAAACGCACAGTCGTGTGTTAAGTGGTAAATTGGGCAAAAGAGTTTCCCTCGCCGCGGCCCTCCATGATGGCTTTCGGAAAAGCGACTTAAACTCGGTCATCGCATATTCACGAAGAGGAAAGAAGGAGTTATTACGAAAACAGGGTTTAAGCAAAGGGATGGGCTCTCACTCTAAGGCAGTGAATTGCAAATTTAAACTGTAATGGTGTTTTGATTTCGCATTTAAGTCTTCACGCTTGCTTTATTCTAATAAATGGCCACTCATTTTATTAATGGAAGCTTCTAACAACATAGCTAAAGGATTAACCAAGGCTGTATTTCTAAGAACGAAATTCAAAACCTTGTTTAGGAAGTTATAAAATTTTAAGCCTGTGGAATTACAGAAATTCCTAATCGTGTTTGTAGATAGATCACGCTGAGAATTTTTGTGAATTGTGTCATCTTAGAATAAATGATTGGAATAAAGATACGTGATAGTTAAGATAATATAACACTTAAGTTTTTCGATTTAGTTATAAGAAAATAAATCTTAACGACAAGGAGACAGAATGGCTCAGGGTGAAAAAAAACCTCATATTTTTATGCACTTTAGTTTTTTCTTTAAATTAAAAAATTTCATTGAATACCGAAGTGTGTGAAGTATGTTATTTAAGAAAAGTCACGTAATCGATCTTAGACTGAGGGGGAATACTTTGTTCCCTTCTTTTTTTTCCCTTTCGCGAGTGACTTATTCATAGGGTAAGGTAGCATTTGTGCGTCGATCTTTCAGCCTCGTGGCAAAGTAATTGACGTCAATCATTGGCTCTGATACGATTTCCTCCCACACGATGGCTCTCCAATGAAATCACCTATTTGTCACGAATCCTCCAACACTCGAGGGCACGACGTTAGACTCGTCATTTGATGTGGAATTCAAAAGAAAAACTTCTCCTCCAACAACAATACCGGAAGTTTCGACAACTCAGTCTTCTCAACACCCCCCTTCTCTCCCTAGCCACCTCACTTTTACTGATTTCGTGTATCCCCATCCCCTTACGCACACATACACACACACTCAAAGAAACACACGCACATCCCAACATCTTCTCCTCCCAAACCGCCTTTATTTCGTTCACGTTTCACCGATCGCTGATGAAAAGCCGTCTACTTTTTCCTTGGCAAAGAGAAGAAAACAGGCTTTTACTGGAATTTGTTTCGCACCTAAAAAAAAAAAAAAAAAGAAATTTTTGGACAAGAGGCTCTCTGGAGACATAGGTAGGGGATAACCAGAAAGACGATACCGAAACGAATTAAGGAGACGAGAATTTTGCTAATATAATTTGGAGAAATGAAGGATAAAAAATACGAAATAGCGAATTTCATGTTTTCATTTATTGATATCTCGAACCGAAGCGACATTTAAAGAAGTCGGGCTAGTTCACATTAGCCATTTTGAATTGATAGTTGTTCGGTAATGAATAAAGAATGACAGTGTAAAGTTACGTGTTCTTCGGTGCGACTATCAAGATGATCGTTCAACGATGATCGTGCAACGATTAAACGTTGAACGATAATCGTTGGTTACCATTTTGCTCGGAACGTCTGCGATTTTTTGATTTTTCACTAGTCGCGTGTTTTCACTCGCAGTCACATCGTTCTAGAGGAAGGTTGTGTTTAACAGAATGAGTTGAGTAGACGTAAAAAATTATTAATTAAACGCCTTTTGATTGAGGAGATGAAAGACGACATATATAATGAAAAGAGCCAAAAAATACCGTGTGTTTGAGTTCATATGTAAATCGAAAAAAATCATTAATTCATTGATCTGAATTACGAATAAAATGTCATGAACGTTTAAAATTCCATATTTTTTGACTACTTTGTGCACGAATTGCACAATGTTGCATAATATAGTTATTGAATATAGTAAAATTTTGTTCATTTTGTGGTGCACTTTCGTCAAAAAATTTTACATTGAAATTATTAAGTAATTATTAAAAGAAAATATACAAGTATTTAAATAACTAAAGAACAATTTGGTTTCCACCTTTATTGGCAATTTCAGCGCATATATTATCTTGATTCTTTGATGCTTGAAGGGCACATGTGACAGTGATGCGCCACTTCTTCGAGAATAATTTCATCGTCGGTGTCAGAAAACGTCTGCACATAGACTTCTCACAACAAAAATCGTTAACGACTAACGATTATATTCACCCTTCTCCTGAACGACTATTCAAGACGTACGATCATCGTTGACGACTCTAGTGGCAGTCGCTCGGAGCAAAACAGCTCCATAGGAAGTACAAAGAAATAGTGCTCAACGATCATCGTTGAACGATGATCGTGATAGTCGCACCGAGGAACACGTACCTTAAGATATCGGAAGGAATTAAAATTTAAAGAGAATTTAATGATAAAAAAAGAATATTCTAGTTTTTAAAATTGAATTCGTTTGGGTGAACTAAGAAGTGCTAAGTAGTTAGACTACATTGCACGTAAATTAAATTACCCTTCCTACTTTCTTGTTTGTTTTGACCTGTCGTCTAATTTTCATAATACAGGGTTATTCACAGGATACTTCGAAAACAACGAATGCTGTTCTACAAAAAAAAGCTTAACATTCACAACAAAAAATAATATATCATTGAATGCAGAAACTTTGCAAGTTTTTCTTGATCTAGAGCACAACCTAATCAGGACTGGAAAGCCTAGGCCTTAGCGGTTTTGCTGAGTTTGTTGAATCCCTTTATCGTTAAGCAGAGCTTCTCAAAATTGTTATTTTATATCTCATCCATTTCGAGGCCTGATTAGGTTGTGCTCTAGATCAAGAAAAACTTGCAAAGTTTCTGCATTCAATGATATATTATTTTTTTATATTGCAATTTTATTTATCTGCAATTTTATATCTCATCCATTTCGATCCCCTGAGTGGATGCCCCCTTACCGTGGGTCAGGGGTTTGGGTGCTTCAGGGATTCTGTGAGCTATGCTGGTTGTAGCACTGCTACTTTGGGGTCACCCTTACCAGAAAGGTCATGGTTGAGAAGTGAGACGAAGAGTATCCAAACAAACCTATATCTCATGATGTCGACGAATGAGAGAATTCATACTGCATCGGGTGTGGCGCAGGTTAAAGTCACCCGCGTTCGGGAGATAGTCAGAGGCTCTCGTTCGAAAAATAGTCGACAGTCTCCCGGCTGTTATCTCGGAGCAATGCCTCCGAGAAGCCCCACCAGTGCACTCGCTATGCGCTTGGGGAAACGGTCAGGGGCAGCGCATGCCTTTACCCAGGAGGAGAAACGGGTAAAGCGACAACGGGATCGGGTGATGTCAATCGGCTCTTGGAACGTATTCTCTATGACAGGTAAGGAATCAGAGTTAGTGGAGGTAGCCAAACGGTATCGACTGGATATCATAGGTATTACCTCTACGAAACGTCCGGGTTCTGGAACTGTGGACTTAGAAGGAAGGTGGAAGCTTTTCTATTCTGGCATCGACCCTAACATGACGGCCCAGGCGGGAGTGGGGATACTCACAAGTTCCCGGCTGGCTGATTATGTTGCAGATTGGACCCCCTTAGGTGGAAGACTGTGTCTCCTGAGGCTTCAGATAGGTAAACGGTCTCTCTCTCTATTCCCTGCATATGCTCCAAATGCAGTAACAGAGTACCAAATTTTTCTAGCTGAAGTTGATGCTGCTCTTAGCAGGAGAGGGAGTGCAGATTCTGTCATTCTGGTGGACGCCTTCAATGCACACGTAGGGACTGATGACCAAACGTGGAAAGGCGTGATTGGGAGGAATGGTGACCCCAATTTAAATGCCAATGGGAGGTGCTTGTTGGATCTCTGTTGCAACAATGGACTTTCCATCACAAACATCTTCTTTCAGTACAGGGATGTCCATAAGTAAACCTGGTACAGGGATGCAATGGACCAGAAGTCACTGATTGATTTTGTAATCGTTTCAGCCGACTTATTCCGATCAGTGTTGGATACTCGTGTGAAAAGAGGGACAGAACTATCAACTGATCACCACCTTGCGGTTCTCTGAATCCATGCCAACCAAGCAAAATACTAGGTTCAGACAAACTTGGCGCATCAAATGGGAGGCATTGAAGGATAGAGCTGTGAGGTAGACCTTTGCAGATAACATATCTTCAAGTTTCAAAGAACTACCCAGTGATCGTGGTACTGTTGAAGAGGAGTGGCAGTTGTTTAAAACTGCTGTGATTACTTCGGCTGCATTGTGTTGTGGTCATAAGCGGCTGAGTGTGGCGCAGGGCGGTGAGAAAAGGACTGCATGTGGAACGGTGAAGTCCAAGAAGCTGTCAAGGCAAAGAAGGAAGCCTATTTGCTATGGCTTGCAAATAAGTCAACTTCGAGTCGAGTGCGGTACACTGAGGCGCGAAAAGCAGCTAAAGTCAAGGCCTGGGAGAAGTTCGGGGAGAAATTGGAGGCAGACTATGGTTCGGCAAACAAGGTGTTCTGGCAGACCGTGCGCCGCCTCCGTGGAAAGAAGTCTCTTTCATCACAAACTATTAAGAGTTCAGATGGGAGGCTTCTGAAAACGGAGGAGAGCGTATTGCATAGGTGGAAGAAATACTTTGCATCTCTTCTTAATCCGGTGACAGCAACAACTGAGGCACATGAGGTGCACCTTGGAGCGGAGAATAGTCACGGTAGTATCACTGAAACAGAAGCCAGATGGGCAATTAAGTCCCTGAAGACTGGCAAAGCTGCAGGTGATGATGAAATCTGTCCGAGATGTTAAAGGCCTTAAATCAGGATGGTATCCTGTGGATGACTTGAGTGTGTCAGGTTGCTTGGATATCTGGACAGGCCCCTAAGCAATGGCAGACAGGAATTATGATCCCTATCTTCAAAAAGGGAGATCAAAGAGATTGCAACAACTATCGAGGCATCTCTTTGCTCAGCATTCCTAGGAAAGTGTACGCTAAGTGTCTGGAGAAGAGAAGTCGGGAAATAGTCGACTCCAAACTGTCGGGGGAGCAGTGTGGTTTCCGACCTGGCCGAAGCACGACGGATCACATCTTTGCTCTAAGGCAAATCTTTGAGAAATCCTGGGAGTATGCAAAAGAGGTGGACCTCGAAAAAGCATATGACAGAGTTCCTCGGGAGAAGCTCTGGCAAGTGTTGCAAGAGTATGGAGTGAATGGGCAATTACTGGTTGCTATCATGTTTCTGTACGAAAGCTCTGAGATGCGTGTCCGGATAAATGGCGTTAAGTCAAGACCGTTCACCGTGGGTGTTGGACTCCGCCAAGGGTGCGTACTGTCGCCCCTGTTGTTCATTATTTTTATGGATTGGATAGACAGGGGCAGCCGAGGCGATGAGCGTGTTTGTGTGGGTGACTGCCTGGTGGAGAGGTTGCTCTTTTCTGACACCTTGTCCTCCTTGGGTCTTCTCGCACGAACCTTCAGCATACACTAGACCGGTTTGCAGCCAAATGTGAAGAAACTGTGATGAAGATCAGTGTGGCTAAAACTGGGGTTCTGGTCCTTTCAAGACAGCCTGCTCAGTGCGCTCAGCATGTTAGGGGAGCCTCATTGAGACAGGTGGAGAAATTCAAGTATCTCTGGATTGCATTCACGAGTGATGGACGGCAGGAGAAAGAATTGGATGCTCGGATCTGTGCAGCAAGCTGTGTCAGATGTGAACTGTGGCGATCCGTGGTTACGAAACGCGAGCTGTGTAACAAAGCCAAGCTCACCGTCTTCAACTCTATCTTTGTCCCTATTCTCACCAATGGTCATGAGGCTTGGGTACAAGCGGCCGAAAGTGTGCGATCGCGGGTACAAGCGGCCGAAATGAGATTTCTGAGAGGTGTGGCAGGTGTTACCCTACTAGATAGAGTGTACAGCAGCACAATAACGGAATCTTTAGGTGTTGAGCCGCTACTTCTCCGCATTGAGAGATCTCAGTTGCGCTGGTATGGCCACGTGATACGGATGCCGCAAACTGGTCTTCCTAGGCAGTTGTTATTTTCCAAGGGGTCGGCCTAGAACCAGGTGGCTAGACTACATGGAGAATCTGGGTTCGAGTCGCTTGGATATTACCAGGGAGGACATGCGCCTGATGGCGGAAGATCCGATCACTGGAGATCCTCCATAGGGCTGCTGCCCCCGCGACCCTAACGGATAAGCGGGTTTGAAAAGTATGTATCCATTTTGATATTGGTTTCAGTTCCTCATAAACATAAGCACTTCATCTAAGGCGAAACCTAATATAACTTAATTTAACACTGCAGAGGTGGCGCGGGTGTTTGTAACATGGATGGTGCCGCCCGGTTCTTGGGACCGCATTTTGAAACAACTTTTTTTAATGTTCATGAATAAAATAATTAATTTTTTTATATCTGTCACTTAATTTACCTCATTGTTAATGGGAAACCTCAAAAAACCTTTCATTAAAAAATTGCAACTTTTCGAAAGAAATTTAAAAATGGCTAAAATGCGTATACGGGTTATTAAATTCTTTATTGTGTACAAGTTTATTTTATTTCCCTATTGAGGGTTTACGTTTTTGCTTTAAAAAAGAAAGGAGAAACCTTACTACTGCTTGAGGATTATTCAATTAGAATGGGATGAAAACGACGACAGGATTACTTATACACAACGATTTCTTTAATTATGAATGTCCTGAAAGACAGTTTTCATGGTAACGAAAATGTACATTCATGATAAAATAAATTTTAGGGAATAAGTGTCTTTTCGTTGTTTTCATCCAGTAAGAAAATTTCCGCGTTTCCCACTTAATACGGAAAAAAACTAATTTCATTTAATCCAAACGCACGAGTCTTCTTTATTTGAAAAAAACAAAAAAACAATAGCTATAGATGAGAAGTGTAGGAAGTTTGGCTTCTTCAGGCTTCAGGTATGTTTTAAAAGAAATGTAAAAAAAATTGAAGTAACAATTACTTTGAAGTAATTATTATTAAAGGCTTAATTTCTAAATTCTATAATGTTTTGCAAATCTTGAGGCAACCACACTGCGGAATTTGGCATTTGTCTTCAGGGACTGCCTAGACGCCATATTTGGAGATTTCTCTCACGTAACCAATTGGAAACCAACACATCATCTTGCTTGGAACACGCGAAAAGCAGCTCTGATCCGTTCGTCTTGAAGTACCAAGAAATTCGTTATGATATCTGATACAGACGAGAGAAGTCTTCACTCGTCCTTTGTTAATCGGGAGATCAGCTTGGAATTTGTTTATTGGTTGGTTGTTTCATTACATTTCAGGAAGCGCCATCATCTTTATCATCTGCGTCCTACCACGTGACTATTAGCTTTACATATTCCTGTGTAAAACAGATATCCAGACCTTCGGCGGAATTTGAACTTACCACCCGACGGATTCAAAAACTGCCGAGTTTGTTGCATCCCATTATTAAACAGAGCTCCACAAAAATTGTTATTTTATGTCTCATACGTGTCGATGTTGGTTTCATTTTCTCATTTAAAACCGCAAAAAATACCAAAACAAAGCTGTCTGCAGCTACTTTGAAGTTTGAGTTGCTTTTTGCAAAATTTACTCGTCCATGCTTATTTAACATTTAATAAATTATTATCGACATTTTAAGAGCTCTTAAATCATATTGTTGGTTAACCACACTTTATAAACATCAATTAAATCAATGGGGACGAAGCGAATAATTTGAGTTTTAATTGCTTAATTATGGAGACGTTTATTCGAAAAGTTTAATTATTACGACATATCTCGCCAAAAAATTTTAAAGCTCACCTCCTCTCTTCGGCTGATTTGAATAAATAAGTCAAGCAAATGATTCGATGTTTAGAGAGCGGAAGAAAGGAAAAAAAGAAATGAGAGAAAAGTTTTCATTTAAATAAATTTGGAAACTGGTTTTAATGTAATTTTAGTTTTACTGGCGAAAGACCAAAGTGCAAATCGAATTCGACCAAAACCTTTCTCTCTCTCTCTCTCCTTCTCTCTCTTTTCTTTTTATCCCTTTTTTGGCCTTTCTTTTCCTTCTTACGCTTCTCTTCCTATCGATTTTTCCGTAGGCAGTTCTTGTCTTAGGGTCTCCACTACGCCCACGCATGTAGCAAGGAAATCACAATTCTTTACAATTTTAACCCTTTTTTCCGTCCACCCTCTGTCCTCTCTCTTCCTCTTCTTCTTCTTGTTCCCCAGGGAAAAGTGTCTCTGAGGTGACATTTATTCGATTGTCACAACGGACAAACAAGATACATTTTTCATGATCAATTGGAAGTTCTTTCACCCCATTTTCAAACATTTTTTTTAATATCGTAATTTTCACAAACACCTTACATTAATGCCCGTAGAAGGTTACACTTAGATGGGCCTGATAGGGATTTTTTATCTGCCGTTGGGTGGAAAAAATCATTTTGGATAAAAAAATAATTATTGGATTTCTTCTAGCCAAGTTTGCTTTCTCTCTGCTCTGAGGTTTTAATTTAAAAAAAAAAAATCAACACCAGGCAATGCAGAAAAGGGGAAAGAACTTTCCATTAAATGTTTATAACAAATATCAATAAAATACACGTAAATATTTACATAAAAATTAATTATTGCATTTTTATTATTTTACCACTACTATTATCATCATTGATATCAAAACTTGTCTAAGATTTATATTTTATATAGATTCCTCGAGAACCAATGAGAAGCAGTAAGAACTTTATCATTCATATTATTGATTCTGCAGTAAAATAAAAATTAAAGAGAGGAAAAAAGGCGATAATTATTATCAGTTCAAACTAAAGTTGTGGTGTTGATTCAACAGTATTCTGTAAATTTAGGCATTTGCCTCTTTATTGTGTCTCCACCAGTCGCTGAATATGTATTCAACCATACTTTGTATTTAATGCGTCTTGCCTGCCTCTTCATATATATCCTTGACAAAGCCAAGAATAAAAGGCGAAACAGGTCGGAAATCTTACCGGCTATATACTGCAAAGCTTTCATTAAATTCATCAAGAAGGTCAGTACAGAGAACTTTCCATTTCATAACGTTACTCTATTAGTCAGAATCTACACCAAAGGAGAGGAAACCATTACCAATCAGGCGGCTCTATAAAAATGGTAGCTTAAATATGGTCTGTCGCTCAACAGGATAAAACACTAAATTATACAAAATACAGCATATAAAACTGTTATTTAAATAAAACTAACATTTGAATTCGACACAAATTTATCTTTTAAGAATCAGATTTATCATCTAAGCAATCCAATGTATAAAATGACGAACTTAATGAAGAATCTTCGGAAAAACTTTATGGAAAAGAAAATTGTGCAGTTTTATAAATGAGAAGAATAGTAATCCCATATGCGATGGTGGTCAACAGCTTCAAGATTTCTCATCGATAGATTAAAAGTTGCGTACAATTACGTTATTCGTACAATACTTGCAGTTGGAAAGTACAAGTCTATATGTAAAGAAATACGATTGCCGATTCGTTTCTCGTTTAAGATCTTAGTGCCAAATTAGAAGAGCTATACAGAACTTTGAGCGACAAAAAACGCTCTTTCCATTTGTTAAGACTCAATCGCAATGGTCTATTTAGGATAGAACACCTCAAAAATTATACCTCGGGTGATTTTAGCAGGCTAAATGCTTTCTCTATAATTTCTTTATTCACAGGTATCAATCCAGACCTTCTTAAATATATATTATGAGAGTGTAACCATTCAAATTGGTGTCACCACAATGGACATGCTAGATTCTTAATTTTACAAAGAAAAGCGTCACTCACCTTAATTATTATTGACTATATTATTATTATTATTATTATTATTATTATTATTATTATTATTATTATACGCTGACTTATCCACATGGGGTGGATATATTTAAGTAAAAATAAAATTATTTCGATAAGTGATCATAATGAAAATATGCATTTTCGCAAACTCCATTTGAAGTCTAGATGAATAAATAATATCAGGGACTTCTATTTGGCAACACATTGTTTAAGTCTACATGTTGAATAAAAAATTTTATGAGTGTGTCGTACTCAATCCATACTACGTTGGAAGAAAGTATAATCCAGTAATTCCTGCTTTATACAGACCCGTAATCATATCATTAAGTCTGCTATTTTGTACACATTTATTATTGGTTGAGAGGTTCGATTTGGCCTTGAAGGCGGTAAAGTAGAAACTAATTAAATTGTGTAGTCTCGTAAAATATCTCTTCATAATCGGCAGCGAATCGAGTATAGTATCTGAGCTAAGATATTTCTTATGCCTGTCTCTGAGTAAGGATACTGTCGACGATGTCAGTGATTGTAGACATAGGCAAAATTTATGACCTAGTATCCGCATGAGTATCTATTACAGTGAAAAATTTTCCGGAATAAAGGCACAAAAGTAAACAGAATATGTATTAATATGACAAAAAAGGAAAAAATAAGTATGTGGATAATAGTAAATAAAAGAAATAAAAAACTTTTTCACCACAACAAAAATTAAGGAAAAATACAACCTGAACCTGGAAGCGCTTTTCGACAGCAAGGCTATCATCATTCAGCAGGGACCAAGGAGTACACTAGGGGGAACCGAATGTACTCCTCCTAGTGTACTCCTTGATCCCTGCTGAATGATGATAGCCTTGCTGTCGAAAAGTGCTTCCAGGTTCAGGTTGCATTTTTCCTTAATTTTTGTTGTGGTGAAAGAGTTTTTTGTTTTTTATTTCTTTTATCTATTACAGTATTCCCGTGATGTACTGAGCAGTGGCTTAAGCAACGACAGCATGTCGTTATTGTGATTCTAGTCGTTCACTTCGCACGTCCACTGTGCCTATAGTTCTGCTCTCAGCCTTGAATTGACCGTCCTTTATCCTTCACGTCGCTTTAGACACATTAATTTGAGAGAAGTGTCATCATTAGTTTGATCCTTATCTTCGTGCGTTGACAATCTTATCTCATCTTGTTCCTGATGTGTACCCATTCAGTAATTGTATAGAAACCATAAAAACATATTCCTATAACACATTGTAACCCGAACTGAACTGATGTAGAGCGAAAGATTTATAGGTGCTTGTTTCAATGTCAAATGTGGCAAATGTGGCTAAAGATATGTATGTATGAAACAGAGCTACATCTGATACAATATTAATTGGATTAGTTTCATAACTTGTAATTATTTCAAACTAAGACAATGTCTACATCAAAGTCGACAGTGTCACTCTATGATAGACAATCTTGAACCATAGAATCAGGATGATGGAAATAATCGATAACCGGTAACGAAATGACAGTCACTCAGTAGTTTGGCTTTAATGAGTGCTGTAAGTGGTTTTGGCTTCTTATCGATTATCTGACTCAAGTGTATAATTCTCATTATAGATACAGTTGTACATGGGCGTGGCCAAGAAAGGGCATTTGAGGGGGGGGGGGGGGGAGTAGTAAACTTATATTCAAATACTTGATTAATGGTAGAAATAAGATTACATGAGAATTCATTTGGTTTGAATATTGATTAATAAAAAAAGATTAAAAATGACCAGAAATTTTTGGAATAGGAAAGTTTTCGCTTTAAAGTTTTCGCCCTGTAATCTATCATTAGAGGATTCTGGAAGTGACGATGAACTAGCGCCATCCTTTGACATTAATTACTAACTTAGTTAATATCTGAAAATAATTTTTGTCCTAAAATTGTAGTCAATTTTCGTATCAGCACACTTGTCGAGGCATTTGCTGCAAATTATCCGAATGAGCCGATCCCACTTCTCGAGCCTGGATAGCATAGATATTTGTGTTCAGGGCCAGGCAGAGGCCGCACAAGGGGGTGTTACTTTATTCATTTATTATTTTTAAAACGCTGAAAAATAGGCCCTGCACGAGAATTTTGTAATAGTCCTCGCTTTTTTTTTCGGGGAGGAGGTGTTTGAGGGCCCCGGAATGCTCAAATGTAATATTCATATGAAATTGTCTCAGGATCGTATTAAGATATTAATCAAATGAAAGGGCACGAAATGACCTAGCCGCGCCCAAAACAACCAATTATCCAGTTGATGACACATAAGATAACTAACTACAAATAATTATTTGTCGAGACATTACAGATCAAATTGCGACTAGTAAATGGCATGTTATTCCAACAATGAATAAATCTTACTGGAATTATAAAAACGTAAAAATTTGATTTTACGGGTTTCCGCCGATATATTAACCAATCATAAATAAAGTGACAAGAACGGTTGGTTTTCTTAAGGCTCTAAAGACTTCCTTTAGGTTGATTATGATTTTTAGTGAATCCCAAGTAGTTAGGTTCCATTTGATGCATGCCTGGTTAATCGTTTAGTATTTTGTTAAGGAGAAGGCTCTCTGATGGTATATTTATAGGCAAACTTCAACCTCTTCGTATTATATAAACAAACAGGTCCACTTTGGCAAAACATAATACAATTTGCCGATAATTTTTGATATGAAGGAAGCTGTGAGAAAGCTTTAAGAATGGAAAGAAGAGATCCAGACTCCACTTTGTCCATAAGAAACAATTTTAATCCTCTGATCATGATAAGAAATGTAATGTGAACGGAACATGATTAAGTAAAACGTCCATCATGCTTTATACTTGTGTAATTTCGCATAGGTTTCCATGACCTGATCAAATCTTTGCAATGTTCACAGCTGACCGATATCCAGAATCTAATATGATCGCCAAGGGTTTTCAGAATGGCGAAAAGTGCCACTTCGTTAAATCTTTAGAGTTAAATCAATTAATTGCACCGTCATGCCATGAATAGTTAATTTGGAAGGAATTCTGTTTGTTCAAGAAGATCGGTTATGAACAGAACAAGATCTGATTATCATGCTGAATAATCATAGATAATGAGCAGGCCTATTAATAAAGGGCATATCACTAAAAGTACCATTATCATCAATCGGCCTCGGTGGCTTAGTGGTTGCGTGATCGCCTCTGATTCCCGAGGACGCGCGTTCGATCCCGGCCGAGGACGACGAGGATTTTTTCAGGAGGAAAATCCTGAAATCACGCATTTCCTTCGGAAGGGAAGTAAAGCCTTTGGTCCCGTGTAGTCGTTTGCCGGCTGACGTTAAAGAACCCTTGCGAGGCAAAATTTGCGGCCCCTATAACGCCGTCCTGAAATGGCCATGGCAGTTGAAAAGGACGTTAATACCAAATAAACCAAACCATTAGCATCATCTGGTGGCAAAAATTGTAACCCTGATCATGATTGGAATTTTTGATCTGTGTGAACACCTCAATGTAAGTATAAAAATCCCGAAGGCTTGAACACGTTTCTCCTTGTATGTTAAGGATGAAGATGATCAGAAAATGTTGTGTGAACAGAATATTTCATTAATTCAAAGATTATTAAATTGGTGAATAATAACATCGATGAGGGCATTAAATTTAAATTACTCTCAGGAATCACGCCCAATATATTCTTCTAGCCACTATACTATAGGTTGTCTATTTGGTTTTTTGGTACCTCGCACATTTTAATATTGCCGTCTTGTTTTTGTTAATCGTCATAATACGTGAAATAAACTAATTAAAGAGGACATTTTAATCCTGATGAATAAAGTGGTTTCATAAAATTTATTTCCGTCGATTCTCTTGGTTGAAGTGAAGTTTTAATTAAATCAAATCAAAAAACAAGATCACTAGAGAACGATTAGACAATAAAAGTACATCAAAATACAATTAAAAATTTTACCATATTTATGAATAACAGTACTTAAAACTAATAAGATAGAACTAACATGTTTATGAATGCTAATCGTCGTAAATAAAATAAACGGCCATTTTTTCTACAAAAAACAAACATGGAAAAGCGGCCTTTTCTTTAATTTATGACTTGAAAATTTTTTTATAATTTTAATCGATTCATGTTTGGTTATTAACCTCAATGGTTTTCGAGAAGCCTCTTTGTAGAAATAATTAACAATTCTTTATGATTCGTAAAATATTAAAGGTCTACATATCGGTACAAATTAACAACTGCAAAGGTTAAAAGGGATTTAATTAAACAGTGGAAAAACAACATTTTATTGCAGGTCGGCGGACCCCTTCTCCATAATTAAGCGGAATGTTTTTAATCCTTTCATTTAATCCAAGAAACTAAGCTTCATAATAACGAATGATATTATTGGAAAAAATGGAAGGAAAAATTCCGCCACCTGGATTTTGGCATCTACGAGGAAGACGTAGGAGAAGCATTTCGAGTTTAATGTACACTTGAAATTTCATGCTGAAGCAGATTTTATATTTACACTTAGTTATAGTGTTTCCACAACACCTGCATTATTAATATTCCTTCAAATGTAAAAGTTCTTGTTTGTGACGGTCTGAAATGACCACTTTACCCTCCGAGAGATGCTTTACGATGAATGATTTATGATTGCAATGAAGTTATCTTTTCACACTCCACGCCACCATCATTTTTAATCGGCACGATGGTTATAATCCTTGAAAACAGAAGTAAATTTTGGACTTTTGGGGTGGCGAGGCTTTTAGTTTTCTTTTTCCTTTATAAAAAATTTATAAATCTTGGAGGGAGAGCGCTGGTGTACTACTCCGATTGCTAACGCTTCTTTCCTTTCTTTCTCAGCTCATTCTCTGCTCTTGTTGTCCTTGGAGGGATTCTCTGCGAATTTTAACGACTATTGATCGAAACCGAGACGAGATAGAGATATACAGATAGATAAACGAGAAGAGAGAAGATCCGAGAAAAATAATAAAGATCGTAACGAAGCAAGAAGGAAAGCAAAATTAAGATATCAAGAGACCTCCCCTCCCACCTCACATGATTAAAAAACTTATGATAATGATTATTTTATAATAAAAATGTTTTATATTCCATAACTATAATTTATGGCTTCTTCTGTTTACAGTGAAAAAATTATTTCCCAATTCTCGATGGACAAAAAATATGTAAATATTTTTGTGAGTATGTAAAAATTCCGCGACCTGGAAGTTTTAATCTTAATGATTCTTTAAGAAACTCCCAATGAAACATTTTCCCAATATATAGCAAGTTATATTTAATGGATTTACGAAGATTTTATCTTTTTTCAATAAAGTTTTAACCATCTCTTACATACTCATTATTCGCAAATTAATAATTGATTAAATGCCGCAAGAGGCATTTAATAGCATCAAATATGTGTAGAAGAGGGAAAAGACGATCGAAGGTTTGTTTTTTATCGTATCACTTAATGAGAAGTGCAAAAAATAGTAAAAGAACTTTAAAAAATATGTTGAATACCATCATCCTAACTCATTTGAAAGCATTTTTTATGTTAAGCTTGTTTACAGAAGCCACTCATCCGTTTTGCATTATTTGAGGGTGGGTAGTCACATACTAAAATTGATACATTTACATAAGACATAAAAGCTTTACAGTTTCTTTCCTTCTTGGATTTTTAAAAGTTTAATTGAATTCTATTGCAACTCACAAAATTGTAATCATCACACACAACATGCAATTCAAGAACAGCTTAATCAAAATGGCTGTGATGTAATTTATGGTATTACTAGCAGAGGCACCCGGCGTTTTTTTTTGGTGTAGGTAAACAGAACAATCTTAAGACTTTAAATAATAAGCTTAATTCAATACAACACAGAGCGAAGGGACTGCTTCCTCTGTCAACTTTTCACTCTTTCTCATTAGTCTGTTAACTCTCCATTATCTTCATTTTTAAAGATTTTTAAGAAAATATTAAGTTCTAAGAAATATCAATTCTAATAAAAAATCCGAAAAACAGGAATTCTAGCTGATAAAGCTGTGTCGCCCGGGACTTTATTTAACCACTTGTTGAAGTGCCTCAGATTAAAATGTTATCCATCTTAACCACCGGTGAACATCAGCTCAACACCGGGGAACTTTAAACCCATCTTTCTTTCGAAGTTTTCCTTACCCTTGACGTAGAAGCTCTTATACCTCTTGTTCTAGTCGAAGCTACCGTTGTTCAGATGTTTTCAACACCCGGATAGCTTTTTCTCTTTTAGCTGCAGAGTTTCTCTGAGTAATACTCGTTCTTTCTCTTTCCTTTCCAGACACACAAATTTTCGCAGTCGTCTGGACGTTTGTTAGGGAGCTCAAGGGAGACACGTGTGACTGCTCTGCCTCATATTAGATCTCTGAGGGCTCTCACAAGTACTAAAAAACAAATCATGTTAGTAACAACACTAGTTGTTACCCGCGGCTTCGCCCGCCCGCGCCTTCTGGTGAGGGGAATTACAAAGCAAAAGCAGATAATTTTAAATGAAAACCCCAGAAAGTGGGGAAGGGAGGGGGGTCGTAAGGGGCTGATTTTTGGCGATAGAGCAGGTCCTTTATTGATAAGCCTGCCCTGAAAATTTCAAGTCGCTAGCTCAAACCGTCTAGGAGGAGATAGAATTACAGATAAATAAATAAATACACGCAAGAGTTTTAGTATACAGGGTGTAAATTTTAAGTTGACAAAGCAGAATAACTCGAAAAATAAGCTTCACACGAAAAAATGCGTAGAATCCAAAGTTGATTATTTTCGAGGGGGCATCTGCTGGTGCTAAAATTAGCCCACCCCCCCCGGCCCCTGGGGGTGGGGCGGGGGGCAACTTTAAAATTTCAAATGGGAACCCCTATTTTTTATTGCAGATTCAGGTCCTACATAAAAAACTACGTACATTTTGTCTGAAACATTTTTTTTATTTTTGGTAGATGGCGCTGTAATTCAAGAAAATCCATTTTCTCATTTTTGCGTGGAAATAACTAATTTATTATTCATTTCGATTCCTACATTGTTTTAACTACAATGTAATTTGAAGACATTTCGTCAACAAACAAATAACGTAAACATTGGCATTTTTTTCAGAATGTTTACATTTTAAATTCTGATCTTTAGAAGAAAAGATTGTAATTTTTCAACTGTTTTTGTGAGTGTACAACGCCGTATTGCTTTTGAATTTACATTATGAATTATCTTTCTGTGGAAGAAAAAATTGAGATGGTGTACATTTATGGAGAAAGTGGGAGAAATTTTGATAATGCAGTCGCGCTTTATGCTCAGCGTTTTCCTGGCCAAACGCGATCACGGTCTTCTTTTGTTCGAGTTATTAAACAATTTACTGCGGAAGGTAGTGTGAACCAGAAAAAAAGAACCCGTGCAGCTACTGTTTGTGGAGAAAACAATCAAGTGTCAGTCCTAGCTGCTGTGGCTCATAATCCACATGCGAGCACAAGAGAAATATCAAGGCAATCAGGAATTTCACATATGAGTGTTTGGAAAATGCTGAAGCTCCACAAATTTCATCCATATCATGTATCTATGCATCAGGAACTACATGGCAATGACCACCAAAACCGTCTAACGTTTTGTCACTGGGCACTTCAGCAGATGCAAACAAACCAACATTTTTTTGCACGAGTTCTTTTCTCCGATGAGTCAACATTCACAAACCACGGGGAAGTTAATCGACATAACATGCATGCATTACTGGAGTGAACAGAACCCACACTGGATTCGAGAAGTCAACCATCAGCGACCTTGGTCAATTAATGTTTGGTGTGGGATAATTGGCGATAAACTTATCGGTCCATATTTTATAGACGGTAATTTGAATGGCAACAAATATCGTAACCTACTTGAAAATGAACTAGCAGATCTACTTGAAGACCTGAGTATTGAACTTCGACAACACATGTGGTTTCAACATGATGGTTGTCCAGCGCATTATTCATTAGTAGCGCGCGAAGTACTACATCGACTTTACCATGGTCGCTGGATCGGCAGGGAAGGTCCTGTGAATTGGCCAGCCAGATCGCCTGACCTTACATCGCCAGATTTTTTCTTATGGGGTTACCTCAAAGATATCGTTTATAAGGAAACGCCAACCACTCGCGAAAACATGATTCAAAGAATAAGAGATGCTTGCGCTGCAATTACACCAGACATGTTATCAAGATGTGTTCAGGAATTTACAAAACGAGTCAATAAATGCATCGAAGTTGGAGGTCATCAATTTGAACATTTAATTTCATAAAACGGCGAGATGCAAGGGATTTAAGGACAACAAGCAGGCCGAAAGTGAGAGGCGAGGGGACTCACTGGAAATACAAGCACCCCGAAATTCATTTACTTGCAAGTATTTGCAAATAAGAAAAAATAAAACGAAAACAATCGGTCCTTTTAAGGACCACCAAATCTTAAACGGGAATAACTTCATCTTTACACAGTCTTTTACTTTTTTACTCTGTTAGTTAATGAGTTCACTCGTTAGTACGTAGGATGTTCGGTTAGTTAGTTAGCTAATCAGTTGATTTGTTTGATAATTATAAAGTTGTGTGGCCTCATGACCACGAAACAAAACAAAATTATCCTAATCCGCGGCAAAAAATAATAAAATAATAACTTTGCGGCAAAATTTACGGAGTAAATAAGTATTTTTTATTTCTCCGTAACCATTTCCACGCAAAAAATGAGAAAATGGATTTTCTTGAATTACAGCGCCATCTACCAAAAATAAAAAAAAATGTTTCAGACAAAATGTACGTAGTTTTTTATGTAGGACCTGAATCTGCAATAAAAAATAGGGGTTCCCATTTGAAATTTTAAAGTTGCCCCCCGCCCCACCCCCAGGGGCCGGGGGGGGTGGGCTAATTTTAGCACCAGCAGATGCCCCCTCGAAAATAATCAACTTTGGATTATACGCATTTTTTCGTGTGAAGCTTATTTTTCGAGTTATTCTGCTTTGTCAACTTAAAATTTACACCCTGTATAAGATAATATCAAACTAAAAAATAAATACAGACGGATCGACAGGGCAAATACCTTCTGCGATTTAAGCACCTTGTGCGATTCACACTGGATCTGCTCAATTGTATCAAAACGGCGACTTTTCAACTGGATCTTCATTTTCGGAAAGAGGACAAAGTCTGCGAATAGGATTCGTGTGGAAGCGAAATCATGTTGTTTTTCGCAATAAACTCATGTGTGAAGAGAACTTGGTGAGAGGGTGAATTGTCGTGGTGGAGCATCCAGTGTTTTCCCCTCAGATTGCTCGTTGCAACAATTTGCTCGTTCTCAAATTTAATGTCCATGATAAAATCGCAGACGACCTCACACACGTGATCGCAATAGCAGTATTTTCTCAGTCCCCAATGCACATGAAACAAAATCTTTTGAAAAGCTGATTTATGAATTTTAAGATTATATTTATTGTATTTGTTAACTTGTGCTGCCATTTGTTGGCGAGATGCGCAACTAGTCCCGGAACTTTTTGAGCGCATCTCGTATTTACGGATATTAATGTAAGGAATAATAAAATCTGTAAATGACTTTAATTTATTTTCTAATTTGCCTGTTTCCATCCGTTCATTAACAACCTCCATAACAATCTTTAAGCGGTTGGTAAAAAAATTTCTTTTTTACTAACCATATTTAACCTAAATTTATTAATCCTTGCTATTAATTTTTATTATTTAATTTTATTTTACGTTGTTCACTATTTTTGTTGTTTATTTGTTGTCTGCTATCCCGGCCTGAGACCTACTATGTCGGCTTTTAACATAAATAAATAAATAAATAAAATAAATAAATAAAATTTAGGTAATTTTTTTGTTTTGTTTTTCAGTTTTCTAACAGCTGCGATCTAAACTGACAAAAATTATAAAATAAAAGCTTACTCATTCTCATCTGATATCATTATCAAAGCGAACTTAAAAAAATATATATCTCCGTAACGATTGGACCAATTTTGAATTTTATTTTCCAAGATTATGTTTATTATAGAGTCTACTTTATACACATAAATAAGTCACATTGATATCCGATGTCCTATAAAGACATCGAGACAGGGCCGTAACCAGGGAAGGGGGGGCTAAGGGGCTGTAGCCTCCCGCTCCCAAATTGTCCACCATGTCAATTAAATCTGTTACATAGGGGGTTGGGGGGAAGCAGGATTGGTCCAGCCGTCCTCAGCCCCCCCCCCAAAAAAAAAAAATTCTAGGTACGCCCTGCATCGAGAGATATTGAATATCGATTATCGATAATTATGATTTTACGAAAGTATCCGTCGAAATATTGACCCATAAATTTGATCAATACAAAAAAATTTAGTCAATACGAAAATTTATTGATTTTAGGTGTATCATTAAACTGCTTTGGTTCCAATTGCTGTGACTTGCCATTTTCGAGATATAGCATATTTTAGAAATTCGAATGTTGACCAATATCTCGGGAAGCATTGGTTCCATAGAAATTTGGATGCGATATTCGTAATCAGCGATGAAAGATGCATCCATTTCATAAATAAGATGTCCCCTGCACTTTCAAAAAAGTGCGGACAGACGGAAATACAGAATTCAGTATTGAACTTCAGAAAGCAGAAACATTTGAAAAAATTGAAAAGTAAACGAAAAATACATCAAACTTATTGAAATTGAACAACCTTTGGTTACCTTCTAGCCAGCAACATTAATATGTTAATTGATGGCGCTTTCTGCGAAAGCATAGATAAGGATTTTAAATTTGGATTTTATGTGTAGATATTTTTCTCTTTAGGAAAACCATGAAGATTCGTATCCTTGTTTATTTTTAATAAAATTGCTGATGTAGAATGCCGCTCCGGGCGTGATCCATGAAGGTGGCAGCGAAATTCTCATTTTGTCGCCCCCTTAGGCTTCTTTTCTCCTACCTCCTTTATGACAATTGCAAATAACAATTATTATGTAGATGATCCATCAGAAATGATGACAATTTTGACATATAAGATGTAATTGCTAACACGAGAGAAGGATTTATGTCATTTTCTTTGATGTGGTTGTGTAGATTTCCCATTTTATGAATAACAAGTCATCGATTATAGAACTTCTTTTCAAAAACGGTAAATCGTACGGAAATTAAAATTACATTCCTAACATGCTTTGTAGACGAAATACCGCTCTTTTTGATAATTGATCCGAAATCTTAAATGCCAGAATTTCACATAAAGCTACCTTAAGGATGACATCGCTATTCATGTTAGCACTATTTAAAGGTGGTTATAAGACTGCACGCTTAGTATGTACGTTTATCCGTCCGTCCGTCCGATAGGCTGTCTGTTCGCCGTTTACACGATAATTTGAAATCGGATAGACTTTTTCAAATTTTGTTTTCAACTGTAAGTTCATCAGTTCGGCTGTATCAACTTTTCCTGCTTTTTCATGGACACCTTCTAAAAGGGACCGTTAAGAATGTTAATATATGGCATGTGATATAACATTCGATTCATAGTGATGAGTCAAGAATGAATAAATTGTTACTTTTGTTTATCTTTTAAGCATCGTTGAGCCACGATTACTCAATTACCCATGTTAAACTAATAATTGCACTGCGTCAGTAGGGTTGTACAAGGAATAGCTTTTTGTATTTTAATATGAACGTCGAGCAATATAATAGATGTAAATTTGGAAGGAATTAAATAAATTTCGTTGTTTATTAGGAACTTTAGCTAAAATTTAAATTCCCGAATTTATATTACTTCTGCGTCACAACTAACGCTCCTTTTTGGAATGTTTACAAGACTTTAATAAAATTGAACTTATTCAACCGCAATAATGAATGCCAAGCTCATTCTCAGTGAAAAAACTGCTAATTTGACGATCCGTACTTTATCATAGGACCGCATGCATTTGCATATCCTGACTTTCAGAATATATTGTACACATAAATTTTTAAAAACGTTGAGTAAACATAATTTGCCTGTTTCATAGCAGCCACTCATAAACCTTAATGGAAGTTAACATGCAATTCCAACTTAATTTGCATTTTATGCATTCAGCTTAGAGCAGCATTGAAATTTTAGAATTGTCTTTAAAATTCCATTCTTAATTTTTTTTTTATTACTGTTACAGAAGTGTAACATCATTTAGTACAGGAATGCATGAATTATGCAATAATAATGGAGATTTTTTTAATGGACGGAATGATATAATTTTTTTTTTAAATATTTATCTTCTCATGCAAAATATTGGAGAATAATAAACATCAAAATCATTCTTGTTAACCGTCAATTTAATATATGCATACAACAGATGCCAGATAAAAAATAATTCATACATTCATACATTTATCTAAATTCTTAAAAAGCGACGAGTTAAATACTTTCCCCTTGTTGTCTCTAATCTTTGTATATTTGTTCAATCACCGGAGTGAGTTTAATTGTTATGCAAGCAACTTAGATTTATAAACAGATTAATAGAACATACAATTTCAAAATGTTAACTCATTTACTTAATGGAAGCTCTCATTTAAGCAAACAGAGTTTTAAGCTTAAAACTAATAGATATTCGCAATAATTTGAGAAACGTTCTTTTACTAGCAAACAAATCAATACTTGTTGGTAAGGGAAGACAGTTAGAAAGTTGATTACTAAATATCATTATATAAACTAAGATATAAGAGACTGACATTAAACTAATGTCCACTTGTCCACAAAAACGTTTCCCTCCTTCATCTCTACGTTGATTACTAAGCTTATAAGGCCGGGCTAAGATAATAATCCTATTAAGGGGAGCTATATAGTTTGCTTGGGCAACCCTTCCCCCTGTCCATCCAGGAAGAAAGATCATAAGGCAAAAGGAAATTGCAGCGTTCTCAGAGCGAATGTTTTTCAAAGTTTATTTACCGTATCTTTGAAAATGAACGTTTTAATGCCGATTGTGAATGATGGTTTTGTTTCAAAGCCTGCCTCATTCTGTTTGATAGATGTCCTCAGTGGATCCAGTATAGGACCACAGTGATTATTCATTTATCGTTGGGGGATTTCGAGAACGATTTCTTCTGACATACTGTCTGCCTTTTTTCGGTCTCCTGTCGACGCTTAAGAATTTTGTAGTCGCAATAACCCTCGCCGCTGTAGCCAGAGGAATTCACATAACGCTTTCGTAATGGCAATATGGAAATTGTAAGGATGAGTATGAGCACTGGGATTCAGATAAGGGAACTTTACAGAAATATGAATTTTGGTATTAAAGGACACGATAAAGTTTTTTTTATTTTTGCGTGAAAACAAAAAAACATGGCGTAATATGAAGCTTTGTTTATATTCGAATCTACAGGATGTTCACGTGAAATTTCCCTGATTTCAAATATTATAATCCTAGAGCTTTGCGGTGTCATGAAGAGCAATTCAAAAAGTTTTGTATTGTCTGTGTATACACTTTTCTGTGGACTCCGTAAATGTCCAGTCGATATTCAATATCTATCCCCGTGTTGTGTACCATGTCTGGTGTGATCAATCCTACATACAGGTGTAGCGTAGATCATATACCCCTTCAGGAAGAAATCCAGAGGCAGATCGCGGTGATTTCGTTTCAGCGTACCGCACCATGCTCTCTCTTGTGCTGTTGTGATATTTGCTAATTTTTTAACACCTGCAACAAAAAAATATTCTTTTTCAGAACTTTTTTAAGTTTAGTTAATAGAATACATGCATCCATCCAGAGCAGTATGGCCAGAGGCAGACGAGTTAAGTCCCCGGTTGGGTAATGACGACGGTCACAGCAGCCGGGACCGACGGCTTTACGTGCCCTCCTAAGCATGGGGGGGGGGGGGTGAAGATCGTATGACGCTAATAGTCACCCATCCAGTGACTAGCCGTACCTGGTGTTGCTGAACTTCACAGAACTAGCGTGCTCACTACAAGCCAACCGGGCCACGGCCTCCCCATTTTACCCCAAACTGCAAATCTCTAGGACTAATAGTTTGCCTTACAATTAACATTTGAAATCAGGGAGGTTTCATGTGAACACCCTTTACAGTATATACGTTGAGGTTAAATCGGTTTCATTAAAATTACACTGCAGTCTGATACCGGTAATGAATTATTGCCCAATTTCATCATGGATTGGAATTAGTAATTAAGGAAAATCTAATAACGATGAACTATAAGGAAAAAACGAATGAGAAAAGAAATACCCCATTACGAATCTGCTACCTCTTGTCGTATTTATCTTTGTGGATTGGCGGTTGTCACTTTTATTATTTATTAATTTTAATATTTAGTAATAATAAATAAATAGTAATAATAAATTTCAATCCACATTTCTCCCCTATTATTTAGTAATGATGTGTAAAATTACTTGTGAGGGTGATTTTAAAATGAAGTTCCACCCGATTATAAAGAATTTTAGTGCGGTATGCAGCATAATACAAGAGATCGCACATACCTGGTACTTTTTCCTACATAGTCACGCTGTTTCTGTAAACATTTGTCAGAACACATGGCTAAACATTCGATTCCTTGATGAGAGAAACCTGTTCTTTGGATGTGCTGTCATCGTACAACGGCTGTTTTTACGTTTGCAAATCGTTTTCAACCCGTATGTTCTTTTCCCTTACCGAAAATGTGAAAAATCACGGGCGCAAGATTAGGAATTTACGGCGGATGCTGCCATACCTCCTAAAATGAAAGTCTGGAAAACATGTTTTGTTGTGAGTTTATTGTGTTTGGTGAAATTATACAGCATTTCGATATAATTTCTCTCGCTTCTTTGCAAAGAGATTAAAGACTTTGTTGTTTAGCAATAAAATTCGTTATAATTTATGCTTTCTTTTTCCTCATCTATGAATTTCGTGTAAACTATTCGAGTGCCAAGATGCATCTGATGCATCTGAGTTTAAACTATTCGTGTAAACTTGACAAGATGCATCTGTTAGCATGATACAATACATCAAACAAGACATCTCTCAACTTGCATTTAACGTGTCCGATGTTTAATTTTTTTTTCTTGGTCACTATCGATTTTAATGGTTTCTTTTCTAGAAAGATGTGCGAAATACAACTGCCTATCGGACAATCATCTAGAACAACAGCCACATGACCACGTAAGTGTTTTACGTAAACCGAGGTCTGAAATTAAGAGTGCATTAAATCGTAAGAAATTTTCTACTTCGATAATATATCGAGAAGATTGATTGAATGTATCCACCACACGTGATAAGTAATGGCAAGCAAATCCTACTAGAAAGTTTACAATAGAGTCACGTGACTTCTAAACGCTCTTGTTTTGAATTTTCTATACAAACAATGTAAGTAAGTAATTGCGCTGAGATGCATTAGTATTCCCCTTTTCACTGTCCTTATTACAAGCTGTTCAGCTGTAACTGAATGAAATCGAACCATTAACTTCAATGATATGGTTTCTTTAGGATGAACTACAAATTTTTAATCGCAATTACATTGTAGTCTCTCTTTTTAAGCTTGAAAATAGTTCCGTAAATATCTATTATGAAGATTGAGAAGACGATAATTTTGATCCACAAACATCAAAGTGCATGATGCGAACTAGAACAGGAAAGAATCGAGTAATTTTGGCGAAACGCGATCTATTATTTTTTGCCAACATTTAATAATTCACTCTATAATCTTCGAGTAATTAACCAGTGAATTAAAGTAATTAATTGATTAATTAATTTCCATGATGCAAATCAAGATTGCAGTTCTCCAATGGTTTCATTGTGTACCATTGATTACAGATAAATGGACGGCAAATGGCGGTGCTTCCGATCATGCTCATTAGGCTGAAATGAGCAAAGTAGTTTCTGAGCACAACAACGACGACAGATTGACTGCTCTCGATTATTAACTTACGTGTGCTTGCCAAGAAAAATCGAGAACACTCGTGTTTGAAGTCAATTTGGGAAGTCCTGAAAACACTGATTGGATAAACGATTATGGATTTTCAATTATACGTGGGTTCCTCTTCTTCTTTTTTTTTTTCGCACAACTTTTGAACCCACAATCTTCTGTCGATCAAAACGTGAATGGAAATTTTTGCAAGGGGTTTTGTAATACAATGGGTGATTATTAGATCAGTCTAATTTGACTTAACCGTGTATGCCTTTCGCGATAAGTTTCCATGAAGTGGTAAGACTGTATGCTTTAATAAATTGCCCGCATTTAATATCTATCCAACGATTTTGAATAATTGTAAATCCGACAACTAAGCATTGCAATCATGCTAATGGATACGATCATAGTCATCTGTCTAATTGTATCAAATTGAGCGTTGTTAACGAGGCGTTTGAATGCATAAGATGGAAAACTTAGATTACAATTATTTTATTTAAATATTCCAATATTTCAATAGTAATAATATAATAACAGAGAATGAAATAGTTTTCTACGTATGGATAGACACGAATTCAGTTTGTCTTTTAGTTAAAGCAGTTAATGAAAAACGATTTTTGACGTTCATTTTCTCATTTCTTCGATAATTTTAATAATAATAACAATAATAATAATAATAATAATAATAATAATAGTTTAATGTCCCTTCCCTTGGTGTTTCCACCTTAACATGGTGGAAGGGCTTGAGTGTCCCAATGACCCAGAGAGCTATACCGGCGGCAGCGCAAGATGCCAGAAGGGTCTCCCATACCGGGCAGATCAAAGGAGAGGGGTCAGACTAAGCGGAGACACCCTGGTCCTCCAGGTTGTGCGTGAGGCCGATACCCTCACCACGTAAAAGCATCCTTATTACGAAACAGCCACAGATAAACGCACGGACTGTCTTAGATGGTAAAAGACCTTGGCACTGGAAACGACAAATGAGAATCGGCACATGGAACGTACGTACCCTATACAGGGCAGACGCGGCGCAAGAGGTAGTGGAAGAGCTCCTACGTAACATTGAAATATCAGCCATCTAGGAGACCAGATGGCTCGGACAAGGAACAATCCCCATTCAAGACCGGATGATCTTATATGGAGGAAACGACACAACCATACACGAATTAGGCACGGGTTTTATCGTGGTAAAGAAAGCCTGGTCATCCGTTATCGAATTTGACTTCGCCAGCAACCAAATTAGTACCCTGCGCATCAAGGGGACTATATTCAAGATAACTATCGTCAATGCCCATATGCCAACAGAGGATAGTGAACCAGAGGAAAAGGACGAGTTCCTGGTCCTACTGGAAAATACACCGACAGGACATCAAGAGATGACATACTGCTACTTCTTGGAGACATGAATGCCAAGATTGGAAAAGAGCTAGCACACAGGAAGATAACGGGACAGCAGAGTCTCTATGAAACGTCAAATGCGCAAATGAGATAAACGTCTCATCCACCTAGCAGCACCCGTTTTATGCGCAAAGAAGGACATCCCCTGATGCACCGTAACCAGATAGATCACATACTAATCACAAAGAGGTTCCAAACTAGCATACAAAAGATACGCAGCTATAGAAGCGCCGACTGTCAGAGTGACCACTTCATGGTATCTGCTACAGTGCAAATCCGACTCAACACCACCTACCATAAGAAACAGCCCAAACACATAAACGTGTGCATCACTTCCTTGCAAGATAAACAAACTCAACACCGATATGTGGAAAACATAAACAACACCCTTGAAACGCTCCAGCAAACTCAGCCGGCAGAATCGCCCAAAAGTGGGAGAGCATCAAGGCAAGCGTAATAACAGCATCGACGGAATGCCTAGGCTTCACAAAAGGCCGAAGAAAGAACCACTGGTTCAACAAGACATGCAAGGCAGCGATAGAGGAAAGAAGGAAAGCACGCCTGCTACTTCTCGACGAGAACAACAACAGCATAACACAGGAGGAATTTCAAATTATCAAAACAGAAACATCACGCATACTCCGGAGGAAGAAACGCCTAAATCAAAAGCAGATGGTCGAGAGCTTAGAGACTGACAGACTCGAACACAGAATCAGACAAATGTACCGTAAAATTAATTACCACAGGAAAGGCTATCAACAAAATGTAACAGCAATAAAAGATAAGAACGGCAACCTAATCTCGGATGAGACAGAAACATGTGAACGGTGGCGGGAACACTTTAGCGAGCTCCAGAATTGCGGCGATCCGAGCGAACCGCTCGACATCTCACAGACCACACTATTACCGTGCAGGAATAACCCGAGCCATCCCTCACCGAAACTAGAAATGGCATTAAAAACTCAAAAATAATAGGGCATCCGGAGCAGATGGGATACCAGCAGAACTTCTCAAATATGGAGGGGGAAACACTACATAGGAAGATCCGCTCCCTAATCCTAGAGATATGGCGCGCCGAAAGCATGCCCAGAGAATGGACAGAAGCGCTAATTGTACCCATTGCAAAGAAAGGAAGCAAGTACACCTGCGAAAATTACAGAGGCATTGCCTTACTCTCAACATGCTACAAAGTCCTGTCCCACGACTCCTACAGAGACTCACACCCTGTGCTGAAGACATACCGGGAATATCAAGCTGGATTTCGTCAGAATAGATCCACTACCGACCAAATATCCACTCTCAGACAATTAGCAGAAAAACACTGGGAATATAACCAGCCATTACATAACATCTTCATAGATTTTAAAAAGGCCTATGATAGCATCCACAGAAACAGTTTATGGAACGCCCTCAACCAATTTGGAATACCACTCAAGCTCATCACCTTGGCAAAAATGTGCATGGAGAACACAGGATACATGGCCCGGTTCAAAGGGAAGAGATCGGTTCCTTTTTTGGTATCCACAGGCCTTAAGCAGGGGATGCACTCTCACCGCTACTGTTTAACCTCGCTCTTGAGGCAGTCGTGCGGAAAAAAACGACAATCACAGACACACAAATACTGGCATATGCATCAGATGACATCAACATTATAACCAGTACCAGGGAAAAAGCGATAGAACAAACATGCACACTCCGCCAGCAAGCCACCAGAATAGGATTGCAAATCAATGAAAACAAAACTAAATTTCTTATCATAACCAGAAAAACCTTGCAACACGACCCTCCCTACATACAAATAGACGATATGATGGTGGAATGTGTAAACAGTTTCAAGTACCTGGGATCCACCATCAGCTCCTCAAGCCGGATACAGGAAGACATAAGCACTAGGCTGACAGCGCGTAATAGAACCTATGTTGCATTACAACACCTCTTCAGGTCCCGATTCCTCAGCTACTCAACCAAAACACAATTATACAAGACCATTGTCAGATCAATTGTCCTATATGGCGCAGAATTCTGGAGTATAACAGAACAGGATGAGGAAAAAAATCCTACGCTTCGAGAATCGGATCCTGCGTAGAATATATGGCGCGATTCGAGACCCGGAAACGTGCGAGTGGCGTATTCGCACCAACTCTGAACTGAGAGAGAAATATAAAGACGCACCAATTACGGCTCCAGTGGCTGGGACACGTGGAAAGAATGGATACCAACAGACCGGCCAAGCAAGCTCTCCACCTACAGCCCACCGGACGAAGACCTCGAGGAAGACCACGCAAACGCTGGATAGACAAAACTACGCAAGACCTAGATACGCTCTTGGTCCTAGACTGGCAGACAACAGCCAGGGACAGAGTACAATGGAGAAGGATTGTGGCTGCAGCAAAGAGACTCAATGGCTCAGGAAGCTGGCTGCTTGATTGATTGATTGATTGAATAGTTTAATGTGCTTTCTCTTATTTAGGAGGTTGGCGGCCATTAATTTATATTACTGGTAGTCTTGGGAGAGTTAAATGGTAGAGGACAAGCACAAACATCTGTTACCTCAACGGGATTCGAAGCCGCGATTCGCTAATCTCGATACAGGTAAAACCTGCGCCCAATGCCATAATAGAGCCGGGTTATTATAATATAATTATACTTACTTACTTACTTTTCAAACCCGCTTATCCGTTAGGGTCGCGGGGACAGCAGCCCTATGGAGGATCTCCAGCGATCGCGATCTTCCGCCATCAGGCGCATGTCCTCCCTGGTAATATCCAAGCGACTCGAACCCAGATTCTCCATGTAGTCTAGCCACCTGGTTCTAGGCCGACCCCTTGGTCTCTTACCCACCGGCTTGGAAAATAACAACTGCCTAGGAAGACTAGTTTGCGGCATCCGTATCACGTGGCCATACCAGCGCAACTGAGATCTCTCAATGCGGAGAAGTAGCGGCTCAACACCTAAAGATTCCGTTATTGTGCTACTGTACACTCTATCTAGTAGGGTAACACCTGCCACACCTCTCAGAAATCTCATTTCGGCCGCTTGTACCCGCGATCGCACTCTTTCAGTCATTATCCAAGTCTCATGACCATAGTTGAGAATGGGGACAAAGATAGATTTGAAGACGGAGAGCTTGGCTTTGTTACCCAGCTCGCGTTTCTTTACCACGGATCGCCACAGTTCAAGTCTGACACAGCTTGCTGCACCTTTCCGAGCATCCAATTCTTTCTCCTGCCGTCCATCACTCGTGAATGCAATTCCGAGATACTTGAATTTCTCCACCTGTCTCAATGAGGCTCCCCTAACATGGAGAGCGCCCTGAGCAGGCTGAAAGGACCAGAACCTCGGTTTTAGCCACACTGATATTTACCCCAGCTTCTTCACATTTGGCTGCAAACCGGTCTAGTGCATGCTGAAGGGTCGTGCAAGAAGACCCAAGGAGGACAAGGTCGTCAGTAAAGAGTAACCTCTCCACCAGGCAGTCGTCCACACAAACACGCTCATCGCCTCGGCTGTCCCTGTCTATCCAGTCCATAAAGATAATGAGAGGGGCGACAGTACGCATCCTTGGCGGAATCCAACACCCACGGTGAACGGTCTTGATTTAATGCCATTTATCCGGACACACATCTCAGAGCTTTCGTACAGAGACATGATAGCAACCAGTAATTGCCCATCCACTCCATACTCTTGCAACATTTGCCAGAGCTTCTCCCGAGGAACTCTGTCATATGCTTTGTCGAGTTTTACAAAACTAGCGTAGACCTCTTTTGCATACTCCCAGGATTTCTCAAAGATTTGCCTTAGAGCAAAGATGTGATCCGTCGGCCAGGTCGGAAACCACACGGCTCCCCCGACAGTTTGGAGTCGACTATTTCCCGACTTCTCTTCTCCAGACACTTAGCGTACACTTTCCCAGGAATGCTGAGCAAAGAGATGCCTCGATTGTTGTTGCAATCTCTCTGATCTCCCTTTTTGAAGATAGGGATCACAATTCTTGTCTGCCATTGCTTAGGGGCCTGTCCAGATATCCAAGCAACCTGACACACTTGAGTCAGCCACAGGATACCATCCTGATTTAAGGCCTTTAACATCTCGGACCGGATTTCATCATCACCTACAGCTTTGCCAGTCTTCAGGGACTGAATTGCCCATCTGACTTCTGTTTCAGTGATACTACCGTGACTATTATCCACTCCAAGGTGCACCTCATGTGCCTCAGTTGTTGCTGTCACCGATTAAGAAGAGATGCAAAGTATTCCTTCCACCTATGCAATACGCTCTCCTCCGTTTTCAGAAGCCTCCCATCTGAACTCTTAATAGTTTGTGATGAAAGACTTCTTTCCCTGGAGGCGGCGCACGATCTGCCATAACACCTTGTTTGCCGAACCATAGTCTGCCTCCAATTTCTCTCCGAACTTCTCCCAGGCCTTGACTTTAGCTGCTTTTCGCGCCTCAGTGTACCGCACTCGACTCGAAGTTGACTTATTTGCAGGCCATAGCAAATAGGCTTCCTTCTTTGCCTTGACAGCTTCTTGGACTTTACCGTTCCACCATGCAGTCCTTTTCTCACCACCATGTGCCACATTCAGCCGCTTACGACCACAACATAATGCAGCCGAAGTAATCAAAGCAGTTTTAAACAACTGCCACTCCTCTTCAACAGTACCACGATCACTGGGTAGTTCTTTGAAACTTGAAGATATGTTATCAGCAAAGGTCTTCCTCACAGCTCTATCCTCCAATGCCTCCCATTTGATGCGCCAAGTTTGTCTGAACCTAGTATTTCGCTTGGTTGGCATGGATTCAGAGAACCGCAAAGTGCAGACAACAAGGTGGTGATCAGTTGATAGTTCTGCCCCTCTTCTCACACGAGTATCCAACACTGATCGGAATAAGTCAGCTGAAACGATTACAAAATCAATCAGTGACTTCTGGTCCATTGTATCCTTGTACCAGGTATACTTATGGACATCCCTGTGCTGGAAGAAGGTGTTTGTGATGGAAAGTCCATTGTTCCAAAGAGATGCAACAAGCACCTCCCATTGGCATTTAAATATGGGTCACCATTCCTCCCAATCACGCCTTTCCACGTTTGGTCACCAGCCCCTACGTGTGCATTGAAGTCGCCCATCAGGATGACAGAATCTCCCTCTCCTGCTAAGAGCAGCATCAACTTCATCTAGAAAAAGTGGGTACTCTGTGACTGCATTCGGAGCATATGCGACGAATAGAGCGAGAGACCGTTTTCTTATCTGAAGCCTCAGGAGACACAGTCTTCCACCTAAGGGGGCCCAATCTGCAACATAATCTGCCAGCCGGGGACTTGTGAATATCCCCACTCCCGCCTGGGCAGTCATGTTAGGGTCGACACCAGAGTAGAAAAGCTTCCACCCTCCTTCTAAGTCCACAGTTCCAGAACCCGGACGTTTTGTAGAGGTAATACCTATGATATCCAGTCGATACCGTTCGGCTTCCTCCACTAACTCTGATTCCTTTCCTGTCATGGAGAATACGTTCCAAGTGCCGATTGACAGCACCCGATCCCGTTGTCGCTTTACCCGTTTCTCCTCCTGGGTAAAGGCATGCGCTGCCCCCGACCGTTTCCCCAAGCGCATAGCGAGTGCACTGGTGGGGCTTCTCGGAGGCATTGCTCCGAGATAACAGCCGGGAGACTGTCGACTATTTTTCGAACGAGAGCCTCTGCCTATCTCCCGAACGCGGGTGACTTTAACCTCCGCGTATGGCGGCGTCGAGAGCAGAGGGCACAACTTTGCCATATTGTGGAGAGACACACAAGCGTATTCCCTGGCATCATTGTGTGGGGAGCCATCGGATATGAAGGTCAGGTCACCTCTAATAGTGCTTCGACAGACTTTGACGGCACAGCAATACGTCACAGACATTCTGCGTCCTCACGTCCTACTCCTTCTGGCAGTGCACCCTGGAACATTGTACCAACTAGATAACACTCGCCCACACACAGCACGCGTGTCGATGAACTGCCTACAGCATGTTGAGATCCCGTACTTCTCATTAAACGCGTGTGGGATGACATTGAAAGGCGGCTCCATCTCAGTACCAAACCTGCGGGATCTGGAGGGACAGCTGCAACAACTGTGGACTGATTTGCCTCAAGAGAGGATCCAAAAGCTGTTCGACACCATTCCGAACCGCATAAGGGCATGCATTGGGGCCAGAGGGGGTGCCGCACCCTACTGAACTGCCGCTAACATCCCACCTGTACTGCCAACGGCGTTGTCTGTTTCATCCCATATTGTAATCAGTACAATAAAGTCGCATGTTCTTTCATCATATATCGTTTCATTCACTTTCAACCACTCCTTCTGGGTGCTTCACATTTTTGTCAGCCAGTGTATATAGTGCCTGCTTTGTATGCCATAGTAAAACAAGCGCATTCTTAAGTATACCGTAATTTCTTTAGTAAGGATAATAAAGGAAGATCTTTTCTGATCGCTGTCTTTAATATAAGAAATTTCTTTTCAACTTTATGTCAATTAAGAAATGTAGGTCGCCATAATTTCTTTACTTGACGCTTATTCACATACTTCGAAAGATGCACTAAAGCAAACTTTTTTAAACATATTTTGAAAGACGCAATAAGCGATTTTTTAATACAGATATATCTTAATTATTTACAAAGAAACTATTTAATAAATGGTTTCTTTTTTGTGCTTTCCATCAATCGTTTTTCGTTGCAAACTGAGACGAGAGTGAAAAGAAAGCGAGCGACCTAGAGTGGGCGCATTACTTGATAAAAAATACATCAAAGTCCAATTAACTCGACTTTTCCTATTTGATGGCACTCGAAGAAAAAGCCTGGTTATTGGGTTCCTGCCTGCTTCCTTTTTCTTCTCCTTTTTTATTTGTAATTATTTTACCTTCAGAATTCTCTCTCTGTCTGTCTGTCTCTCTCTTCCACTTTCATTTCGAGTGTTGTTGTTGTTGGCAACAGGCGGTCGAGGATCCTTTTTGTTTCCACCTCCTCCGTCTCCGATTTCTCCTTTTATCTCTTCACTTAATGACTTCGTCTTCCAATCTTTTCTGTTCGTCATTCGATTTCTGTGTACAGCTCCAGATGCAATTCAGAGCATTATAGGTTCAATGCATTTTTAATGCGTCCACTGATGGTGTATTAGCGACCAAGGAGAATCTAATATCAGTAAAGGATTCGCTTGCTCTCTGTACGCTTTATGTAGATAAAATAAAGCCATATGTAACCTTAATGGCTTAATGCTTATAACTAGAATTTATGTATTCACCCTCACCGACTGCAATACAATTTCTCACTTTCATTTGTCGTTAAAGAGCTTACATTAAAATATGTTCACACCAGAAAAGCTAATACTACATGGGGGAAAAGCAGAAAAATATAGAATTCATATTTAAAAAACGGGGCCAGGATATTTAGCTCATATAAAATTAATAAAAAATTATAAAGTATTTATTATTAATCTCGATTGTAGATTATAAAGTTGTTTACTTTTTCAATAGGAGAAAAAGAACATTTTGAACTTTACAGAGGATCAATCCTGAATTTCTTTTATTACTCCACTGAATTCAATTTTCTCATCACAGAGAAACCTCATGTTATAAAAAAATGACAATAAAATTACTCAATTCCATAAAAAAATTTCTGATATTTACACGTCAAAATCAGAATTTCAGTCTTTTGAAATTGAAAAATAATAAAATGTCCATTAAAAATAAGTGTTTAAAAAACGCGAATCTATTCTATAATCGGTCTAATTTTCTTAAAACGCTAATGGCCAATTTAGACGGTTTCCTTGTCGATCGTTACAGCTTGAAGGAGATAATATTGAATTTTTCATCGAGCAAGAGAGGTTCCTCGTGTTTGTAGTAGGCCGCATTGAATACCTGTTAGCACAAATTATTGATCAAGGCACGATTGCCAGTGACATGAAGCACGATTAAAGTTTTTATGAACGCCACCTGTCGCCTTACTCTCACGAAACCTTAGCGTTTAACGACAAAGCGACGTAAAATACAAATATTCAAAAATCACTACATCTTCATGTAATTATTATTTCATTTGTGTTATTCTTCACGATAAAGTGAAATTAAATATTTATATTAGATCTGAAAAAATATTGTATAAATAAAATAGAAAAACGAATTTCCTGCATTTTGAATTAATTTATTTAAAATTTTTTAATATATTTTTAACATTTATTCTTAATATTTATTGTTAGATTTATAAATTCAAAAAAAATTAAACTTCACATTGTCACCACAAACCCCTCCACTCGTACGATAAATGTATACGACAGGGAAAATCGCTCGGAGTGATAATTTCTCAAAAGAAAGCACCCCCCCCCCCCTAAAACATTAATTTTATCCAAGATACAAACACAAAAGAGAGTGAAAAACAATGGTTATATTGATTTGTAAAAAATAATAATAATTCAATTCAATTCAAAGTTTATTTCCACTAATATACAGGAAGAAGGAAATATCTTCGACAGCCAGAAATGACGGATTCCAACAATAGACTCAAGGAAAATTAAATTTAGTAAAATTATTAAGTTTCAAAAGTTGACTGAAAGGACAGATTTGTGTATTACATTCAATAAATTTATTTAAAATATTGAAAATTTTGTGGAATTAAAAAAAGAATTATGATTTTGAATGATCGTTTGACAATTTAATCGACAACATTCTAAAATATCCCATAAAATTTTACGAACAAAATTAATATTTTCAATATAGAAGGTAAATTTTAAATTAGATATCTTCAGATATTATCATTTCAAAAAGATAAGACTGTTATATTTATAAAATTTATTATGAATCAAAGGGAAAAAGCAAGAAAAAATTGTCCTAAGTTTCTGAAAAGTGGATTGTCCGCATTGCCCCGAATAGGGATTAAATATCTTATTAAAGGCAAAACCATAAGAGAAAACGAGAAACCAAAACTTCACTAATATACAGTAAATGTGCTGTGCAATTTTTACTATTAAACCAATTCTTAGGAGTGGTGAACATGAAATAAACATTTTGAATGAACCCACAGATAATATACATATCTTAATAAAAAAATTAATTATTAATTATCCAATATATAAAAAACAAAATTATAAACTAAATCTATATTAATAAAAATATATTGTAAATATTTTGATTTTAAGAAGAACTTGAAGTAAGGATTTTACTTTTATATGATAGACGACTTTCTAAGGGTCTTAAGAGAAGATTTTAGACCAAGGACTGAATATCTTTTATTATGATAGACAGCAAGTTTTTAAAGGCTTAAGCAACGATTTTCAACTAAGGTAAGAAGTCGTTCTACGAATTTAAGTTGTATCTAAAGATAACACAGAAAACACGATTAAAGCAGTGAAAATCGTCTGAATGCATGGAATGGTTTTAAGTGAAAAAAATTTTTTTTTTTAAATTACCATAGCACTTAAATGTAGAATTTTTTATAAACTAATAAATCCGATAAAAATAATTACTTGTTTATTAGAATTTATCCACCACGCCTATTAAAAATTAGCTCTCCATTAGAAATTTGCATTTTCAAATTATATTTTAAAAATTACAATTCTCCGTTTAATTCACAGATTAATTGATTAATTCGGTCAACATAGTCATTATTATAATTCAAACAACACCCTAAATCAGATATCTGTATTATATTCTAATTTATGAAATTATCCATTTTAGAAAATAACGGCAAAAATAATATGTCAATTTAACAATATCGTAAATATTGTTCTCAGTATTGTCACCAATTCAAAATAAATGATTAGCAAATTATTGTTGAGCAAGGTCATTGTTGTATCAAATCATTGTTGCTACAATATTTTCTTTAATTTACAGAGTATAAGAATAATAGTGGGTTGGCTTCTACAACTTAAAAGAAGGGGAAAAAAGATTCTATAAAAATTCAAGTAAATTTTACAACTGCCAAGGATCTAGGGGGCTCTATTTAATCGCAGCCTTTCCTTAACTGATCTTGACCTCTAAATCTTGTCGCGTTTCCTATATCATTATTCGGAACTGTTTAATGACAATAACTTTTCTATCTTCTTAATCAATATACTGGTAAGTCCCGGATGAGCATTAATTGATGGTTTCAGAGAGGAAAAAATTCCCGACTTAGCTGGTCCAGTTCGATATCTGGCTATCATGTGCCTTCTGAAAGTTCATAAGAAACGTTCAAACAACATAGCTCTCAGGGTGTCTACGACTAGCTCAGTTGGTTGTAGCAGCGCCACGGTAAGTCGTTATCCCTCGCTCGATTTCAGGGTCGCGGAATATTTCCTTCCATTCTTCATTCATTTCATTCATAAACATATTACTTTATTACGATTGAATTATTGAAAAAATATCTCCGGTTTCTTGTATTATTTAATTCCCACTTTTAGTATGACCTTATTTAATAAATGAAGTTGCTTGTGGTTTTAGGAATGACAATCAGCCAGCGTCTTTTATTCGAGAATGGTTCCTTAGGGCTCATGTTATCCCATGTTTAAAATTGAAGTTCCACATCTCATTTCTAGTTTTCCTATAATATAATGCTGCTCTACTATGGGATATATATTTCAATTAATTGTAATTGAGGGACCATCTTATTTGTAATAAAAATGGTGATACTTAATTTTTCTATTGTAATGAATTTAATAATTTTTTTAAATCGTTTTCTTATAAGAATGTTTATTCGCTTGGAATGTGTCTTTATGAATAAAGTACAAGAGGCATGCAAGAAGTATTATTCTTATTGTCAAAATGGGAGTCTCATTCCACCCCTTCAATTTGAATTGTATTCCTGTGTCTATAGCCCTTCTAAATTTAAATTTACATGCATTTCTCGAGTAATTAAAAATTGTTTAACAATGAGATTTCTATCGACGCCGTTTTTTATGTCATACACGTACCTTTAAGAGGAGTTAATGTTATTTGCAGATTAAAGAATTTGCCGATATAGTGACCCCCTCCTCTCTTACTCTCGGGGTTATTTTTAATGGAACAAAAGCACATTCATTCTCGACATGAATAGAGATCTGGCAATAGTGATTGATAAGCTACTTAGATGTTTTGAAATGGAAATGTGGTCAGACAATGATAGAAGGAAAAAGGGAGCCGATTCTTTTGGAGAATGCGAGTGAATAGAGAAACATTCCGATGGCTTCTCGTCTCTTAAAGACACGCAACAGCAGCAGCCTTCCATTGCTCCGCTCTCTCTCTCTCTCTCTCTCTCTCTCTCTCTCTCTCTCTCTCTATGTTCTTCCTTAATGCATTTAACCAGCGTTGGCTTGTTTTTCCCCTCCTTTCATCCGCCTTTTAATAAATATTCGCTAGAAGCATTGCAGATATCATGGCTTCTCCTTTGTTGCCTTCGTAGATTGAATGTCTTTATTGTTGTATCAATGGAGGAGAATAGAAATGCCTGAGAGGGCGTATAGAAAGGAAACTGATAGAGAGATAGTAGAAGGAAAAGGATAATATATGTGTGTGTAGAATTAAATTCGCTGTTACGGACAAAAGGTCCGTTTGTAAAAGCTCCGCCGTGAGGTGCTTCACTGCCATGTCCCCCTCCTCCCTTTGATGCCTTTGCCCTTCTTCTTCTCGGCTTCACAATGGGAGGCTCCCATTCGGAGGATAACAACTGTCATCAGTTCTCTTCGTTCGAGATTATTCGCCAATGGAATTGCTAGGCCTAACTGATACGGATGCATCTAATAATCTCTTCCAAGGCTCTATTGCGTTTTTCCGCGTGGCCCTCTCATTTATTTTCAATAGCGATCCCTTCCGAATGATCACGGATTTCTATTTTTCCCCTACACGAAAATGGCATCGGGTTGCCATGGTGATACCGCATTTCTGATTAAAGATGAGTTTACTCTACGTTAAGGACACGGAATCCATTTTTGTTGTCAGTTCCCGTTTATTGAATTAAAGCATGTTTCAGAAATAGGGGGGGGGGGTGTCTATTTCTTCGTTTTTATTTTCTGTTTATGGATTGCTTAATTGAGTTCTATTCGTTTGTTTATTGTTCAGCATCTATCAATCTGATCTTATTGCCATTCCACTGTGATAGAAGGGGGTAGAAAAAGAAGAAAAGGATGGGAATTTTATTAAAGTAAAAATAAACGATTTTTACTCACAAGATCGATAAGCTGAGACAACTTGAGCCCCATGCGGACCGTGATCTTCTCGGAGTTGTTGCCCACCGGTCGGATGAGGCGGTTGTAGTTGGAGAGGAGGTCGTCGTAGAGCCGTTTGGCATCTGGGTTGGCGTTGGCCAAAGCAATTTCGGCCGCCACGATAATGGTGGCGAGCAACCTGAGCTGGCCCATCCCGTCGGCGGCACCAGGTGCTGAGGACGCCCGGCGATGTCGTATCGTTTTAGTCCGGGGTCTCGGCGCTGAGACGGAAGGCTCGGCTCGACGGGCGGGACGGGCGGCTCTCGGGGGCTTTGTAGGCCGGGCGAGGTAAAAGCAGCGTAGGCAATAGGCAGCAATGGCAGCGGGGGTGACATACAGGGCTTTGCCGGCATTCACTTCATCCCCGCCCCCAATGCGATCGCGTTCGCTCGGGTTCCATCGATCTCGAACGTGGTAGGAGAGGCAGCAGCTCCAACACCCAGCTTTCTCTCTCTTTCGCCGCCGCTAGAGGCGCTCCACTCAGCAGCGGCCTCTACACAAGACACGCACCCACTTCCGGTTGTGTCTCCGATCCTGCTCGAGTCGCCATGAGGGAAGCGCAACACCTACATGCTCTGTCCTATCTTTTCATAGGGAAAAAAAAGAAAAAAGCAATATAAATACGTTACGCACATTCCTTCCTCATTCCTTAAGAAGAAAACTTTTTTCATTTCAATTTTAAAAAATTTAGTTTGAAGGCAGTAAAACTTTCTTTAAAGGGAAAAATATCATTTAAATTGTACTGCTCATAATTAATAGAAACCAGTGGCCACGTTTATAAACTTACGTTTGACAGCAATGTTACATTATGGTTAAAATGAATTTTTACAGGATTGTTGATATCCCTGACAACAATGGCAAGTGTCATCAACTCAATTTTCAAATACGCACAACCCATATAGAGTGAACAAGACTGATTATCTATACAGGGGGATTCATAATGAAAAGGGCGAACATATTTTCTATTCAAATTGATTTCTTTGGTTAGATATGCTACAGGTGCCCGATTACAAGGCTTTGGCTGTAATCTTGTTACAAATGTTCTTTTAGTCATGTGTCTTCATTTAATATAATTTTGCTTTCTAGATATTATAAACGTTTCACACCTCTATTGAATTTGAATTTACTTAATTTCATTAGAAGATAATTTGCCTAAGAATAGGAAGCTTGCATACACTAATCGTCAAAAAAAGTTCCACCCATAGACAACTTATGGGATGCTACTATGGGACGCTCTGATAAGAATCCACCGCTGACACAAGATCTGCAAGAGGTACAAGCCAAAGTTCAGTCTGCATGAGATAAGCCGAGTGAAGATTACATTAAGAACTTGTACGACTCCATGCGACGAAGCGTGGCATAATGCATTAGATATAATGGCGGTCAACATCTTATTGAGAGTTGTAATGACTTTAGTATTTTGACCAATAAATTTTGTCATACCCACGCTCATTGTTTAATCATTTGTTATTGTTGGTGAGTACTAACTTCTTTTCAAATATCTTTTTAACCTGTCGATTCCTTCTGGGTGCAATTTTTTTGACGATGAGTGCATCAATAACCATCAAGCAAGACTTATTCTTTGCAAGTTACAATGAGTCAAAACGAATTATTTTGATTCCAACCGGAGATTTCCTGTGTGTTTTTGTCAGCAAAAACAAACGAAATTGTTGACATCTGACAAGCTAAGTCGCCGGCCTTTCCCGAAAACTCCAATTGATTTTCTGTTCACACGAAATTTCCTAGTGTTTGCTTTCTTTTAATAGTGCTACGTAAGTATCCTTCGATCCTAAGATAATTAGTCCTCTATTACGAGTGCTTTATTACTATCCCATACCCTTTATACAATGTCATTTCATCCCCAACTTTTATCTTAGTTTATAACATCGTCTAACTAGTCCAAATCCAACGACAAAAGCATACTTGATTAAAATAACAAATTGTGATCAATCGCTTTGCATTAATGACTGGTATTGCAGGGAAGCAGCCCTGCTCGTTTAATTTGACAATTTTTAAACATCGTGTATCTAAACAAATTTCAAAGTAAATAAAGTAATTCTCAACGTGAATAACATCCCGTTTAATTAATTTAAGAAATGATAACTCCAATTTGATGCAAAAAGTAGAAATAAAATAAATATTAAAAACAGTTAAAAAATTTCATTCAAAAGATTACAAACTGAAAATGGGATAAAAATCCCGAAAACGTTATTTTTTATTCATTCAAAATTTATTATCAACGTGCTACTGATCTTCGGACTTTCATCTAGATTTTCGTCTCCTGTTTACTGTGTTTCTTTTGTGTTTCCCTGTAATATTTCTTCACAAGACCTTCTTTTCATGTGTTTCGTCTACATAAGCTCCACAAGACCTTCGTTTCATCTGTGTTTCGTGTTCTTCAATATTTGTATTTCTCCACATCGGATGACTTTTTAACTGTTTTTAATATTTATTTTATTTCTATTTTTTTGCATTAAATTGGAGTTATCATTTTTTAAATTAATTATACAGAATTTAACTCCTACTCTTATATAACACCCTGTTTAGTAAAAATGAAATAAGTTATTATGGTTTGCATTTTTTAAAAAGGGAGGTGCTGCTTCTCCATATAGTTACAGGCCAATCTCTCTCTCTAATACCGACGTTCTCAAAAATTATAGAAAAAAATAGTCAAACGCCAATTAGCAAATATTTTGAAAGTAACTTTTTTCTTTGTCAAATTCTCAGTTTGGACTTCGAAAAAGTATGTTAAGTGTAGATGTAGTGGAGCTTCTGGTTTCAGAAGTGATAAAAGGATTTGAGGTGTGCGCTGGCACTTTAGCATTGCTCTGAGATACTAAGGACTTTGACTGTGTTCTGCACGATACACTGTTTAATAAACTTCATTATTATGGAATAAACGGAGTGGATTTGTACAACAATGGTTCAGTTTTGGGCCCTATGTTTTTTTTAGTCCTAATTAATGATCTAACTAGTTGTAGTCAGTAATTTTTGCTGATGATTATGCTTTTTTGCATTAATAAAATACTGATATATTAATCAAACTAAGTGAAATTGTAATTATTGTAATTAATAAGTGAAATTTTGGACGAAGTTAATTATTGCTTCTCAGTAAATGGTCTTTTGCAAAATATTTTGGTAATTGTCTGGATATGAACACCAGGCTTAAAGAACAGAGTCCAGTGTTAAATTGTTAGTATTGTTTTGGACTCTAAATTGACGTGGGGGTTTCGCATATTAAAAATATATAAAATTGGTAGAGACTTTACAACACAACAAAGTCTCTACCAATTTTATCGATAGAAACAGCACTATGGACCCCTTACTGAACGATTAAAAATATATGTAACAGATTATCAAGAGTAATCTTTCTGTTGCGATACGTAAAAAATCTAATTACAAAATTGTACCTAAAACATGCTTATTTTGCCCTCTTTAATAGTATAATTTTATATGGTATTATTCTATGGGTAATGGACAGGATGTTAAAACATATTTATTTATTTATTTATTTATTAAAGAAGAGGAAATATGTCGAGTACAAGAGTTATTCGTCTAGGTCCGGCAGGGTTAATGGCTGACATGTTAGGTCCCTGGGCGAATATAGATTAAGAAAAAAAAAGATTGCAGATGATGTTAGTTGGTGGAGTTAGTAAGAAATGTTTTCATTTTGGATTTAAAGGTGGTTAGGGTAGGGATAGAGCCTATTTCGGAAGGAAGAGTATCCCATAATTTATATCCGGCTATGGAAATACTATTGTTACAATAAAAGGCAGTAAGAATTATATCTGGTTCACACTTTTCAGCTCACTGTAAACCTCTTTTTGTTAAAGAAGTTATGCTTATTGTATCAAATTTATAAATCTACACTTGTTTGGTCAGAATTAAACAAAATCTAAACCAAAAAGGGGAGGTTGTATGTGATTGGCTTTTACCTAAACCCTTTTAAAACATTCAGGAGTACCTGAACTTTTCTGAAATTGCTATCTACTATTACTAAAATCCAAGCTGTTTGTCTGTCTGTGCCTTTAAAGACTCGGCCCCTGCACGAGATACCTCGAACTACCTTTTTTGATGGATACTTCTGGCTGTATAGTGGCGAAAGGGATTTTTTATTCCAATTTCGGTTTTTTTCCTCACAAAAATTTTATTAAATAAATTTTTTTTTCCTGAATCTCTATGGAGTTTTTTGTATGGAGCAATTTGTGACGTCAGAGTTTGTTTTGCCAATAAGACTGTTTCTAAGAGGAGAAACAATGAAAATAAGAAATTGTTGCACAAAAACGATTATCAAAATTTGTTTCAACAATTGGCGTATTTAGACAACAAAAAGAGTGATGGAAAAACGCGTGCTCACGAATTATTAAATCAGAAATATTTCACAAAAGAAGCATTCAATAGAGCTTTTACAGCACGTGACCATATAATGCATTGTGGGTTTGGATCATTGTTTAGTAGGTCAGCCATGCTGGATAACAAAAACGCTTTCGCACATTATTCGCTATGACAAGGTCAGCGTATTATACGAATCTTCCAAACAACAATACTCAACAACAATACTTAACCGATTTCTTGAGTGAACGCGATGATTGGGAAAAGCGAAACTAGAGAGTAACGACTTTTTTGTGATCCAGTATGGCGGCATTGACGTCATGATGACGCGTAGTGAAAAAGCCCTATAAAGTTTCGTTTATTTTCATTTATAGTCCTTGAAAAAAAATACCCGTTTTTAAATCGGGATTTAACCATCGTTGAATTCTAAATTAATTAACTTTTAAGTTTATTCTTTCACTGTATTTTTATATGAGTCTGATAATCTTACTTTGTACCATGACGATGCCTATGCACTGTTTTGTGTTTTCGACAAATAGAAATTGTATGGTACAAATTAAGATTATCAGACTCATATAAAAATACAGTGAAAGAATAAACTTAAAAGTTAATTAATTGTAGTGTTTCGGCGGGTTCCATATAGTACCGGTTCTTAATTGAAAGCGTTTGTGTGCGCGATTAATGCCAAATTTTTCTTTATACACTGGCGGAAAAAAAAATCCCAACACCACGAAGGACTTGTGTTAGATGAATGAAATTTGGACAGTAAATTCAGCTATTGTATTTATTCAATTGATTCAAGTTTCAAGGTTACAACTTATAGGAGGCGCCACCAGCAATGTACATGCAAATGAGACATTCCAATGACAGATATAAAGGAGATCAGATGCGCGTCTGTGTCACTTCAGACACTTGTGGACGTGTGTGATAGAGTACGTAAAACATGACTCGAAGGCGACTGCGACGTGAATATGGGCAGCTAACCCAATTCGAACGAGGACGTGTAGTGGGCCTTCGAGAGGGTGGACTTTCGTTCCGTGCTATTGCAGAACGCATGGGTCGTTGCCACTGTTGGCAACACTGGTCCAGGGAAGGCAGGATTACCAGGAGACCAGGATCTGGACGATCCCCGGCCACTGGAGACAGGGTTGACCGGCGCTTCTGTAGGATAGCTGTGGCAAATCGGACAGCATCTGCAGCGGACATTCGGGCTGCTGTGGCACCCAACGTCACTCCACGCACAATTCGGAACCATCTCCTGGCCAGGAACCTCCACTCCAGGCCCCCTGTGGCATGTTTGCCTCTTACCCCTCAACACCGTGCGGCACGTCTTCAATAGTGTCAAGCCAAAGCGACTTGGAGGAAAGTCTGTCGTCTTCACGGATGAAAGTCGTTTCTGTCTGGGTCAGAGTGATGGTCGCACAAGGGTCAGGAGGAGGAGTGGGTAAGTCCTGTTACCGAGCTGTATCCGTCGTCGGCATACTGGCCCCAGCCCTGGCGTTATGGTATGGGGAGGGATTTCCTACGACAGCAGGACCCCCCCTGGTGGTTATCCCAGTCACCATGACAGCAAATGTTTACATTCGGATGGTTGTTGAACCCATTGTGCTGACATTCATGGCTGGTATGCCAGGGAGGCTGCTCCAACAGGATAATGCTCGACCCCACACGGCCGCTGCAACTCAACGTGCCCTTCAGGGTGTCCACATCCTACCATGACCAGCACGATCACCAGATCTTTAGCTCAACGAGAATGTCTGGGACATGGTCGGACGCCGTGTCAGGGCTCTTCCACAACCAGCAACAACTGTCACTGATCTGACCATCCAGGTACAACAGGCATGGAATCTCATACCACAAAATGACATTCGGCATCTCTACGACCGTATGCTTGCATGTGTGCAGGCCTGCATAGACCAGCGCGGCGACTACAGCGGGTACTAAAGTCCGTGCTTTTCGCCATGTACAGGGTGGCGCTCTTGGCGCCCCCTATAAGTTGTAACCTTGAAACTTGAATCAATTGAATAAATACCATAGCTGAATCTACTGTCCAAATTTCATTCATCTAGCACAAGTCCTTCGTGGTGTTGGGATTTTTTTTTCCGCCAGTGTATTTAGAGTAATAAAGTACCGCTTTTATCGATGATTTATTCTAATTAGACGTTGCTTTACAGCTTGGCATTTGGAATCAGGTTTTATCTTCAATAGGATAAAAGTTCGGGATGAAATGACAATCCATAAAGTGAGGATAATAAAAGAGTGTTTTAACGCGCCCTTAATAAAGACCTAATTGCAAAAATGTTTGAAAGACCTAAGGCCACGTATAAAATTTATTTGATTTTGGCAGTGGAAGACGAGAAAGAAGTGTGAGTTAGGAGGAATAATTTTAAAGTAATTTTATTAGCATGAAATGTTATAAAGGTATACCAAAGTTAACAAAAGAATAAAGAGAATAAAGTTTAAAGTCAAAAGTCAAGGTTTTAACATGATTAAAACTATATGTACAGCACATCACAAATACTGTCTGATAAGCACTTTCTTACACACAAAAATTCAACAGGTTGTGCGACTCAAACGCTTGGTCGCTTGGGACTTACTTACTTCGTCACAGATAAGCTTAACTTCTCGTTGCAGATTCTGCAATTTTAACACAGACTTCCTCTTCTTACAGCAGGACTACATGAGGGAAGACATGAAAGAACTTTAATTCGAAAATCGCACAGATAAAACTTAGAGAGAATTGTTCTTAGAAATACCACACCGAAGCACGCACAGGCACGTGGATTTAGGAGGAGGAAAAATTTTCGCACATTCACTATGCAGGTTTATGGATAACAGTTACGTGTAATTGTGAATCACGTTAGAATCACGTGAGATAGGCATGTAGACTTGAGATAGACATAGCCAATATCTTACTATGAATCTGTGGAAGGGATTGTAGTATACATAATGTCCGTAAAAGTCAATCTAGAGATAACAGTTCACCTGGCGACTCTTGCCTATAATTTAACCAGGTTATCAAAGAAAATGTATCTGGCTAAAGAAAGTTCGATACTTCGAGCGAGAGTTATCGTTTTTCCAACGTGCGCCTCTCGGCTTTTATCCACAACAAGTTCAATAGCTTCCTCAGAAGTATTTAAACTTCTCGCTTGTAGAAAGGCATTCACTTATGTGTTGAGCAGTCGTCATTTCATCAGGTTTCATTTCCAACGCTCCGCCATTGCTCTCCAACGACTCACAATGCACACAGTTCAAAGTCGTATCCTTCACATTTATTGTAGAGTCCACGTTTGTCGAATGGTTTCTATAATGCGAACCTTTATTATTGACGACATCGCTATGCTTAATTCTTCTTCTCCCTGTTTTTTCGACCTCTGTTTTTCAACAGAAAAAGCCCCTCTCTTCCTCTTTGTCTATTTTTAATTAAAAGCTTTTTATAACTTTGCTGTGTTAGTTTGCTTAGGTCAAATCTTGTAATCAATATTAAACCAACTTTCCGACAAGCTAGGGAACTGCAATTTGACACACTTAAGCAGAATCGATGACAATTTATGATAAAGAAAAAAATTTTCAAATCGGTTCATTGGTTCGTGTTCTAATGGTACTAACTCATTACTACGAATTGATTGTTGTAACAATTGGACATTTCGTTATGGCGAGAGGTAAATGTATCTATTGTTTATTGTTGCAAAATTAAGCTTTATTGTTGCCACTAAATAAAGCATTATAAAAGCTTGGTTTGATAAAACCCTTTTTACATAATCTTGTTTAAAAGCCCCTCTCTTCCCCAAATCACGTGACACCAACTATATTTAATAAGGCGAACACGCCTACTAATTTCACTATATAATGCCACAACTTGAATCAAAAACATAATTCCGGTTTTTCTGATTTTAGATATACAAAAATTTTGAAAATAATACGAAAAGAGAAACGAGATCACTTAATTTTAACTTCTCTGCCAAATAATTTTGTGTATTTTTTCAGAGTCATAGGTAATAAATTGGAAACACATCGATAAATGCCCTGCTATGTGATTCTTTAGCAGTCTCTTTCTCTGTAATGGATAAGCTTCCAAAAAAAGTCTATTAAATAATACTGAATATTGGAAAAGATTTTTATCGAACACGTGACAACTTCGAAAATGTGCTTACCAATATTTAAATAGTCTTTCCTACCAAGTTTTTTGCTATATGACTTTTGAATCGCTCTCTGTAATACATATTACAAATACCAATAAGAATTCTCACAGTACTATAACATTAACTTCACCCATACATTCGTGCGAATAAGACTGCATGAATTGCTTTATAAGCAGAAATAAGAGTTTAAGAATAAGGGCTTTTTATTTATAGTTTAGAGTTTTATTAACCAGAGTTGTCTTTTTGCTTTGTTTATCAAATTGCAATTGAGTAGGTCGATTGCAATTGAAATTGGTTAATAAAAATAGGTACCGGCTGGAGCTCTTAAGTTGAATTTTCCATGTACTTATAGGAAATGGTTCTTATTAAAATTCCCCGGGAAATTTCCTAATCTGTCGTGGTCATAGATATTGTCAAATAAATTATTCGTACGGGAAAAAAAGGATTGCGTGTTTTTGAATGAACTGCGAGGGCTCTCTTTCTCTGATGGCGAAATGTCACGAACAGAGGGAGATCCACTTTCTTCGACAGAGGGTAGATTTTAATTGGTTGTCATGTTTCATTGGTGGCGCTCACCGAGGGTGTCATTGGCGTTGCCTTCCTCCGACTGCTCCGTAATTAGAACTCACTCTCTGCCTAAGACCCGTCTAATCCGAAGAGATTGTAGAAAGCATTTTTTCATTTTCAAAATCACTTGGCTGCCGACGGCCAAATGTTTTTGTCCAACTCATTTGTCATTTTTTCTATGGTTTTTGAAATGATGCATGGTTATCAGAAAAATACCAATCTAGCAACTGGTAAATGAAATGAAGCGAGAATGTAAAAATAATGAATAATGAATCGGAAAAAGTTCTTTTGCTTTGACTTCAATTAAGATTGAAAAAGTTGCTTGATGAAATTAACGTATTGTAAAACACATTGAAAGTCTTTGCTTCAAGTCACTTATCAGCATCGTTCAAAGTAATAGATGATGCAATAACCTTTGAAATAGGAAATTTGAAAAAAAAATCAATAATTATTCTAAAAGAAGATGGTTAAATTTTTTTTAATAAAGGAAAACAAAAATAAAAGTTCCGCAACTGAGGATGAGGCAAGACTCCAAGCTTCTGACTCGACCCTCTTTTGCGAACACGGATATTACAATGCTGTCTCCATCGTGTTATGCAGGCTACAAAAGTCTCTATGATGACCAAATATCAGAGCAGGCATCTCATCTGCAAGTCAAATTTTCCTTACCTACCATCAATAGTTGATGAAAATCATATAATAAGCTATAATAAAAACTATACAGAGTGACCCAAACTTATCCAGCATAATTTTTAGGAACATTGTATGGTTCAAACATGTGTGAGATACCGACGTTTGTCTATTTTCTTTGTCCGATTGCAATTGGACGGATGCCCGCCCCACTTTGGTAAAGGAGTGCGAGACTGGTTGAATGTCAATTATCCGGACAGATGGATCGGTAGAGGTGGTCCAGTGGCTTGGCCTCCTAGGTCACCAGACTTCACCCCATTAGATTTTTTTGTGTGTGGGGAACACTGAAGGATGAGGTCTAGAGCAATCCGCCCACCACCAGAGATGAGCTCATTGCATTCATTCAAGCTTGCAGTCGAGCAATTACACCCGACCAGATTGTGGCAGCTACCAGCTCAATTGTCCGAAGATGTAACCAGTGCATTGGAGCTGGGGGCAACCATTTTGAGGGGCTTCCTCGACATTGATTTGATACTTTCTTCTTATTCTTATTCCTTGTATCTTTTTAGTTTTGTTTTGTAATTCAATGTGATTTTTTGTCAGTATGCAGAATAAAAATGAACTGCACTCTCAAGTATTTCATTTATCTGCTTTAAGAACTCTACAAGAAAATAGACCAACTTCGATCACACACACGATCGAAACTAGATGTAATGTTTATAGGACATTTTTGTTCCTAAACAATTATGCTGGATAAGTTTGGATCACCCTGTATAGGAGAAATTGTTCCAACATTGAAAGGAGAAAATTTTCCAACATTTAATAAAGATAAAGGCATTGTTGTTCGCGTGTCAGCGATATTTAGCGGCAAGGTTTTCAGAACGTGGATTTTTTTCTTTCGTTTTCTTTCCTCAAATTACTCAATATTGGAATATTTTCTCCAGTAATTTTCATTATACGAGGGCGGTCCGATAATAAAGGTACAGGTCAAATTACCCAGGACATATTCAAAGAAACAAATGTCATGTATACTACAAAGGTTTGTTTATTTTTCAACATAGTCGCCGTGAACATTTAGGCATTTGTCCCAGCGCTTCACTAGTTTAAGCATTCCTTCACGGTACGTTTCTTGTCCCAAATTAACGAGTTATTGTCGAACTTCAGCTTGCAATGCTTCTTGGTTAGGGAATCGTTTGCCTGATAAAAAATTCTTTAGAGGACCGAGAAGGTGGAAATCGGACGGGACGAGGTCCGGACTCTAGAAGGTTGCTCTAGGATTTCCCACTTTCTCACTTTCAGCCAGGCTTTCGTCTTGTTCGAAGTGTGAGGTCGTGGGCCATCATGCAAAAACCTCACTCCAGCGCGTAATCATCCTGGTCGCTTTCGACGAATGGCTTCTCGCAATTTTTCCGATGTTTCGCAGTATCTGTCGCTGTTAATGGTTGTTTTTGGAGTTAATGGTTGGGTGGAGAAAATCGTAGACTTTGACATATTTGCCGACAACACCAGTCGACGGTACCCGGTCATTTGGCCGACGGACATTTGGCCGACGGACACTTGGCCGACGGACATTTGGCCGAACGGACATTCGACCGAACGGACATTTGGCCG
>JAHWFO010022894.1:697067-749598 GCA_023313115.1 Rhysida immarginata
AATAATAATAATAATAATAATAATAATAATAATAATAATAATAATAACCTAATCCCCCCCCTCCGAGGAGGGTATAGGAAAGTAACGGAAACCCTGTGATCATCTATTTTTACCCCCTTATTTTCACTTTTTAACCTCCCAATTTTTTAAATCAAAAACTGATTTTCTCGAACGTAGTATTTAGAAAATGTAAAAGAGCTCTATCTTCTTTCACGTTGCTACGTTGCGTTTTAAACGACTAAATGTTTAAATGAATTTTTAACACAACAATTTTCTGCAGAAGACTTGCAACCGCCGATAATGACTTAAATGTTCTGGACTGGAATTACTCCGGTTATTTCGAATCACCAACATTGTTGTATGCTAGTTTCGTGGTCAATTGGAGAAATCAAACTTACATTACGAAGGCATGCAAAGCTTTTCGAGAGTATCCGCTCTCATCTTCATGCAATAAATCAATTTCAAAGGAATGAAGATGTGAAGAACTAAGAAACGGTCAAATTAAATTTTAAAATTAGTTTTATAAAATATTTTAAAATTGGTTTAGAAATTTTGACTAATAAGGGATAGCGTTGCTTGGAGGTGAAGTGGATTCTTGCGTACTTTAAGAAGTGGAAGAAACAAGTTGACAGCGCAATAATACACATACATACCACTTTAACGATGGAGACTTTGTATGGCTATATCACAGATTACTTATTACAAATTCTTTCGTTTTCTCGGTTCATTTTGAAAGAAACAAAATTTAGCATTTTCTTATTTTGCATTTTCTTATTTTCTTAATAGTAGCTTAGATGAGTAACATTTCAAATTGGTGCGAATCTGTGAGGTACAAATTCGTGTACTTCCCTTATAAGTCCGATCAAATTGGGCTGACAAATCAATACCGCCCATTGATGAAAGAAAGAGAGAGAGCCTACGGAAGAAAACCTCATACATTGTTACATCACCTACGGCAGGGCATTGTTAATCGGATTTTTACCAATAATAAGCCCGAACTTTGCCCTACCCGTAGCCCACGTGAAAGACAAGCCCTGGCGCGGAAAAGTCACCTGATCATCTTAGTCCGAGTAACAATATAGTCTTCATTGTTTCCAACAAACGAAAAATTGCTGATTGTTAAAAACCAAGATGGAGAGTTATATTTATTACTCAAAAACTCTTACAGATTTTTTTATTCACAAAGAAAAACTCAAAAGTTTCTTAGCATGCCTTAATAAATTTCAATGTGCTGCCCATTTATGGCCTGCAGGACGTCAAAGCGAAACTCTATTTCCTCCCATTTCGGGCCAGCATTTTGGTGCGGTTTAATGCATGATCGAGTAATCGGACCTTTCTTTTTCGCTGAAGACACCATTACCGCTGCAACCTACCTAAATATGCTGGAGAACTACCTGACTCCACGGGTGGAAGAACTACAGCCCAACATTGTCTACCAACAAGATGGAGCACCTCCTCACTGGGGCCTGCAAGTTAGGCAGTGCCTCGATACGAACTTTCCAGGACGATGGATTGGAAGGGATGGGACAATTCCTTGGCCCCCTCACTCATCCGATACGAACCCTCTGAATTTTTTCTTCTGGGGATATGTGAAAGACAGAGTGTACAAGACCAACGTTGATGACATTGAAACTCTCAAGAACAGAATAATTGAAACAATCGCAGAAATCACCCCCGAAATGCTAGCCCGAACATTGGAGGAAATCGAGTTTCGCTTTGACGTCCTTCACGCCATAAATGGGGGGCACATTGAAATTTATTAAGGCATGCTAAGAAACTTTTTGAGTTCTTCATTGTGAATAAAAAATGAAGTTAAAATATGTAATAGCTTTTGAGTAATAAAGATGTTTAATACGGGAGATAATTTAGAAACACCCTGTATGTCAAAGTTATTTTCTAAGACTAAGTTCCATCTAAGTTCCATCTTCTAAGGCTAAGTTCTAAGAAAATATTATCTCTGACGTTCTTATTATTGTTGTTAAAGCCACGATAGAATACAATCCGTCAACTGATCTCTTTTTATGTGCAGCAAAAAATAAATGTGTATAATTTACTATATATTAGAAAAATCTTTAATAATGTTTTATTATTAAATACCAAGCTAACAAAAACCATCCTCTCTTATAGAGGGTGTATCTAAACCCCTGTCATAAACTTCTGGTAGTGATTCCCAACAGCGAGATGAAAACAAAAGTTCATGTAAACATGGTTCGGATAACGAACAGTTTATGAAATTTTTGCAGTTAAAAGTGAAATTTCAGCAGCTGGTTTTGTACTCTGTGGATGGCAGGTGACATGCGGAGAAGCTACAACAAATTTCAAAATGATGAACCGTCTAGTACAGTACCAGTTTCACCCCCCTGAATGGTTGTTTAGGTACACCTGAAGTTATTAGCAGGCGCACCTGTTAATAACCAATAAATGCGACGTTATTTCAAGAATTTGTTGCAGCTTCTCCGCATGTCACCTGCATAGACAGAATAGAAAAACCAGCTCCCGAAACTTCAATTTTAATTTCGTAAATCTCATAAACGGTTCGTTATCCGAACCATGTTTATATCAATTTTTGTTTTCATCTCGCTGTGGGGAATCACCACCACCAGAAGTCTGTGACACGGGTTTAGATAAACCCTGTATATTTATTTGAAAAACAAATTTAAAAAATTTAAGTAGGCTTTTATTTTAAAAATCCTCTCTTATTTAAAATTTTAAGCAGGCTTCGTGGACACCAGGAGAAGATTCCAGTAGTTGTTGATATTAAGTTAAAACAGATATTGCATTGTTCAGTTATAAATTCAATGAGCTCAAAAAATATAATGAAACTAGAAAACCTGAAATTCTCTTTTATTTACCGCTTTAATAATGAATGCGGTCTTACAAACTGGAAAATATTTTTAATTTTAGAAGCTCAAATTACACAAAATAAAAAGTTCTAAACATTTTCAGCCAGTTAAAATCTGTGACCTCAGGATAACGACTGCGGCTTAAATGTAATTGAAATAGCTTATCCTTAATCCCGGCTAAAAGTTCACATAATGCAATGTTGAGTTGCACAAACATCCCCATTCAAAATGTCAAATGATTCTGTTGTGTTTACGATCGATAAATTCTTTATTTTTATAATCCAAACATTTTATTAATACGAGCATTGCTATGGCGATTTTAACTCGATAACATCGCTAAAGTTTGCTTGAGACATATCCTCGACTATATTCGATAGCTCGAATCTCATCTATTTTTCATCGCTGAAAATGGAACCATCTTTAAAATGTAATAAATAAATAATGACTTGACAAATGAATCGATAGCGAAAGATGTAGATCTTCTCATCCTGTAGATAATGCAAGATGGAATAAATTATTTAGCCACCACACTCGCTCGGGACATATAGACTTCCAGATTAGACAAGTTAAATGACCCTTGTGCTTGCCGATTGAAACCGATGGATAAACATTGGCTCTTTTACATATCGCACTGGCAACTTCTCTAACAAAATGCCCAAAATTCTTCGTTCGAGTTACGTGTACGATAAACGGTTGCACATGCGCTATCTTGTTCTCCTTAGTCATAGTTTATTCAGAGTGTTAATCGCGTAAACGCTTTAAAACATTATCATACGAGTTCGTTCTACGGAGATAACTTGTATCCCACAATAGCTCTTTCTCTCCTTGTTAACTTCGATATCGGTTTTGCATAAAATATGTCGCGTGGTCAGCACTTCATTCAGTCTGGTCGTTACTCGAATTTGAGATATGAGTTGCTTTAGGAAGAAAATTTTACTAGGTTCGACGGTGCTAAGTTTAACGGTGATGCTGTTTTTCCTTTCATATGATGAAAATTTCGAGACTATATATAGGTTCATATTCTACTTCTTAAAGAAACCTGAGAATAACGTTTAAATCCGTTTTGAATATCTGAAATTCAAATATTAAAAAGTAAACTTACTTTTGATTCTAGCCATATCGAGCAGCAGCTCGTATATTGCAAGTTTTTTCAGAGATATTAAAAATGTTCACGGTTTGGATTCCCAAGTAAATATAAGCGAAGCATGAATAATTATAAAACATTTGAGCGCTATACACCGTGGATACAAAAATGAGCTCCTGAATAATAATAAAACATTTGAGCGTTATACACCATGGAACAAAAATGAGCCAATTTTGTCAATTTTGATGAATCCAATGAATACGAAGTTGTGGGTGGCCTATCCCATGGTGAACTTTTCATCATCCCAAATATGCAAATTAAGACACATTCAAATCCTATCTTACAAACCCTACCAAAAACACGAAAATTCCAATTGAAGACTTGTTCAGCAAAAAAAGAAAAAAAAATTTCCAAAATCCGATGAACAGATCACCAACAATCGCATGTTGAATGCTTAGTTACCCCCCTAAGCACTTCACGAAGACATTCATGCAAATCAAGAAATTGCCAAAAATTACCATAAAAACATCCACTTTCATGAGGAAAAGAAAATAAAAGGCATCTGCCAGCATACAGAAGACAGAACAATTCCAGGATGGCAAGCTACACTGTTCCTGAAATGGTCAACATGATTGTGATTGTTGGTGATCCGTTCTTCGGATTTTGGAATTTTTTTTGTTTTGTTCGGAATTCCATGCTGAATACGTCTTCAATTGGAATTTTTTGTGTATCTGTTACGGTTTATAAGATAGGATTTGAGTGTGTCCTAATTTGCATATTTGGGATGATGAAAAATGCACCATGGGATTAGTCACCCACAACTTCTTATTCATTAGAGTCATCAAAATTGACATATCTGTTTCGGTTACGAAAATAAAAGTCTTTTTGTATCCACCCTGTATATGCCAGCTCTCTAGCAATTTAGTTTCACTCAAAAATACTAATAACTTTTAGAAAACAAAAAATTCATTCAAAACCGCAATTTAAACTTCAATTTCAGTTGAATAAGAGAGATCTGCACTTATCTGAAAATAATAAGACTTATAACTGCATGATATGAATGAGAACAATATGGTCTTGAAAAGTAATAGAGAATTAATTACTGACAAATGTTTTTTCGTCATAGCTATAATCATATAATACACTATATTCATGCTTTTTAATACACTATATTCAAGTTCATTTCTTTAATCAGCAATTCCAGAATTGTCTAGAAAACCATGTTTACTTACTATATAATATGAATTTTCTTGTAATGAAGTATATTAATTAAAAAATAAAAACTCCATTTAATTAAAAGAAATATAAATAAAAATAAATAATAAAAACAATGAATAAAAGTCACCCAATGGAGAAATGCAAAGGTTGAAGTGGACGAAATACAATTGAAACAAAGGTCTTGTGGAGCGTTTATAGATGAAACACAGATGAAAAGAAGGTCTTGAGGAGAATGTTACACGTATTTCGTCCACTTCAACCTTTGCATTTCTCCATTGGGTGAATGTTATTCATTGTTTTTATTATTTATTTTTATTTATATTTCTTTTAATTAAATGGAGTTTTTATTTTTTAATTAATATATTTTTTTACAACTCCTACTCTTATATAACAATTCTCGTAATGAATTTTGCCTTCCAATTGTCCGGAAATATTTTGAATTACCTTCTGAATAATACCGCAGGAGTTTTATCTTGCCCTTACTATTATTTATCATTTTTTATTAATGCCTATGTGAAATTCTTTCATAACTTTCATGGTACTTTTTTGCGGAATGATATGCCCTCATTTTATATCTGCTCGTTCAGAAATCTTTTGCTAAAGTTTGACTAAAATCGAAGAGTTCTAATGTAATATTGATTTTACCGAATTCTAAACGCTATGACTCTGAACAACTTGAAATTATCTATGATGCATTTCAATCAGAAAGTTTTGTAATGAAAATGGTCTATCTACTCTAACATCTATTATAAATTAGGCCAATCTAAACGAATTAGACTGACGATCCATTACTTTATGACCACTTGTTTAGTACTACATGGGACAATCTTTCTGCAAATTCACAGAAAAACTACATAATATCTCCTTTCGGCGAAAAAACACTCGACAAGGAGCTGGCAGGTAGTCTGAGGTATCTGGTACCAAGCGCTTACCAGCTGATCTTCCAGTTCTCATACATTCTGAGGTCGTATCCATCCAATTGTGCATTCGGGTGTCAGAGTTTCTGTTGGAAATCAGCGTATCCGCACGACCAGAAAAAGTAACTCGCTGGACGAGGTAACTTTCTGCCTCGCTCTACGGTGGACTTTAAGAATCCGAAGTCTGAATTTCAAAAATCCATTTTTTTTTTAGTACAGACGCACTATCTCCTAAACGTTAGATCAATTGAAAAAATACCAAGAATAAAATGTCTCTCAAATTTTGTGTGCAAATCTGAAAATACCATTTAAAATAGAGGTTTTGCACATTTCAAAGTTGACTTACATATTCGAAAATGGCGTTGGTTTTTTGAAAATGGAATACACATAAAAACTCTTCACATAAAAGTACAATAGTTCTTCTACTGAAAGTACTCTGTCAGATTTGCATTTCAGAAGTTAGCTATTGGAGCACTTTAGCTGAGACTCCTCCAACTCTCAACCCCATAACTCCGACCTAATTAAAGCAATCAAAGCAAACAAAATAGTGAAGTACGTCCATAGTATAAGGAGCGTTCAAAAAAGAAACGAGCCGGATGCCTAGGAACAGAAACCAGTACCTGTATGTCAGAAGTATTGGCCCTGGCTGTTGAGGCACTTGTCCCACTGAGACACAAGGCAGTGAATGGCTGTCTCGTAAAATTCCCAGGGCTGCGTTGTGAACCAATTCCGCACGTACTGTTTGACGTCATCGTCCGAGGTGAATCGTTTGCCCCTCAGAGCCTTTTTTAGGAGACCAAAAAATGGCGTAATCGCAGGGAGAGAGGTCTGGACTGTATGGAGGGTGACCGAGAACCTCCCACTTGAATTTCTGCAAGAGTGCTGGGCTTGTGTTGGCCGTATGAGGTCTTGCATTGTCGTGGAGCAGAATGACCCCACGGGTGAGCTTGCCTGGTCGTTTCGATTTGATTGCTTGGTGAAGGGCGGTCAAGGTTTGCGAGTAACGCTGGGCATTCACTGTTGTCCCGTACTACAGGAAGTCTATAAAAAGGGGGCCGAATGACCGTTGGACGATTAACGCTTGGTTCTGCTTCCTTTGTATAGTCACGTGACTTCCACCGTCACCCTCTAGCGGCGGGGTGTGAACTTCCGCGCTCCAGTATCACCATTTTGTCACCGGTGTGCACATTCCAGAATACGGCTCGTTTCTTTTTGAGCGCTCCTTATACTTGTTAAATAGTAAGCCACATTCCGAATTTCAACCTTTTATGTCAAAGAATGTAGAAAATATGAAAGGGCCAGATAGATGCACATTATTAAACCAATAAGTAGCTCCATTCTTCCGCTACTTAATATATGACATGCAACTAAATTTTAGACAATTATCTACCTAAATTTAATTTAAATAAAAACTCCCGCCATTTTTTAAAACATCAATATTTTTTAATTTTACTACTGTTCTCTGTGTATCAATTCTCAGTAATTAAAATGTCACCAAAACAAAAATGTCAAAACAGATTTCAGTAGCGCATGCTCAATTGTGGATTCAAATTCTCCTGATAACGGTGGAAGTTGATGTGGTCGCGTCTTTCATTTCTTTTTTTTTTTTTTTTGGTCTAAACTTATTATCTTTATTAAAATCTCCGGTAAATTCAGAGCTGTGTCTTAGCCATGAATAAGGAGCCAGTAACGTTTTCTGTTAATATTGAGATTATCGTCATAGTGTTCTTTATTATATTTTTTCACTTTTTTATGTTCTGTTTTTCCCCCATCCATGTCTGTGCATGAACAGGTTCCGCTTCCTTCTCTTATATTAGAGAGAAGTCCCTTGATAAAAGAGGAGGAGGAGGAGGAGGAGGGGTAAAGGGAGAAGGGGTTATCGCTTCTTGTGCAGTCAGCCTATCGTTACTTCCTGATGGCGCCTCTTCGTTCGTAATTTACTTCTTCTGCCCCAAAGATCAGAAAATATGATGAAGAGCTCGTGTCAGGATTCACGGACCACTCGATAATCTTAAATAATTACTTGTAGCATCGAAACGATAAACGGATCGCGAGGATACAGAAAGCGTAGAAATAAATCAAAGCAAGAAGAGAATTCGTGAGCAAAAAGAAGTCGAAAAAGAAGAAGGAGGAGGAAGAAGAGTTAGTTGCCTTGAAGGGAGAGCGAGGGACGAATTGGGAGAGTAGATAGAAAACCCCCTCGGGAACAACCAAATCAATGGATATCGTGATGGAATGTTTTCTCTCTTCTAACTTTTTTTTTTCTTAATCTAAGTTTTATTTTTCTCTTTCAAAAAGAAGGAGAGATGAACTTGGCTCTTCGGAACCATGTTTTATACATGATATAAAAAAGTAAGTTCTACAATGTAAAACTTTATTCGAGGCTGAAATATGTTTTTTAAGATATTGGACTCGAGATGTAACTTAACTTTCTCCATATGCACACAAAGAAGAGAACTATTCCTAACTCGCTATGTGGTGGTGGTATTCAGAAAAAATTTTTTGCTCCTCTCTCTTCCTTTAAATCCTTTATGTTCTGTCAATATTTCATTTATGTTTACTTCTGGTTTTTTATCAAGATTTTGTATCGAAACTTCTTTCATTTTCCATACTTCAATTTCGTCCGCTGACGCAACAGTCCTTCCTTGAGTTCTTAGCTGTTAGCAATTTTTATGTTTCGTTTGAAATTTTACTTCTTCTTAGAAAGTGAATTTCTATGTTTGACTTTCTCTAAATGCATGAAATATTAGATAAATATTTATTATACTCAAAACATAAACTAAGCTTATTTAAGAAAAACTAATGACGGATGTAGAAGAAAAGAAAGATGAGACATAAGAACCCTGGAATAAAAAGTTTTTTTCAGGGTCTTACCATCCTGAGTTAAATTTTTATTTAAGAAAAACTAAATATTTATAATTGATATAAAAGGAATATAATGAGTACATGTAACTTTCTGAGTTTTTCAATATACTGAAGTTTGCATATGAAATGATAAGATATGATTAAAAAGCGTGACTAGACATATGAATAGAAATAAGCTGCAATTCAAAATACTTATTATAGAAAACTCTTGGCTATGCAGATAAACGATAGCTATATCCAAATATACAGGATTAAATATAAATAGGCAACTACATCATTTGCATTTATGAAATATTTGAGTTGAAAGCGCTAGTGATGTAACATTGTTTTGCCTCAGTTGAAAGTACCTATTATAGAAAACTCATGGATGTTCAGATAAAAGATAGCTGTATCCAGTTACAAAATATTAAACATAAAATATGGAAACACTATTACAGATGGGAAGCCTCAGAGCCTTCTAGTAATACTGAGTCTTGCCAGAGCTTAATGAATTTCTAAGAGGACAAGTTATTGTTGCCCACTTAGCTGGGACTTTATCACTGAATATGCTTACTTCACCACCACAACTTAACGACACATTATCAAAATTTAGGACGGCATATATAGTTTCCAGGTAAACGCCGTCTGATTGAAAGAAAGAAAAGAAAATCGTGACGTGAAATATGAAGAAAATGGCAGCAGAGCTCAATCTCACTCTGCCAAAGTCTGTTTCCACAAGAAACTGTGAGGAGAGAACTCCATAATCAAAACATTCACGAACGAGCTAATTGCCAAATCACTGGTGATTGAATGTAATGCTCAGAAGAAGAGAAAGTGGTGCAACACGTTTAAGTTGTGGAGTATCAATCAATGGGAGAATGTAATATGGTCAGATGAGTCAAGCTTCCCACTGTTCTAAACCACTGGACATCTTTACGATCAGAGGTAAATGGAATTTTCGTCTCTAGCATCTCTGCGTGGCTTGAAGAGCATGCGGTTTCCAAGATGACGAAGTTATCTTTTAGGTAGAACACTTTCTTCATGGCCAGAGGATTTCCGGCAGCTGATTCATTGTTGAGAGAAGCGCATAGTTCTGAATGGGGCATATGTAGATGTCACGTTGTAGACGCGAAAACTGCCTCAGATCGAGATGTTGTGTGAACAATCACCCGCAGTTGGCGGCACGGAGATCTGGATTGGTAGAGGACATAAAAGAGTACGACTTTCTGATTTTTGAGGAGAGGCGTTTTATCAAAAAAAGACAAGGCCGTGTACTCTCTTCTGCACAATAGGCTTTCCTTCTACATGTAATGGATTCAACTGTTTCATTGAGGAGTAAATAAAAAGAGAAGGTCCAGGAATAGCAATATTGGTAGCGTCTTTATTGACTGTTCAACGCGTATCGAGTATTAACTCATCATCAGGAACTATGAACGACTACAGAGTTACAATGGTTACAACACCTGGTATATACGGGAGGGGTCCACCAATCAGAGAAAAGTAATTAACTCCGATTGGTGGACTTACAAGCAATGGGTTAAATTATTATAGAAAAAACACATAGTTGTGTGAATATATGATTGGATACGTAATAGTAATAAAAATTACAAAATTAAAAATTAAAAATGATCAACTTTATAAAAACACTATATGTATAAGAGCAGTACTGGATATAAGAGCAAAACTAGATATAAGAGCACACTGGATATAAGAGCAGAGCTGGATATAAGAGCAAAACTGGATATAAGAGCAAAAGTGGAAAAAGATCCATAGGCAGATATAAGAGCTTTTGACCAGTAAAGCTTTTGACCAGGTGTGGCATATGGGCCTTGTCTACAAAATGATCAGAGACGGGTTCCCTGCCAATTTGATTTTTTTGGTGAAATCCTTTCTTGACGGCAGATCCTATCAAGCCAAAGTTGGATAAAATCTTTCCACGCCCCGTGTTGTAAAGGCCGGCGTCCCTCAGGGTTCTGTCCTCGGGCCTGTGCTATTTAATTACTTTGTAAATGATTTCCCGAAACCCAATAATTGTAATCTGTATTTTTATGCGAATGATACTGCCATTATGACATGGGCACACCAGCCGGCTCACGTTTTCACTCGGCTGCAGTGCGCCTTCAAGCAGTTCGAAGACTGGTTTAACTGCTGGAAGTTGAACCTTAACGTCGGAAAGTGCAAGGCTTTGTACCTCAATAGGAAGCTCAAGCGTCCCCCAGATTCTCTTGTTCTGTTCAATAAGAAACTGGACTGGATGGACAACTACAAGTATCTGGGAGTTATCATTGACTCAAGACTCTCAAGACTCATAGAACCGGCATATGTCCTATGCTCTGAACAAAGCGAAGAGGGCTAAGTACAGTATCATAGCTCTCATGGGTCGCAACAGTGCCCTCAGGATTGACAACAAGCTACTTCTGTACAAATCGATTATCCGGACCATACTCCTCTATGGCGTGCCTACGTGGGCGACTATCTGTAAAACCAGATGGAGTGAACTACAGTCATTCCAGAGTGTTAGCCTGAGGACCATTGCTCAGCTGGACAGAAGGACGGTGAAAAACCAATCCATCCACATGGATTTAAACATGGCCCATATCGGAAAGTTTATACAGGATCTCCTTTTGATTATGATACAGACGATGAAGACTCACGACAATAAACTTGTGAATGGAATACTGAAGAACTCATTGAATATGAACTGGCATATGAAGTATCGTAAACCGAGGCACGTTCTTGACGTCAGTTTTGAAGATATTAGCAACGTCTCTTTCCCGGACTACTGGAAGATGTGATAATCTTCTTTCTCCTTGTGTTTTTTATTTCGTTTGTATTTTGTTTCTGACAATCGTCAATCTTATTTTCTTTTTTGTATAATATGGAAGACCGCTTGGGTTGGTTAGGCTTCTTGACTACCTCAGTGTATTTCATTTGGAGTTTTTTCTGGTTGGATGAGCTTTGTGAAAGCGCTGCTTTCGTCCCATCCTAACAAATGTACACTTCACTGTTCGATTGTCGATTGTCCATTGTAACTCTGTAGTCGTTCATAGTTCCTGATGATGAGTTAATACTCGAAACGCGTTGAACAGTCAATAAAGACGCTACCAATATTGTATTCCTGGACCTTCTCTTTTTATTTAATCAAGTCAGCAATATAGAACAGAATGCAATCATTGAGGAGGTTTAGATGACTCGATCAGGTAAGCTTGAAACATTCGAGTAGAATGCACGAGCAAAAAATGTAATTATTAACGACGAACTAGACGTAGAATTTAGTTTTATTGACCCTCGTTTAAGTTTACAGTTGAAACTAAAGATTTTTCCGTTACGAGATGACAGCGGCTGTCGTGGAATTTTCCAATAAGGTTCTTCTACTGTATTTTAACGAATTCTTTCGTCAACCATGTTTCGTAATGTTAGATGTCCTGAGATGCAAGCTCTGACTGAAGACGTCAGTGTTTAATATAAAATTGCTTATTGTGAATATACTTAGCAGATTGTTTAAAAATTAGTGCGTCCATGTTGATTGCTTATTGGTGGCACACGTCCCTTGATTATTTCAAGGACAATGCTAATTTAAAGTAAATCATATATATGTGCAAAATATTTGTTGAGAAGAATTCAATTTTCTAACTTACTTATTACCTATCGTGTTTCGTTTATTTTAACAGACTGGGAAACCTCGTTAAGACGTCTTGGTTCGTCATCTACTCCCATACTCTCGGTTTATAGTGGTATCGTCCTGTGATATTGAAACGTCAGCCTCGTGAATAACACTGGTCAGCAAAAAAAAAAAAAAAAAAGTCGGGAGCAAGAACTTTGTCATGTGATTTTAATTGACTTTAGTGTGCTGAATCCAACCAAAGCTGTTTACAGATTGATTTTATCACGTCTAGTTTTCGAGAAATTCTTATTTAAATAAAATACTAATATTGACATATTAACTACGTATTTAATATGAAAAAAGTACAAAACTCTTACGCATGACATGTCTTCTATGATATAAATTAAAATCTTAAATAAATTAAAATACTAATATAACATAAAAAAATAGCTATTTGGTAGATTGCTTTCATTTATAAGTTTTATCTGTTGTTTCACGATTGATTTCCCAGCAGAAATCAGCTAACATTGCTGGGGACCACTTGCCGTTATATCTTTTTTTTCACGTGCGCAATATCTTGGTGAAACCTCTCACCATGCTCATCAGACACGGCACCAAGATTTTCTGGGAAAAAATCTAAATGCGAATGCAAGAAGTGTATTTTTAATGACATGTTGCATCCGAGTTCTTGATATGAAGAAAGAAATTCTTGTACCAGTTCTTTGTAATTTGCAGCCCTTATATTTCCTAGAAAATTGTGACATATGTTTTCAAAAGCTACCCATGCTCTTTTTACTTTATTGACCAACTTAGATTTGAACAAATACCGCTGTCAGTATCGAAATGTAAACAATTGTAATGAAAACAAAAATTGCTTATAGCATCAAAACTAGACGTGCTAGATAACTTCTGATTACATATTTGGATTTAGCGCGTCGATATGTATCAATTCCACTTGTACATTGTTTTGCTCATATTTTGATGCCGACCAGTGTAATTCATTGAAGAATTAGCTTCTAATTGTACATGTGTATTTAATTATTCTCAAGTGAATGTTTTCCTTAGAATGGAGCCCAATGGGTTGCTTAATGTTTGTGAAATCGTAGTTCATATGAATGTAAGTTCATTTGAAATCATTTTGAATGTACCAAAATTGGGTGTTTATAATTTGATAACCTTTCAAGTCTAAATATATTTTCCATAATTCTATTAGAGAAATTTCACTGCACTCTCAGCTTTTGCAAGTGACAGTAGAGAAGGATTAACTACTCTCTATTCTATCTTAGTGATTGTAAGAACTTTATGACCGGCCCTCATATTTACATGTTCTATTATTAAATACACTCACTTCCAAAAGTTAAGCACGGAGAGGTAAAATGCCAAAAAATGGACAAGCACTGCTTTGATTGACATGAAATGGTGAAAGTAAGTATCTCTATGTCTATTCATGAAACAAAACAAAGAATTACATACAGAGATTAAAAAAAATATTGAATTTACATAAATTATAAGATGATGACATATTTGCGTCATTAACGAAATGATGTTTAAATGCAAAACAAACAACAAAAAAGATATTAATAGGGTATGTGAGCACCCCTCAACGTCATACAAAGTGTACAGCGTATGATCATGCTTGTTACGAGGTGATCAACCACCGCAGAGTCCAGTAATAGCCATTCCTTCTGTAGGGCAGTTTCCAAATCGTTAAGAGTGGCTGGAGGTGGGAAACGTCTACATACAGCACGGCCGAGGGCATCCCAAAGATTTTCAATGGGATTAAGGTCCGGCGAGTAAGCCGGCCGCTCCATACGCGCAATCCCCTCACTCTCCAGAAAGTCGTCAACGATGGCAGCTCTATGGGGACGGGCATCATCGTCCATTAAAACGAAATAAGGACCTGGTTAAAATTTATTATGTGGAATAGTGGTTTCGGAGTTATTTTTCTTTCACAGTTTTTGGCTTGATTCCATTGTATGAAAGAAGGACCAACTGCTCCAGCGTACAGTTTCACAATGGGGTCTAGGACTTCATCTCGATACCGTACAGCCGTCACAGAACCTCGCCTGTAGATGTGCAGGTCGGTGCGATATCCCAATGCAATCCCTGCCCAGACCATGATGCTTCCACCGCGGAATGCGTGATGTGCGATGATGTTCTCGGGCCGATTGCGTGTGCCTTGTTCTCTCCAGACCCTTACACGCTTATCATCGGGTTGTAGGGTAAATCTGGACTCATCTGTGAACATAACGTTGCCCCAATCCGACACAGTCCAATTCACATGCTGGCGGCACCACTGTAATCGTGCCTGTCTGGATTGGACGGATAAAGGAACACAAACTCGTGGTATCCGGGCGTACAGACCATTCATGTGTAGCCTTCGACGAACAGTAGTGGCAGATATCGTCTTACCAATGGCCGCTGCAACCATAGATGTCACCTGTGTGGAGGTCGATCTTCGATTCCGCTTGGCTACAACAGCAATATAGCGATCTTCCGAGCGGATCGTAACCCTTGGACGACCGGCTACAGGTCTTCGGACAACTGTTTGGCTGGTTTGGAATAGTTTCCATAATCGTGAAATGACGGAATGATGAACGCCGAAGAAACGAGCAACATCTGTGATAGACTGTCCTGCTTCAATGCGTCCAACAGCCCGCCAGCGTTCAGAATCTTCCATTCGTCTTCTGGAAGCCATAGAAACACGTCTAGCTTGAAAACAAATCTTACGAATGTTCTAAACACCTTTTACCAGCACTTATATGCAACTCCTATAACCCTTCACAATGTCGGCTTCTTATACGACTGCCTGTTTTGCATATTTCTCGACGCGAAATTGTGATTGGCTGTCACCTAACATATTTGCATACTTCCTTCTACATTTGGAGCAAATTTTAGCATCTTTAATTCAGATTGGCTTACGGAAGTTAACATTTTTTCCCCGTGCTTAACTTTTGGAAGTGAGTGTAATAAAAATTAAACACAGGGTGGTAAGACCCTGAAAAAAAAGCTGAAACGCCTAATTCTCCGTTATCTTCCTTGCTTTGACAAAGGGTAGCAGCACAGATTAATACAGATGGTCAACTCAGCAATAATCACGTGATTAAATGTCCTGCAGCGCACCAGTGAGGCATACAAGAAGTACAAATGTCAATACTAATTGTGATTGGATGAATTGTCGCTATTATTTAAAATGCTACCATTGTTAGAGTTATACAATCTGTGATTTTACCCTAACGCTACAAGTATTAAGTAAAAATAAGCTAACAAAGCGTTTTCAAAATAAAAAAGCGTTTGGGAACTGACAAGCAAGTAAAACGTAGCATAAACCAACCCAAGGGAAGATTTGTGAAGAACTATAAATATAAGCTAAATAGAAAACTCTACAAAGAACTTAACAAATTGTTGTAAAATCATATTGAGTTTTTATTTGTAAGTTATGAATTCCATTTTTAAATAAAATTAACGAATTTAATTTTATACTGTGTTTAAAGTTGTCATTTCTTATGTTAGCATTACTCAGTTCACAATCGGAAATAATTTGTTTTATAAAATTCCAGAATTTTTTATAAATTTTTAAAAATTAATTAAAAAAACGATTCTAGTAAACTGAACTCTTGTGTCTACGTCATATATCGCTCAAAGAAATATACGTCATATATTTCATAAACGGTGTGATTAGTGGAATATATGACGTCATTTTTTTAGTTCTTATCTCAGCCACTCGATATCAATGCCGAACGCTGATTGGCTAATCAACTAAATTGTTTTAACCTTGTAAGTATAGGAAGTTGACCATCTGTATTAATCTGTGGGTAGCAGCGTCTATCCGAAAAGTCAGCTTTTTTCAAGGTCTCACCACCCTATGTTTAAATTTTGTATTTTCGCCACAGAAAGTTTCTTCTAAACGATACTTTTCGATTGAAATTCTAGAAGAGTTTATTAATATTTTAATATAATTTCTGTTAATATTTAATGCTCCTTTTAAGCTACAAAAGACAAGACATAGGAATATATATATCGATTTTGCTTTGTCTTTCTGAATGTTCACTAATCATCATTGCTCCGGGGGGTCACAGAGAAGAGATTATTGCCATTTGTCTCATATGAAACTTATCAACGTGGTTGAGAAGAAAAAATTGTCTTGATTGGAAGAGCCTCCACCTCTCATATTCGTCTTCTTCCAATCAGCGCCTTGCATTTCCGCATTGATGCCTTATAAAAGACACTGATATCACAGCCAACCATTACCAGTATTTAGAAAATCAAACAGAATTGTATATTCTTTGGTTTCTCGTCATTTCAAATCGAATGACACATCACCTACCATGGTTGCCATTTTATAAATTTGAATGTTTTTTGAAGATCACGTGACCGGTACCATAAGATCGGATGGGTCCCCATTACTTCGATCCCGCTGCGACAGTTCGGCCCCAAACTTCATAATAATGTAGATTTTGACTAGAAGAATCTGTATACCTAAGTTTTACATAACTCTATTCCATATTGAACAGATGGATCCTTCTAACACGGGCCGGCGAGGTGGCCGAGAGGGCTATTGCGTAGGCTTTCTAGTTCTCGAGTCCGCCTGGCCGTGGGTTCGAATTCCGCCGTGGGCATGGATGTTTGTGTTTGTCCCGGGCTGCGTACAGATATAACTTGTGTAAAAGGCGCAAAATGACCTTAGTAGTCGACGCCTAAAATTTCTAGAACCCCCCCCCCCCTTCTAACGCGGGCCCCCACTGTACCGACCCCAGTGGACCATTAGTAACCTAATTAGTGAATATGACAAGTCTATATCAACTTACAAACCAAATTTCAACCTTCTATGTCAAAGGTTTTTTAAAATAGAAGGGGTAAGACGAACATGGTAAAACCAGTAAGTAGCTCCATTCTTCCGCTATTTAATAAACATCACTGCTAATCTTAGTAATCTGAGTAACTGCTAAACTGACTACCTTGTAGTCTTTAGACCACTTGGAGACAGCGTTACTCTACTGTGTCCGACTGGTAGCCCATTTGGTAGAGGCGACGAGCATGGTACACTTGATATTTGGTACAAATCTAGGTTGCGGAACTTTCCTTCCTTTCCCCCCCAAAAAGATCATTATAATAGCATTAAATCCAACTTTCATTTATTAATTTCTTATTAAATAGTGTTTTGTAATTTATTATAATTTTAAAATGGAAATATGGTAACTGAATCAATTCCTATCGCTTCTTTTATGGTAGATAAATCACTTCTCTTTATGCTTTGGTTTTCTTTTAATAATAATTTTCTTTCTACAGGGTTTTAAAAAAATATCCGCCTACATCATTGAAGAGTATATTCGTGCAGCCAAAGTTCGGTACGCGTGAGACGACCATTACAAGTGAAGTTTAGAGTCAAAGTTGGCCCAGATCGACACCCAATAAACATCCTAGCGGGCAAATTCAGGACAAGTTACTAGGTGATCGCCTCCATGGAGGAAGGCCGACCACATCGAGGTGCCGGGAAACCTTTGCAAGAATGCACTCAAACTTCACGCGATTATCCGAATGTATGATGAAAACACACTGCTCGGTGGGAGTCACGGATGACATTCAGCCAGTCCCTCTCAGCCTCAATAAGAGAAAAGTCTGGTGAGCATGAAAAGTTAATGGACATGCTGTAAAGCCGTTACGAGGTGCCGTTGTAATGGTTCTCGACAATGACAGTGATATTGCAGGCTGCCAGGACTACATGATGGCACTATGAACCGAGAAGGAGCACGGAATGACTTTCATAGAACAAGCAGTTTTATTTTTCTAAACGGGAATGACTAGTTAATCTTGAAAACATTTTTTAAAAGACCCTCCCCCACACATAAGAAAAACATTTCAGTAATTTTCGGAAATTCGATAAAAATAATCGAAAAATTATTATAAAATGATTTTAAATATTGAGACTTCATTTGCGGGTGTAGATGGGCATTTTTTAACCTTAAGCAAGGATGCTAAAAACACGTTAAACAAAATGACTTGATGCTACGAACATATCACACAATTTTTAAACAATCACGTTTAATTCTAGAGAATTAGATCTAGAGAATTAAACAATCACACTTAAATCTAGAGAAAACCACACATATCATTTTTTACCAACGAAATAAAAAGTTAGACTTGCACAACTTTACCCTTTTCTACAACTCCAACAAAATTAGCCCTTCTAAATCGTTTAAGTATTTAGGTATTCACTTGTCACATAATCTATCTTGGGACGCCCATGTCAATGCTTTATCGTCTACTTTAAATCAACGTTTAGGCCTTTTTTCTCGTTTGCATTATCTCCCTAACAAGATCCTGTTTTTACTTTATTTCGCTTTAATTCAATCTTCACTCATGGCTTACTATTCTAGGGATCAACTACAAAAACTAATCTTTTACGCCTGTATCGCATTCAAAAATGGTTCGTAAGGATACTATTTAAGTTGAAGAAATCAGACCCAGTTTCACATCTTTTTAATTCGGTTGGAAAAATCCCGATTACCCAACTGTGCCTCCTTAACTTAGGTTTATTCATTTACAAAGCCTTAAATTTCAACTTAATTTAAACTCTTCCCCAAAACCTTTTTACATCCAAAATAACCCCTCTTATAATCTACGCAACAAGAACTCATTATCAATCCCTTTGATCAAACATGCTTATCTGCTCAAAAGCGTTCTTAATGCAGGTATTAGATTATGGTCCAATTTAACACCTGAAATTCGCTCCTCTCCTACTTTAGCTATATTTAAATCCAGACTGAGGAATTATTTATCCAATGTCCCCCAATAAACTCTTTTCCTCTCCGTTATTTTTTCCTCTTTCCTCTTCCTAATCCTTTAATTATTTGAATCTCTGTATTACTATTTGACCCTCATCCAGGGACCTACCTCGTCCGCCGTAGGCCAAACTGGCCCTGGATGGGTGTCTCTTGTACTTTATTTAAATAAATAAATAAATAAATAATCCTGATAGGTAGGTTTTGGACCGCCCCGTAAGTCTTTACAGTGCATCTTGAAATTACAAACGGGAATTGTCTGTTATTCCAATGTATCTAACATGCAGCGGTTCTTCCATTTCCTCCAGGTTTTTTTCAAAGCGTTTGATTGTATAAAGGAAAAAGTACGATTGATTTTTTTAAGTTGCCCACATTGAACTTCATGATTTAAAGTTTCTTTAAATGTAGAATGTATCATGCAAATTTAATGAAGAGCGAAAAAAAATCTCGATTTTTGTCTTGAGCTTGGTTTTTATTTTCTCTCTGCCTCAAATTGAATGTTATTAGAAAATCGTCTGGTTAAAGGGAGGGGGCGAGAGGGAAGTGGAAATAAAGCCCTAAAAGGCGAAGGTGGGCGGGCGACGGTAGAGGTGGAACCGCTTCTTGTTAACGTTCCATTAAGAGTTGATTTTCCTTCGTTCAAACGATGAACTCTCTTTCTATCTCGGGGTTCTTCCGAGAGGTACATTCACTCCTCCTTCTTTTTTTTTATTTTTTTCTTATTTTTTCCTTCTTCTCCTTCCGCCGAGGTCTGAAATGGTTGCATTGGTGTAGAACGATGCAAATGAACGACACATGCGCCGCTATCGATTTCTTCTCGCCCGCCTCGCCCACGACCACGAGGAATCGACCCTGACTTTTACTCCTTAACTCGAAGAAGCCGGGAAAATAAGGAGACCTAACTTGCTTAAAGTAAATTTTACCTTTAGCCCATCACCGGTGGCTCCGGGGGGGATAGAGTCGTTAGAGCACGGAAAGCGCCAGGTAGCGGTGCCGCTGTCTGACTGCTTGTCAAACCCCTCAAGAGATGGGAAAAAGGAGAAAGAATAGTGAAAACCGAGAGAAGAATGGAATCAGTCGAAATTCTGGCGTGTGTGCGGTTGGGACCAATCCACCCACTATCTGAGGGAGATAAAGGAAATAAAGGAGATAGATTGAAATGGGAGACGATAATGGGTAAGAGGAGGACAGGGAAATGACAGTTCAGGCAAAAATATAGAAGACAAACCTCTGGATATGGAACGAGCAATAAGATAATACTATGGGAAAAAAATAATAAAAATATCATATTTCCAACCCATTGAAACTAACAGGCTTTTAAGCCGGTGCATAAGGAGGAAACCGATCTTGGTGGAAATTAAATACAAATATTAAATTAAAAGTTGATGAAAATTTTTTAAAAGGAATTATATATCCAAAAGGTTTTCTGCATATACTGTACAAATGTTAAATGTTAAATGAAAAAAACGGTTACATCTGTAGGAAGGTTACGTCAGTTTTGGCTGGGTTAGGGTTTCTAAAAATTTCCATGCAAATAATAATGACGGTATTAATAATTTTGCATCCTAGTTAGGATATTTGTCATAACTCTGAAGAATTGGATTGAAGCTTAAAAACGTGTTGACGAAGCAGCTTATGTGCATGATACTTGTGATTGCAGCATTTTGGTTGATTACATGTCAGGATGATGTATTTGGTTAAGAATGGAAATTGATTCCATTCATCAATTCCACTGCATGGAAAAAAATTTGCTCATGAAATTACTAAAAATCCTTGGACGGATGTAAGGAGAAAAGGACGAGACACAAGAAAATTGGAATACAATAAATAATAGATATTCAATAAAAAAATAAAATAAAATAAATAAATCAAAAATAAAAAGCTGACGTTTCGGATAGAGGCTATTCTTTGTCAAAGCAGGGAGAATTCTCTAATATTCTCCCTGCTTTAATAAAGGATAGCATCTGCCGAAAGGTCAGTTTTTTGTTTTTGATTTATTTATCTTATTTTACTTTTTATTAAATTTCTATTATTTGAAAAATCATTGGACGAATAATTTTGTGTTTTTAAGTTTTTCCAGTTTTCGGTGAATTTGCTAACCAGTTAATAAGGAAGGGATGAGGATGTGTTTTTGCGAAGAGGATGAAACTATTTAAGGTTAATAGATCAACCGAAGTATTTAAATCCTTTTAGTGGAACAGCATTTTGATGTAGACAATGCAGTACGTATCTAGTTATTATATGCGATTTGTACTCTACTAATTAATATATGAGATTCAGCAAACAGACAACAATATCATATTCAAGTTTAAGCAAAATAAGATGCTTTTATAAATAAGTAGACTTAACTTTATGGATACTTGAATACATAAGAGATGAAGCAAGGAAACTCCACTTGTCCACAAACATGATTTAATACTCCATAAATGTATACATTTCTTCAGTATGATTCAGGTTGACTACTTCAGAGTCGGTATTTATAACAAGGGGGTACCAATCAGGGAGCAGTGCCACACGTTTTTCCCCCTTTTGTGTAAACCAAATCGTGTGGCACTGTTCCCTGATTGGTACCCTCTTGCTAAAATACCGACTCTGAACTAATCAATCTGAATCATACTGAAGAAGGTCACTTAGTGACCGAAATGTATACATTTATGGAGTATTAAATCATGTTTGTGGACAAGTGGAGTTTCCTTCCTTCATCTCTTATGTACGATGCTTTTGATGATGATAACAAGTACTTTCTTTGTTAATATCTTTTAAATCTTTTAAATATAAACTTTAATAGATTCTATTGAACCAATAACGGTTATTGTGAGTCATATAATTGTGAAAAATTTAAGTGTTTAATGTGTTCAATGAAAGCCCACCAGGCTACGGCCTCCCCCTATTCTTATGTATCACACACGCACGCAAACATAGCTACACAACTAATGCTAACGAAAACAAAACGATTCTAAGCGTCTAAAATCCGTTAAAAGCGATGCTAAAAAAATTCTGCCTTTGAGTGGTACAATTTGAGTTCTAACTAAGAGCTTAGAAATTGTCCAACTATCGTCCACATTAAGAAAGCTGTTCCAAAAGTCGCTGTCTTTTTTAGATAAAACATCGAAATGTTGCGTAAACATTTTCGAAATCAATCCAAATGATTCAGTGTTTATTGATATCACTTTGTGTATATTTTTCCATAAGCAAGTAAAATCGATGGCAAAGTCACGATATTGATCATTATTTTTTGTTATTTCCCTTCTAACTGCATCACTTAAAAATTGCCACATCTATTATGTAGACTTCTCTCTTCTTTATGACCGTTATATCGGTTCTGTCATATTGGCATTCGGTTTGTAATCGGAGGACGCATAAAATTTTGGTATTGTTATTGTCCATAACATTCTCGTTCGTGTGGTTCCACCAACGTTTTGTTAAATTTTAAATTCTTATTTTCGATGCAAAGATATTAAGTATTCACATAGCTTTAGAGGTGCTTCTTATTTGTTTTGTCAGTCTACGTTGCCAGAGATTTTGATCAGGTCTTCATTATTATTATTATTATTATTATTATTATTATTATTATTATTATTATTATTTAAAGTTGCATGCAAAGGTAAAGATCAAAAAATGTTAATGTATACAGTTTTCTAAATTCTTAAGTGTTATATACACAGAAGCTTCTTTTCATGAAGGAATCCTTGTGTAGGAATTCAGACACCACAAAAATTGAATTGATCGCTTTTGATTGACATGTTTTTGTAGATGAATTTTTATTGCCATTGAACTTAAACCAGCTTTACTTATAGAAAAATTGCCGTATGAATGTTCCTCAAACACTGTTCCTCATAAATTTAATCTTATTTTGTTACAATATGCATCAGGTTTAGAGGCTGTTTTGTGTTATTTCTACGTTGACGACAAGAGCCCCAGTTAGCGTATTTGAGTGGAGGACGTAAATGTGCGTTCTATTGTTGTACGTTTGACTATACGATAAGTGGTGTGTACAGAAGTTGTGGGAGTAATTTTCTTTCTCGTTGCAACGGCTGGATCCTCTCCATTTGGCCGCCAGAGACTCCGTGATGGAGCACAGGTGGTCACAATGAAACCCGTTGATTAGTTCACCTGCTTTACAACTAAGCGGATTACCGCCTCCATTGCCCGGGATCGGAGAAAGTTCGTCGAATGCTAAAGAAGACGATCGTTGCCACATTCGAAACAATAAGAAAAACAAGGAAAACATCAAAACAAGGAAAGAGTTTAGCGTGAAAAATAAGCCAAAAACCTCTTGGACCAACTGGTGCCTCCCATAGGTCATTGTTACTCTTTTGGCTCTCTTCAACGTAAAAGATAAGTATCGGCACTTAGGTGTTAATTGCCTTGTGGAAGATGAATCCAAACAGTGAGCTTTTGGTAATCCCCTCTCTTAATTTCTTTTCTTTTCTGTTTTGGTTTTAAAATAACCTGCTTTGTAAATCAATGTTGATATTTTCACAGAACCATTAATGTTTTATGTTTTTTTTTCTTTCTTTTTATATTTTTGATGCAGAAATTTTTTTTCAGGAAGATATGAGAGAGACAACACGCCACTTTTCCAGAAAGAAGTTTATTCAGCTATATATATATATATATATGTATACATTTCGGTTGCAATGTAACCTTCGTTCAGTAAGGGGCACATAAACTTTGTGGAAAAGTGGCGTGTCGTCTCTCCTACCTCCCTCTGAGTAAGTATCCACAGCGTCTTTTAGGCTTTTTACTATTCATTATTTTTTTTGAATTTTTCTACAGGCGATCTAGAAATGCTTTCTAACTATTTGCGTGATAAACATGAAAAATTTGCCCAAAGTTGTTATTTAGTAGTTGTAGAGGAAAATAAAGAAAGAAGATGCACCGATAAAAGACATTTCTCCTTTACATGTCGATTGAAGTGGACTTATTTTTTTAAACTAAATACCGCTTAACATAGTAGAAATGATGAAGTAAGTTTATAAGTACCGAAAGGTACTTTATGCTATTATTGGGAAGAATCAATCTACCTTTTAAATTCATTGGTCACTAATCCCAATATACCAAATACCATAGCAGAAATTCCACGTGAGCATAACATTAAACATGCTTGCATTGGCAGTTCCTGATTTGGATTAAAACAATGGCTTGTTTTTATTCAATTATAAGGTTTTGCCGAGGTTGTGTGCCATGATTATAGCTGAATCATAATATACGGAAACATTGTCATGATGGATGTAGAGTACAAACTTTCTTCGGTAATATTTTTCTTGTATACAGGGTGTTTCATAATTGGTGTCCCGTCTTTAGGTCCAAATAACGACTCAAGGGGAACAGATTGGGGGAAAATGAATATTGATTATTTGGTTTTAATGTCCCCTAATTCAGAATAAAAACATTTCGCGTCCCTGGGGGTGAAGGGGTAAATTTTGAAAATTTTAATTTTGTAGGGGTAGGGGTTAGACCCCATGTGTTATTTAGAAAGTTGTAGAGCATCATGTAAAATGTGGATTTAGCAAAAACCCCGGTGAAAAAATCTCATCCCCTGCCCCCTTTTTCGAGTGGGTAAAGTGAAAGGTATGGCTAGCCGATGTGGACAAAACCATACTTATTAGAAAACAGTAGGGCCTACATTTGGAAAATTAATGAGAATGAATGAGTCGTTACCCTGAAAAGCTAATAAACTCGATCGGTCTTTTCCCCCCAGGAAAAACATTATGAAATTTGAAAACTGTACATGGGAAATGTAAAAAATGTAAAATGTGAGTTTCTAATGAGTTTTTCTGTTTTTGTCTACATTAGCTAGCCATACCTTTCACTTTACCCATTCGATAAAGGGCAGGGGATGAGATTTTTTCACTGGGTTTTTTTGCTAAACCCACATTTTACATGATGCTCTACAACTTTCTAAATAACACATGGGGTCTAACCCCTACCCCTACAAAATTAAAATTTTCAAAATTTACCCCTTCACCCCCAGGGACGCGAAATGTTTTTATTCTGAATTAGGGGACATTAAAACCAAATAATCAATATTGATTTTCCCCCAATCTGTTCCCCTTGAGTCGTTATTTGGACCAATTATGAAACACCCTGTATAGGATTAACTTCGTTTAGGCTGATGCGATCTGAGAGTTAGATGTCGCAAGTCATTTCGTGGTACTTACGAAAAGAATACAGTAAGCTGTGCAAAAGTCACGCAATTTATAGAGAAGATGAATGTTTTTAAACCTTTTTACTTATTGCCCTCTCGAGAATTTCGCTATTCACTATATATTGTAAGTGTTTATTTCTAATTGGATAGAACGGCAATAAAAAGTTTAAAATATTTCAAATTTTTTTCCGAGCACGCGATAGGCGTAAAATGCCTCTTATCCGCCCATCTCCTTTTTTTATGTACTATTGAAATGATTGCTGCTACAAAATTTCTAAAACTATATTTAAGAAATAAGAATTGAAAAATATTAACCAAAGGCAATAGTTTGCTGGAATGTTCCATTTCTTAGAACAAGCTTATGTTAGTGTTGGAAAAACATTTATGATAATTTCGTTCATTTCTATGAAAATATTTTCCTTGAAAACATAGTTCATACATAAAACACTTATTAATTAAAATTTTCTCGTACAGCATTCTGTCTCTTGAAATTTTCTAAAGACTTATTAGCTTTATTGAAAGATGGAGCCGCTTTGTGGCAAACAAAAAGACAAATACGAAAGCAAAGCCTTAGAAATGTATGACATGGAAATTTTTCTTGGAAATCGTTAGTGATTTAATTTTATAAGATTGCCTTTAGAAACCCATTTCATTTTCGTTAAATTGACGACCAAAATGCGTGTTTTGCTCGGCTTCCTTCCGAAGAAAAAAAAAATGACCTTTGCTTAAATAAAAGATGTTTTTAATCGCGGGCTCTGAAGTTAAAATTGTTCGATGAAATGTTTATTGTTGTAATAAGAAAGTAAATTGGCGTAAATAGATTTCTAACAAACGAAATCTGAGGAATGCAGTTCCACCATTCTTTCGTTGGGATTAAGTTCGGTTTAATTAAGTCTGATTGAAGTGCGATCATTATACGAATTGTTTTCAGTCTTCCAAATACTTTGCAGGAACTTTTCTAATTAAAACGTGAATATCTGTGAGCATTTTTAAAAACGGAATTGGAGAAGTCTTAAATTGCAAATCTAGAAATTCCGGTTTCTCTGTTAATAATTCTTATTCTTTTATTTTATTCTTATTCTTTTATCGCACAGTAATTAAGAGAACTACAATTAGTAGTTGGTAAGGTTTAAAATTCGAAGAAAGATTTGCCTAAATATTTTTTAATTCTCTGTTTCGTGTTTTTGTGCTGATATTTTTATGTTTTCATTTTAAATGTCATTCTTAGAGCGATTTGTTTAGATCTTATCAAAACTTCTTTAATGCACCTAATTTTAAGGTGGTTATTCATAACTTGGCGCGGAATGATGATAATAAAATGTGTAAAAATATTTTCTATTTTAACGAGCATTAATCTTATTAACAAATACCCTCCTCCTCATAGTAACATTATATATGAGGAGGCACGTCAAATCTTATTAGTTTCGCGTCACAGGCGATCGAAATCGACGAGAGCCGATGTTTTTACACTTTGATGACTTTATCTGCCACCGCCCTCAGGTGATTTTTTTCTTGCAGGCCAAGCTTTCTGCTTTCCCAAGTCTTGTCAGAAGAAATTAAAAGCTTTTGGGCGAGGAATTTTTTTCATAACTTTTTTACTAATATTAACTCATTTTTATTCAACAAGCTGCTGTCGCTATGCTGTCTTGTCAATACGATTAAAAACCTTTGAGCACTGTTTTGTTATCAATAATTTTACTTTTTTATTGATAGGAAGACCACATGAAATGAAATTATAATATTTAAATTATAAAATTTGGAGCTTTTCTATTCTTATTAGGTAAATCACAAGTGTCTATTTCGTTTTTACAATGGTTGCTGGGCGTGATGTGTAAATGTGTATAATAGCTGGTATGATGAGTTGATAACCCTTAAGGTGATGAAAAATTGGGGTTTTATTAGTGACACCCGGTTCTTAGAATTCAATGAAAATATTCTATCGATCCAAAAATTTCCACTTGCAATTAAGGAATCCCTCATACATCCGATTTAACTCCGGATCCAAAATAGACTTTATATTTCAGACCCACTTCACTCTTACAAATGACATGCAAGATAAAGGAGAAAATTATTTTTCGGAACGCAATAAGCTTAGCCGACATTTGGCCAAAGTTGTCGGATAATCAATTCCGTGAACGCGCAAAACTTTTATCCCGTTAGGAATACTGAAATAAAATAAAATAATTAAATAAATAAATAAAAATTATTTAACTTTTTTACATTATACAAGAGAGTTCCTACATGATAGTTATCTCATTTCAGAGTAATTGTTCTAGAAATTGCTGCATGATTCTTTGTCTGTTTTTATCCAAATTGTGAGAAGGCATTTTAGACGAACATTTATTTCGAAGGTCGTCGAGTCCATTACTGGAAGACTGAGTAGCCAGTTACAACTGCCATGGCTACTTGAATTCGTAATTTTTGATTATTTCCAATATAGACATGCCTCTAAAGAAATCTTTGCAGTGCTCAATTCTATCTGAAAGGAAAAACACGGAACTTCTAATGCAAAGATTCCGTAATAAATTGCTTTCTCGAGAACATTACAACTTGAATCCTTATCGCCTAATTAATAAATATTGGAGCTTTATGTCTTCAATAAAGCATTTTTCAAGCATACCCAAGACATATGTTTATGACCCAGAATTTTGAAACAGTCCGTGAATAATCCATTTTAATGCATTCTGAAAATGCACTCGGAGTAATAAGAATGGATGGGGACACATCTACTGAAGTCGGTAGGGAAAAACAACTGACGATTGTTTCTGTCAAAATACAATGATGATCCAACGCAATTCTTTCTGTTTCCGTCTAAAATGGATTGACTATTTTTACTTTGGTGTTTACTCTCAATCGTGAATCGCTACGTTGATGTCTCCGGTGCCTCTTTTTAAATAAATCGCGCGAAAAAAAGAGTTGCAGTCGCTTTAGCCTCATATTTCATTTTTTCGCCTCCCAAACACAAAGCGGGAAAGGGACAGACGATGACAAATTCAATTTCTTCCCCTACAAAAATAAGCAAGTAAAAAAGGAAAAAGAAGTGTTTTATGTCTCCTTGCAAAAAGAAAAATGCCTTGTCCTTTTGCTTTTGGACGAAGATTTGCCATCTTTCTTTCGTCACCTCTCCCTCTCCCACTCCCTTTCGTGGGAATGGTTCCGCCTTGAACTGACCAGTGGCAACGCCTTCTTCCATACCCCCTCATCTCATGGCACCATTTAATTGATTATTTATCAAAGTGGTTCGGCGCAAGACTGACCGATGTAGCGGCTCGGCATTAAAGCTAGTTGTCGGCGGGCGAAACCTCGCTTTCTTCGGGCCCGACGACGACCCTCGGGGTCCGCGGGGAACGGGCGGGAAAGGCCGAATCGATTTTAAGCGAAGGAGCTTTCTTCCATCTTCTGACTTCTCAAACCTTTTCTCCGCCAAAACCAAGTTCATCGTTGCCTTCATCCCATTCCCGACATCTTCTTCAGTCCCTTACATTTTGAAAATCGCTGGCGCTAAAAATTTCATCTTGTCTACGGTGTTAAGGGTCGGCGGCACTTACAATCTTCGAATGACGGAATATTTTTATTAAATTATTTTTCCGAAACTGTAAAACGAACAAATTTTATAACGTCATTGATCTTCGTCCTCGCTCTAAAGCTAATCAATATGTAATGAGCGTGGAAAATAAACGAAAATTATTGCTAACAATTCAATAAAGAAGTTTCCGAAAACCGATAAAAGCCTTTCATAAGAAATCATTTTTTTTTTAACAACTAAGGAGTGTTAAAAAATAATGGACCGCTTGAATAAATTTCATTTCCATAAATGTTGGAGACAGCCTTTGATGATTTATTCTTAAGATTACACTGGCCAACAAAAATATGCTTGTGCTTCAAGTAAGCCCATACATTTTCTATGAGATTGGCATCAGGTGACTGAGACGGACAATCAAACTTGCGCAATGTTATATTGTGCCTTCCATCGCGTGCACAGCCTACTACGATGTTTCAGATCAATATTCTCTTGAAGAACCCAATTTGTATTTGTCCTTCCGTACAACCTTCGAACAGTTGATAACAGATTTTTTGTAGGTTTGGGTCATTCTATGAGCCAGTAAAGATCAAGAATTGCCAAATCTTTTTTTGAGAAGCAAACTCAGACATGGACATAAGACTACGGTGCAAATTTATGTTTGTGAGAGATGACCAAGCTCGACGTGGGGGAATCATGTCCCCAAAAACGAGGTGCTTCATCCAAAATAACGACATAGCCCCAATCACGATCCATATTTACCTGTGCCAATTGAAGAAAACGCTTCTTCGCCTTACTCCGCCATTTTGTTTTTCTCCCGCAAACGACTTCTTATTGTCTCTAAAGACAATTTAAAAGTTAGTACCTTTACGTTTAAGTTTTTCCTCACCTTCCTCTTCATGACTTGCTTGTCTTTTTGTTTAGTGGTCTTTCTTGTTACGCCTCGTTCCAGTAGGTCATCGATATTTTTGTGGTCTTCAAAACGCTTCACCCACTTGCTTAGAATTGCCTTTGTTTTTTCCTGTAGCGTGCAGCGGCTGCTAGCGCCATTTTCAGACCTGTCGCATGCGAACACCAGAAAACTATTTTCCATTCATTGCTGTTTCACAACTGTACTAAAACTGTTTGCATTCAAATTAGCCTGCTCGTTGCAGGGTGGTACCATTGTTGCCACAAAAAGTTTTCACTCTGTGTTGCCAAGGAAGAGATAGCGCACGCTCTTTTCTTAGACGATACTTGGTCAGGATCGATATTTAGATATGTTCTGCAATTCAGACATTGATCAACACGAATTAAAGGGCCAAAAGCATGACAGGAAAGCATTCCCCAAACCATAATGCTGTATCCACTAGCTTGAAGGATTCTAACTGCTTTTTAAATGTAATTGAGGTCCATGCTTTCGTACTGATTCCGTCAATTCTCATTTCGTACTGACTCATCGGACCGCAATATTTTTTTCCTGAAACACTGTGGAAAATGAGACATTTTCTCTTGTAACCTGTAGACAGCAAAGGTGTTCGAACAGGCCTTCGGCTTCCAAGCGACGATGCAGTGTACGACGAATAGTGTGTTGAAAGGTTATTTGTGATCAAAGTTAAGATGTGCTGTATTTTGCTGGATTATTGCCTTTCTGCTGTCTTTTACAGTTCTGGACGCTCTCCGTTCCGCCCGGGCAAACTAGTCGATGACGATCAGAAGTTGCAGGTTGAGATCCAGTTTTTTTGGTTGACAATGCACTCTTTAAGTACTTTAACAAACACTGCTCTTTGTACGAATGTGGCAGTTACGCTGATACTCCATGGCTCCAAACTCCTGCAATAATCGGACGTTCAAAGTCTGAAAAAATTGCGTTATTTAGTTATTTCTTCAATATTGCTGGCATTGCGTGCAACGAACTTTTTTATAGCAAACGACTAGCGCTTCACCTTCACTTATCCAAGTTTTGCGTGTTTAACATATATTTTATAAGGGAGCGTGTTAATTTAGAAAAAACAAATACTTAAGATTCTAATTAATTTGCATTCATTCTGGAGGGATACCTGAGCAATGGCGAATCGAGATCGCTAAATGGTAAAACCAGTGAAGGTGATCATTTCATGAGCTAATGGTAGCCCTGCCCGTTGTTTTTGGCATGTTCGGATTGGAACGAACGAAGGATCATTACCTTAGAAAGCTTTAAGTAGAGTCAGACTTAAGTTCATAATAATTCTAGTCATGAAATGTTGCAAATAGAAGGAATTTTTTTTGAAGATCTTTAAAAATTGAAATTTCTGAACACGCTGCTCAACATTCTAGAAGGTTCAACTATACTGAAACTAATTATAACCCTACATCAACAGTTTGGATCGGATAATAAAATAAATAAATAAATAAACTATTATTCCAAGAGTCTTAACAACTAGTCCGAGTAATGGTGAATATTTGGAATGTTGTGCAGTATAATGAAATTTTTATTATGGGTTTAAGCTCAACATACTTACATAAAATATTTTTAAGATCCACTATCTCAATTTTGATCATTATTTTAAGAATTATCAGAGATGACATGTCTTTAAAGAATTTAACGACATTCTGAATATTTTAAGGCGAAAAGTCAAGGGAAATAATTGGAGAAGAAACTCAAAATGGGCTTTATATATTTTAAATTATTTTAATATTTATTTTTACCATACGTGTCGAAAATTTGAACAGAGTTAGTCATCAACCTGAATTTCTTAACAATTATAATGTATTCAAATTTCTTAACGCTAGGGGCTTAATGTTCTCCTTTTTTCAATTTGACTTCAGAATTTTATATCAGCAAGTATAAATAATGCTCAATGGTAATGCTTACTTTTTCATTGTTTTAATACGGCAAAGAGACAGCGAAAATAATTTAGGAGACTATTTCGTTTCATAGATAATTTATAAAAAAAATCTATGGAAGGAACGAGAAGTGAACCAGTTATGATGCATCGGAATTTGCATAAGTTGAATACTTCCACTAAGAATTTCCAACCTAATGTAATGAATCTCATTTGGAATTTAACTTTAAAACATTCTCTCTTTCCCTCTCTCCGGAGGGTTTAAAGTGAATGCATTTTCCCGATGAAGTTTAAATTAGGTCCAGCAATTAAATTGTGTGGACAAATGACCACCGAATCGTTAATTTAAAGCTTTTACAAAGTCGCACTCAATTTAAAGGAGAAAAACCACACGAATCGAATAGGCCACCATCACTTACGAGTCAGGCTTCATAAAAAATGCAAGAAGACACACTAAACCGCAAATGCTAATACATGAGGATCGATTAGGTGGAGTGAGGAGAAAAAAATTAAATAAATAAATTTAGGAAAGGAAGAAGAACGGAGAAGGTTATTACGAGGAAATGGGTTCAGAATTCGCTGCCTCTTTTGCAAAAGCCATTTCTGCCGTTTGCCTTCGAGTGAGTGAATAATTTCGATTGTGTTTAACCTCGAACTCCGTTGACGATTCCATTGCAGCCGGTAACCTTTGTCTCTAAGGGGTTCCCGAGAATGAATGCCACAGCTGATCAAATCTCCTTTTCTTCATCAGAAAGGAAAAGGCGAAACGGAAAGCAAATGCGGAAATGAAGATAATATGAAAATAGGAAATAATGTTCGTCTTTTTCAAAATTTCCATTAAAGTTTATCTACTTTTTTTTACATCAGTCCATGGAATTACGTAAAGGGTTGATAGTTTAAACAATTAAAAGAATTTAAAAAAAAACTGATTAATATCCTGCAAATTGAACTTTTTATAATATCTTTGCTGAAGTGAAAGTTAGATTGATTTATTGTTAAGTAGCGGAAGAATGGAGCTACGAGGATTGTTCAATAGAAACATTTTTGGGAAAGCAATTATTTATACGCATTATTTAAGTAAAAACAAACATAGGTGTCTATCTCACATATCAGTTGTGCTTTTTTATAAGAGTTGTGATTAAGTTGGAAGATGGCATTCATGGTAAACAATCCATCCATAGATAATCTGCGTGCTGTTATTCAATTTTGGCCGCTGAAGGACGTCAACCAATGAAAATATTTACTAGAATGAAAACTGTACACGGAGATTATAGTTATTCTCATATGGCCATGGCTGAATGATGCAAGAAATTTCGACAAGGAAGGGAATCCACGAAAGATTTGGCCCGTCCAAGACATGCTCGTGTTGCAGCATCAGATGAAAAAGTAAGACACTTGTTGGAAATTGCTTTACCCGCCATGTCTTTGGCCCTCTAAAACAATCACTAAAAGGACGGCGATTCATATCCGATGCTGACGTAGCTTTTGCTGTTACGCAATGGTTTTGCCAACAACCGCAGGAATATTACCAGATGGAAATCTATTATTAAATTCTTTCAATAAAAATTGCTTCTAAGCTTCTAAACGTAATTCTATTGAAAATTTTCGTACTTATTGGTTTTACCATGTTGGTTTTCTTCATATTTTCAACATCCTTTGACTTAAAAAGTTTAAATTTCGTGTATAGACTGTTACAAACATGTCCTACTTCACTATTTAAACTATTTTCGATTGATCAACTGATGATTGGATTATAAGAGTCGGACTTACTGGGGTCCATCTGGTTCATATGTAAAGAGTGAAATTTGGTAGGAAGATTCTTCTAAACAGGATCTACATTAAAAGAGTGAAGTTTGGGCTGGATTGTCCCAGTGGGTCGAATTTATTGGGGGTTGGTTCAAACATAATAATAGTGGTCATGTGATCTTTAGTCAAATGAAAATATACGGTATGTCAGGTCGGAAATGATGAGAAACGAAAGGCTAAAGTGTTCTTTTTTGTTGTTTTTCTTTTAAATTCTGCATTCGAAAAAATTATGTTTCTGATAAAAATGTGTGGAAGGGCATAAAAAGGCTATTTACCTCCATTTTTATCCTTTTTTATCCCAGTTTTGTTACTCCAGTATTAAAAAGGTCAGTATCCTTGAACTCGGGGCTTCCGATGCTTTCCTATATCTTTCTTGGGGAGGGGGGATTATCTTCTAGTTCGTTTATCAAAGATGAACTTAAATTTAAGTACACGGAATTTCAATTTCAACATTGACAAATATTTATTAAGTAGAGGAAGAATGGAGCTAATTATTGCTTTTACAATGTCCGTCTATCCGTGTGACACCATAGGCATGTGCTACTTCAATATTTTATTTGGTTTCGATTGGCCTACTGGGGCCGGAGTTACGGGGGTGGGAGTTTGAGGGGTCCATCTGATCTATGTGACTCAAATAGCATGTAAAACAATTTAAGGGGTTATTATAGAGGTCATGGTAAAACAAAAAGTCCTATGAACATGGGTCCGAAATTGAACGATAACTGAGATATGAACAGAAAGTAAAATGCCGCCACCAAGATCAACAAGTTAATAACTCAGATTCTGTAAAGCCTAGATTAATGAAATAACAGGGTATATAAAACTGTGTATACCGTTAAAATTTGATCGAATTCCAACAAGAAGTTTCCGAGTTACTCATTCAAAAGTTCATGTGTGAGAGTACTAACCAGCACTTGTAAAAGGGTCCCATCTTGATTTTTCGATTGAAAAATGGAAGGAAAAATTCTGCGACCTGGATTCGAACCAGGAACCTCGACTATCATGGCCGACGCCTCTACCAATTGGGCTATCGCAGACACCTGGACAAACAAGGATCTCATCTTGTTTTTCGAATTTCTCGATGACGAATATTTTTGTCCATCACAAATTCTTTCTCCTTACCTTTTATTATTTTTTTAATTTCGTCGATTCTTTATCTACTCTCGGATTTTCTATATTATGCGGGAAAAATATGCACTACGATTGCAGTTGGGACTTTTAAACTTTATACCTGACAGTTAGTTGAGGAACACTTTTTCTCGCGGAAGAAATACAATCCCTTCAGTCTCTGATGTCGCTCTCTTTTCAAAGTGGGATAGCCTATAGTCATTATAAACATTCTGCATTGACTTTTGAGACAGCAACATGTTCTTTTGGTGGCTCTATATTATTGTATGATTCCTCGATTGTTGAAGAAAGTGACCAAAAGCCGGCTCCCTCAATTTCTGCTCTGTACTAAGCCGCAGCATAGCAATAAAAGGTTGAGTTAATAGTTTATGCAAATGCCTACTGGAGGAGCACAGCTCAAGCTGTTTACTCAATCTGCTTATTAGGGGCTTTAGCATAAAACCTACTTATAAGAATGCGCCCTTGGTCTGTACGTTTATCCGTCCGTCCGTCCGTCCGCCGATTGCACGATAACTTGAAAACGGATTAACTTTTTCAAATTCTGTTTTCAGAAATATGACCATCAAAGTCTTAGCTCGGCCGCATCAACTTTTCAGAATTTTTCGTGGACGCCTTCAAGTCGAATTCACCTGCTAAAACAGTGAGTGTAAAGAATACCAAGCTAATGGCATGTCATATAACAGTCGATTTATCAAGAAGGAATTTGTTACTTTTTGTTCATCTTTTAAGAATTACTGACATCGGCGCGCGCACGTGAAATCGCTTTATCGACGCACAATTGCTCAAGTGCTCATAATCTAAATTATTCAGTAACGAAAGAATGGAGTTACTTATTGGTTTTATAATGTCTTAACTGTGTACCCCTTAATAATTTCTACATTTTTTGAGGTAGAAGGTTGAAATTCGGAATGTAGCTTCATATGGGCATGTCCATCTGCACTATTGGTATACTGGGGGTCGGAATTACGGGGGTGGAATTCAGAGAGGACAACATATCTATGTGCTATTTAGGTACGTAAAGGCGTGAAATTCAGTATCCAGTTTCCTTTAGGCAAGATCTACATTACTATGAAGTCAAGGCGCATGTGTTCCATTGGGGTCGGATTTGCGGGGGTGGTAGTCACGTAGTCTCTAGAACTATGCCAACATATGGCTTGTGATGTATCATACGTTTGGAAATGATGAGAAAGGAAAGAAAATACGAGTTTTTTTTACATTTTCTACATATTACTTTCGAGAAAATTAATTTTTTGATTAATAAACTTGGGGAGAGGTAAAAAGTGCTAATAAAGGGGTGAAAATAGATGACTTCAGGATCTGCGACTTGCCTTACCCTACTCGGAGGGAGGGGGAGGGGGGATTAAATTGTTTTTTAAATGTAGAAATGTATTTCTCCTTCACTGCTAAAGCTCCTCCTTGGAATGTTTACCACAAGATTTTATTTTTAATGGCAACAGATTGTTTTGTTTTTTTTTGTGAATCGGAACTTTTTATGCTCCTCAGTTTCACCAACTTTGCATTCCTAGCTGTATAAGTTTGAACTAGTTAACTTGCATAACTAAAAAAATATTAATTCAAAAAAATACAAGAGGCGTTTCTAACCCAGGCCCCTACGCTATTCCGAAAGCTGGCCACCATATTTTTAAGATTACTTATTCTCATTTCTCATCTTTTTGGAATTCTGTTGTAGGATCCAAGAGGATGGCAAAAACGAATAAGGAATTAAGAACATGGGAAAAAACGATAAGGCTGTAAATGGTATAAGAAAAAAGAAATGGGTTAGAAAAAAAGCATGTAAAAGATTTAGTGTTCCAAGATCTACACTATAAAGACTTTAATAAGGAAAAATATGGGAATCCTTTAACGGCTTCTTTACCAAATTGCCAGCTTACGGTTCTTTGCCCAGAACTAGAAAAACAGCTTCTACGATATTGCCTAACAATGGAATCTGCCTATGATTTTGTTCTTTGGTCTAATGATTTATTTAAACAAATGGGACGTTTGATGTTTTGTTGAAAAATTTGAATTTGCTATTTACAGTTTGTTTTATGAGAAATAAAAATGTTTCTCCTTCATTCTATATTTAATTTTTCTTTCATGAAATTAAGGGCCCCGGTTTTGGAACACTATTTTTGAAATAAGGGTTCTGTTTTGAGGAAAATAATTTAAAATTGATTTATTTTATGTCTTTTACATTTTTTCAATTGTTTTGCTTTGAAGTTTTGCCTGTGCATATCAAAAATAAAATGAGGTTCCGCTTCTGGTAACTTTCCTCTATTATATAAAGTATAATAGGTCTTTCAGATCTAGAAAGACGCATTACGAGTTATTAATTTAAAATTTAATAAGCACTATATTTAGAAATCCTTTATATCTAAAGTCGAGTCCTTTTTAATATATTAATTTTCATTTATTTATTTATTTATTTATTTATTTATTTAAAGCGCATTGTGATGTTTTTCTTCCGTTATTGGGGGTCCATGTGTCATGGACGATGGGCCGTTTGAAGCCGCCTTCTTTCCAATTCTCGTGACTGATGCCTTTTTTCTATTGGGTCACTCTATAGAATCCGAAGGCAATGAACAATGGGGAGTCATCGGCTGGTGTAGCACGGGGGTCGACCGATAAGCATCTCGGGACCAGTCGGTGCTCCCAAAAGGAATGCGAAGAGCGGAGGAGGAGGAGGCGTGGTTGCTTGGCAACGAGCGGAAGAGCAGTCGCAACAGCATCTGGCATGCGCATTGCAGACGAAGCGATTGTGTACATTGTAATGGGTTACATTGTAAACGTTGTAATGCAGGAGAGGTTTAAATGGCTCTTCGAAATTGATATTTGCCTAGCAGGAGCGTTCTTTTTTCTTCTCTGAAAGCGTTTTTGTGTTGCTTTTCTCTTCTTTTTTTTTATTTTCGACCAATTCTTCCCTCCCTGGCTCCACCCTCGTCTTCAAAGGGGCAAATGGATTCGTCTGTTTGTCTTTCTCACTGTCTCATCTTCTGTCGACAATAGTTGGGAAAGATGAAGAGGAAGTAATAAGGCCTAGGAAAACGTGATGACTTTCTTTTTTTCCCCTTCTTCTTGGAGCCAGGTTTCATCGCGGCCGTGTTCGCCTCCTATAAAGACCGTAAAAATGGAATCGCCCTCCGGTGGTTCTTCTTCGCCAATTGTGTTCCAAGCTGATTCGAAACTCGAGGGAGTGGCAACGAAACTTTCTAATTTTACTTGAACGATTCGAAATAATTTGTCAAGCCAATAGTCCCCTTTAATTTAATCTAGTTGAGAAACAAGGTTGAAGTTGCTCGTCTCTGTTAATTTTTAAACGATTTCGTCTTCCTCTTCTGCTTTATTACGGAAGTGGATACACTTAAACTATGCAATTACAGAACAAGCCGATTAGTGCTTCGCTGTAAAACCTAGAACACATGTCCATCTATAAAATCATTAACTCGCATTAGAGAATCTGCATCAAGCTGAATGCAAGGGATTCCATCCCCCGACACTTGATACCTGTGCTTAACCTAACGATAATCGAATCCTCCAGTCTGAGCTGGAATATTAAAGAAGAAGCACTAAAATCATTTTAATTCCTCTGTCAATATTTCGTTCATCAAGTGGAACCTTGATAAAGAAAGATGAAAACGTCGATTCAGTGACACCTGTTAGATCCTAAACCTTCTGTCAAAAGCACCATAGGCATCAGATTAAGGCTTAACCAACACAGTGACATACTTAGTCCGCCTGCAAACACTTCGCACTCAAAACAATCGATCGATGAGATCGAGTTCGATGCCATTGTCGTAATGAATGAAGGAGAATTACGAATTTGAAAATAATTATCGTTAGAAAATATTGTTCTTTTTCAACCACAGAATCGTCTATATGTGCAACTTTAATTTCATTTCTAGATTTATTTTCACAAGGCAGATTGAAAAATGGAAATTATCGAATTTCGTCATTTGCTTCTCTTTCGTCGTGAAGGTCGACGATTGTAAATTGGCATCACAGATTTTCTGTTCTTTTCATTTGAGATTATTCTTAGCAGAAAACTGAATAAATGTTAATGGCTGTTTTTTCCAATGTCCAAGTAATTTAAACAAAATAATTTTAAAAAAAACCTTCCAAGAAGACAAGATTATAAATTTACCAGATTTTCATTTTTGAATTATATTCGAATTATTTGTAAAAAATTTATATTTTTTATTAGTATCGGGTCAATTTTTTTTTTCATTATTTTTATCATTTAATTAATACCCATTGGTAAGGAATAGGGCCTCCTCGAGGCACTGGAACCGTGCGGCGAGAGTGGAGCAATCCTTGAGCATTCCATAACTTCTAAAAATCAATTTAATATTAGGAAGGCTCAATGGGAGCCGTATCAGATATTAGGCTGATAAGAGTAGATGCTGTTTACAATTTTACACATCTAAGAAGATTCTTGAGTGGAATGTTTAACTCAGATTACCGATTAGCAGTAGAGGAAAGTGACCAAAAGTGGGCCCCCATTTTATTTTGACATGTACAGGTAAAACTAAAAAAATATTGAAAAAATGGGGAACACATACCTAGTTAAGTTACTTTACAGGTTTCACTATTAATAACCTCATAAAAAATCGATTTTATAAAAAAAATATTCCCCAAAACATTACTCTTTTACCATTTCAAAAAAAAAGTGCTCCAAAAACAAGCCCTCTAATTTTATGAAATGAAATGGGTTTTAAAATGAGAAATTAAATATTCAATAAAAGGGATCTATTTATTTCCTATAAAAATAATCATAAATAACAAATTCAAAATTTTTAATGAAATATCAAGTGTTCAATTACTTCAAGAGCATTTTAAAAAAATACAAAAAATTAAGGCATAATTTTTCTTAGAAAATATAGTGTAAACCTTGGGACCTATAACAGAATTCCAAGAAGATGAGAATAAATTATCGTAAAAATATGGGGCCCCGCTTTAGGAACAACATGGGGGGGGGGGGTCCGCTTAGAACTACCTCATTTTTTCGATAACTATGCATGTTAACTACTTCAAACATACTCTAATATGTAGCTATGATAATAAGGAAAAAGTAGTTATAACAGTTAAATTACTTACTTCAAATATTCTGACACAAAACCATGAAATTTAGGACCATAAAAAGTTCCGACATTAAAAAAAAACAATAGTTCGCTATTGGAAAAAAAGAGATTGCGTAAGCAGTTTAGGCGATGGTCCTCCAAAAGACAGTTGCATAAACTACTACCTCAAACTTTCACTTCTATGCTGCAGCATTTTACAGACCAGAATTTGACGGGCCCCGCTTTTGGTCATTTTCCTTTACCACACGCTCTCCTTAGTAACCACACGCTGTCTGTCCATTTAGATGCCAAAAATAGAAAAGAACATACAACAGAAATGCACAGAATTAGGGATTACTTGTCGATACTGGGCATTATGGATGCCCTTCTTCTATTCACTTGTTAAAATTTGCATTATTCCTCCCAGAAATGAGTAGATATCACTTTTTTCCTTTATCATGAAACTTGTTCTTTTCTCTTCGCTGTATTTTTATTAATTTTATTCTTTTAATTTTAATTTAAAAATTATTAAACTATAATATTGCTTTATTAATCCTGAAAGATCTTTTTGTGTAAAACTGAGGTAGTTTTTAGTTATTTGAAGTTATCGTAAGCACAGTGTCTAAACAATGCGGGCGATTTTTTCTGAAAATTTCCTTTCATTAAAATGGAAAGGGTTTTTTTTCAAAATTGATTTCTTCTAAAAAGAACTTTTAGAAACCAATTTAAATCCATCTAGGGGCTAGATGCAATATATTTATTTGGAATTCCCTCATTCTCTCAGATACATTCTTTATTCTGACCAACTGCAATATCGAGAATTTTGTCTCACTGTTTTTATTACTTTTAAGAGAAGCTTTGTTTTTTTTAAGTTTTATTGGTTATGCCTGGTACAGAAAACGAACTTTAAAAGAAAGTAATCAAAAAGAAAAATTTCCAATAAATTTTTTGCAAACAATTCACATTATCATTGTTTTGGAAAACAATTAGGAATTCGAACAGTTAGGTAAACAGTTCGAACAGTTAGGAACATCCAAAAAATTATTGTTTTGAAAAGATTAAACTGGGAACAAGTCCGCATGCCAAGTCCAGCGGCAGATCCTAAACGGGCCAAGCTCAAAGGGCTCAGATGAAGTAAGAGGGAGTTGTATGTCAGTGGAAGAATAAATATTTTGGTGTAGGAATTTTTTTTACAATATGTATTTAAGATTGTGTCTTTCTGTAGGGATTGTATGGAAGTGGGATTATATTTACTGTTGGCCTCGCTTTTGAGTAATGAGTGACTGTGGAATTACCCCAGTGGCACAAAGAATGTTAGGAATACTTGTGAATTTTATTGTTCTCCAAAGGCATTTCATTTCGTATTCAAGATCTATGTATTTACTTTGACTGGGTAAGTCAGTCTTTGGGAACGTTCGGTGCATAAGTATTGGAAATAACAAATATACGAGTACATGTCGTGAATATCTACGCGCCTGAAGTCTGGTCTATTATCATTGCTCGGCCGAAATATAATTTTATAATTTATTATATCGTGGCAAATCTCGTATTAGATTCACAGTCTAAAAGTAGTAAAAGGCTTAATAGATTCAGAATCTTGGGTTAGTCAGGCTTCTTGCCTATTTCAGTGTATTTCATGCGGAATTTATTCCGGAAGGGTGAGAATCGTGTAAGCACTGCTTACGTCCCACCTGAACGAATGTACATTTCACTGTGAGATTGTCGATTGTCGTACTCCTTTCATAACTTCAGGACAATTCTCTAATATTCTATTTGCTTTTCGAGAATTATTCTTTATGCTTTAATAAAGGATTATCTCTATCCGAAACGTCAGCTTTTTATTTTGATTTTATTTATTATTTATTTTTAATTATTATTTATTTATTTTTTTATTTTTAATTAATAACTATTATTTATTGTATTCCAGGGTTTTTGTGTCTCGTCCTTCTCTCATTTATATCCGTTCATTTTTACAGGGGGGAAAACTGAAGAAAAGATTCCGAGACCTGGATTCGAACCAGAGACAACGGGTATCATTGGAGCATTAATTACAGTTTTCATGTATGAAATTCTTATTAATGTTCATTAGCCTTCTGATGGTTTAGAAAGAAGGAATTCCCGAACTTCCGAGTTGGGCGCCTGACTTATCTTTGAACTTCAACTTGAATACTTGTAGTCGTTAGGACACTTGGAGACAGCCTTGCTGTCCCCTATCCACAAGAGCCCAGTTGGTAGAGGCAACAGAAGGTCGCTGAATTTTTCCTTCCGTTTTCCCCCTTGGATTCAGGGTTACTTCAATTGTGATACGTAATTTTTAGATATATAAAAAATCTGAGAGTAGAAAAAGAATTTAACAAATTTAAAAAAGCGACAGAAAGACTGTGTTTGTGAGTGAGGATATTTGTCATCCAGATTATTCAAAAAGCAAGAGCGTCTCCCTTATACGCTTATTTTCCAGGCGATGTCTTTTAGTGGCGTCATCAAAGCGTGACAGACTATAAGAATTTTACCCATAAAAGAATTATGTTTCCCTACATTTTCATTTAATCCGATTTTAATTTAGAAATATGGGGTTTACTTGGTTCGATTGATATCTTTCAGTTAACTCAAAATACATGTTGAAAGTGATAACTACACTTTGTCCAACAAAATGATGATGGGTGTGTCCCCATTAATTTCCAAATCGGAAGTATATTAGGACAGGTCTAGTTCATCTTTAATTGGACAGAGTATAGTACGTATTAAATTAATAAGTCGGCATTAACTGGCTAATATCCAGTGAATCGCATTGTATCTGTAACATACGGCAATCCATACATATTTTTAAAAAATTTTTACAAACCATTTTGATTTTACTTTTGTTTTCGGTTGTTAAAGGCTTCAACGTTTCCAGGTTCAAATCACTGTGTAACTTTGGTTTGCTTGTGTAAAAACTGAAATTCGTTCTGTTCGTTTATAATTAAATAAATATAAACTTAACAATTACATGCAACGTCATAAATTATTTTTGGTTTGCTTATTTTTGCTGATTTAATTTTAATAAATAAATTATTTATATTGTTTTCTCTCTCTCTTTCTATCTGCGTGTATGTGTATGTGTGGTTTTTGAACTGTTAATCTGAAATTTAATAAAAGTGAAAATTCTTCCTAATGATCACTTATCATTCATGTGACCTTTTATTATTTTTTTAAATCGAATTATTCTTATTGTAACATAAGAAGGGTACACATAATATTGAGAAAACAAGAAGGTTCGGGTGTAAAATCCCCCTTTTGTGCTATCTGATTCGATTGGATGATATTATCGTTACAAATCTCGTTCTTTCGTGGTATCGTCTTCTGTTTTAGTCCTCTCACGGCCGATTGTATACGTTTGTGTGTGTTGCGTATGTGTGTGACAATGAGTGAGTGAGTGGATGCGTGTGCGTCTGTGTGAATGAGTGAGTGGTGCGTTCGTGCAATGACGTCAAGTGAGGTCGCTGCAGCAGCGCACAGGGTTCCTGAAGCGTTCCGATCGATCCCGAACGCGCTCCCTTCCTCTGGAGGGGGAATCGGCGTAGGCGCAACGCGGGCATCCGAAAGCGGCGGGCATCGCTGGGCATCGCTCCCTGCGAACCGCCGCTGCTGCGAACCATGCCACCACCGACGGGGAAATGTTCCCTCCTGGCAGGCCGAGCGCCCAAAAAGCCGCCGTCCCTGTCCCCGCCACCTACGGCACCACCACCGTCGACTGCCGTTCCAAATGCCGTCTCTTCGCCTCTCCTCCTCCTGTTCCTGCCGCTGGTGGTTGTGTCCCTGGCCGCGCACCCAGCCTCCGCCAACCCGGATGCAAGGCGGCTCTACGACGACCTCCTCTCCAACTACAACCGTCTCATCCGACCAGTGGGCAACAATTCGGACAGACTCACCGTGAAAATGGGTCTTAAACTGTCGCAGCTCATCGACGTGGTGAGTGGATATTCTTCCCTTTATTTCTATGATTCGACCTCTCCTCCTCCTTTTTACTCGAAAGTTTCTCATCACCAATTCCTAATTTACAATAATAATAAAATCGTCCGCCACCACATTCGCCTTCATTGCCGTCATCATCCCCCAGATTTTTATCAGGAAGCAGGAGCGAAATGGTTCCTCTCAAGGTTGTCGGGCCTTTTCTCGTATATTTCGTGAGCACATTGTTGCGCAGGCGGAGAGAGAAATTCCAACATTTTCAAATCCCTTTTCCACCCTTACCTCTCTCACTTTCTCCCCCCACCGACCAACAGTGGTCCAATCTCCATTCCGAAGACCTTGTCGTAACCCTACCCTGGCTCCCATCTTTTCGACAGCAATGGATTTGTTTGCCTTCCATTATCCGTAATTTAATAAATAAAAAGAAAACCAACTTATCTCCTCGACGATGAAAAAGGAGAGAGAGAGAAAGACAGTGTCGTTTATGAAGTCAAAGTGTCTTATTAAAAATTCCACCTGGTTAAAGGTTGACGCCTCATTCTGGTTCCTGTTCATTATACCACTCACGCCTGCCAAATTCTCTGGTGAAAGCAGCAGCTACTTTGGATAATTCAGTGAAATTACGTGCTCATGAATAGGCTTACTTAACACTACTCCTCCTCCTTAAATTACTATTTTAATTTAAATCTTAATAAAATCTTACCGCACCTTTTTCCTTAAAATCTTAAAAAAATTCTAAACTTTTACAATCTTTTCTTTTATCTTTTTCATCGAATATTCCTCAAAATCCTACTTGTTTATGTTATGACTACTCTTGAATAATAAATAGTTCATAATATATATATAGAACATGTCAATTTGAAATTGCTGTATAAATTTTCAAATTATCATCAAAGGCCATAAACAAACCATTCATTTTTACGCTTTTGAATGAATTATGTGCTGTTTCAATTTCAGTAATTGAAATTTTTAAGAGGAACATAAATTTTAAATATGAATATTAAAGGTGATAATGAAGATTCATTAGAGGTTACTAAATTGTATACATGTATTATGCATTAGTTTAGTAAAGTGGAATTATTACATAGGTAATGTTCACCAAGAAATAATAAAAACAAAGGTACAGGAAGAATGAGTTGAAATGAAAATTGGCCCCATTAAATTTGGCCCAAACATGATAACAATATAGTCATGCCTAGGGTAACCTACATATTAAATTTCAAATTTCTATGTCAAGGATGTCAAAAATTTGAAAGGTTCAACTATTTTAAAGAAAACACACGAAAAAAACGTGTTTAAAATTTACGTGTCAATCAAATATATGTTAAAAATCTTAGGATGTACAAAAAAAATTGCCACTGTTTTAAGTTAGGGTCACTAAATATCTGACATATTGTTTGCAGAGTGCAAATATTCCAATTCGTGAAATAGAGACTCTGTAATATCAAAAAATATCCCCAAAGTTGGATAAGTCGTTGTGGAAACTAGGACAAGACTCTCCGTCATTGCCCGATCCCCAAACATAAAACATAATCCTATGAGATATGCGAAAGATGCCGTGTTTGGGCCACCATTACTAGGAAACTTGGGCAAGTTAATAACTCAATTACATTAGCAATGGGAAATGTAATGACTGTCATGGTGGAGAGTGTGGAGGAATTTAAGATATTAAATGTTGGGGAGCACATTGTACATTTGTGATATTTGTTAATTTAAAAAACTGTTTATTTTATTAATTACTTTCTATAATTAAAGAACTAAAGCAAACTAAAATAGGGGCATTCTTTTGTGGACATCCTGTAAAAGAAAATGTTTATAACACAACAAACAGGTCTGCTTTTCTTGAAAGTTTTCATTCACCATGAATACGCATATTTCGACTACCAGGTAATCATCTTTTAGAGCATTTCTACCTTGTAGTCAAAATATGCGTTTGTATTCATGATGAATAAAAAAACTTTGTTGTGTTATGAGGATCGATACCCACAGTACTTATGATAATGTTTATCGCTTTGTTCTATATATTCCTATGTTAGTTCGCTATATCTGAGAGCAGTATCACTATTCCTATATTGGTATTTCTGTAGTTTCAAATGAATGCCAAGGCACCGTGAGGTTCGTCGATTTATGAACCTTTCTATCCCCAAGGTTAGATAGATCGTTAGGGGGAACAAGGTCATGGTTCTCCATCATTGACCCCCCCCCCCCTCCCCGGTCCCCAGACTAACGCCATGCGCCTTTTTCTTATGGAGATTTGCAAAAGTAGACCGTTGCTGGGAAAACTTGGACGAGTTAAAAATTCGAATCACAGTAGCAGCAGTGGGAACTGTAACGACTGACATGCATGGAAGGAATTTGAATAGCGTATGAGATCTTATTTGTGTAGCTGGTGGGGGCACATCGAACATTTGTAATATTCATAAGCTTAAAAAAGGTTTACTTTATCATTAACTTTTTATAATGTATCTAAATTAGAAACATTCTTTTGTGGACATCCTGTATTATATGTATAATTAATTACCGGAAAATAAAGCTAATACACAATTCCACATGAAAATTTTCATTACTAAGCTTAATCTACTTGAAGCTTCTAAAATTTCCTGTACGTTTCGGTGGGAAAAGCTTCCTTCATCAGCGTGATACAGGGTAACAAGGTGATACAGCTGTATTTGCAGAAAACAGGTACAAAAATTGTCAATGTGGAAACAAGCTGTTATTATAATTTCTCCTTTGGATATTTTTGTCACTGTTTTCTGAGTGCCTATACAGGGTGTCCGGAAATAAATGGTAAATATTCATACACGTGAGAGAACATGTATAAAGAAGCATTTTTATTCCTATGAACATGGTGTCGCAAGCCAACCCCCACAGAGATACATGGGGATTAAAGTATGTTGCGCTGCCTGATTGTTGGCGTCCCGCGAGCGACTAGGCAATGTGGTGCAGCCCACATCTGTTCAGGCGATGTCAATGTATGCTCGAATGGCTCCCCCTGTCAGGTCACTCCACAAACCTTTAATACCTTAAATGTCACTGGAGGTCGTGGCACACATATTGATTTGCATACATTTACACAATCAGGCCATTTCACAAATAAGCTTACTACCTGAACCCTCACAAATGGGAACGTTGATGCAGTTATTAAGAGCCCGTGAGTACTGAGGTCTGGAGGCTCCAATGTGGGCTGCACCACATTGCCTAGTCGCTCGCGGGAAGCCAACAATCAGGCAGCGCAACATAATTTAATCCCCCTGTATCTCTGTGAGGGTTGGTTTGCGACACCATGTTCATAGGAATAAAAATGCTTCTTTATACATGTTCTCTCACGTGTATGAATATTTACCATTTATTTCCGGACACCCTGTATATAGCTGTAATTTTACCGTTTCTCTGTATCACTCTGAGGAAGGACCCCTCACGAAATTTACATATGCTTAGTGAAAACACTGCTTGTGAAATTGTGCTTATTTTTTGTTGTCTACAGTTTTTGTCTATCTCTTCGTATTTTTGTATGTACAGGGGACTACATTGAAATAGTCTAATTTTATTTTGCTCTCAAAATCTAACTAATGAAAAAATAACAATAAAATCTTAACTCGATTTGGCTTCACTACAGAGCAGTTGTGTGAGGCGGGAAGTGAATTTTGTGTTGCAGGAAAATTGCTCATTTAGGATATATATCGCGGCGATATAGTCATTAGTTATTTAGACAAACTTTGACCATAAATATATATACATGTTTAAATTTTATATTCTATTTATAAATAGAAGTCTTAAGGCTATCAAATTTTTTAAAGTAAATTCCACGTGAGCCTCTGTTGATATCTTGTAGCTTGACTTCTGGCTATAGTATCTGGTTAAGCTGCACCTTATACGAATGCTGATATGAAAATCTTATGAAGATTTCCTGGTGGCATATGAAATTCTTGCTCTTCGGGAAAATGCTGACCTTCTCCATGCGTTATCCTGACATTATCAGTGACTAGGAACTGTTAATGCCACGCTTTCTTCTCTTGGCGACTGGTGGTACTTTGTTAAAGCAGGACGCAACTGTCTTTGCAACATAACAATTACCTTAGACTCTCCATATTTGCCTGAAATGACTCTCCATTTCTTTCTTCATTTTCGTGAATACCAACATGTTCATAGATGAGGGAATTTTAACTACATAAATGGAAACTTTAATTCCCGTCATATAATTACAATGAACGAGTCAGATCTGAAAATTAATACATATTCTTAAGATTACAAAATTAGGGCGTTTCGGTATAAATACCCTGCGTAATAAATTATTAATTCAATCTATTATGTTAATTGTGCCAAAAGAGACTTCTTAATCATTTTGTAACTAGATCTACATTTTAAAATCGATGTTTGATATTATATTGTGAGTTTGTTTATTAGAGCCCAAAAAATTGCTATTGTATGTTCCTCCAGGAACACCAACCCTTGTAATATATGACATAATATTTTTTTTTAATCCACAAAAATAGTTTAATACTAACTTATATATACATTTCGTTGACTACGTCAGCTTTTTCAGCAAGACACTTGGACAATCAATAGTTTGAGATCAAACCACTCTCAGAGGACTCTCAAACTACTGATTATCCAAGTGTCTTGCTGAAGAAGCTGACGTAGTACATACAAATTAGTATTGAACTATTTTTGTATATTTGTGTTTTCTTCTTTGTCTTGATTATTTTTTCAGTGAACCATTGTCCACAGTTTCTGGCATCCCATGCGGTATTTCAACATGTATGTTACCTTTAACTATGTCATTATTTCTCGATGAACATCACTTATGTAATATTATCCTTACCCATCTTTGTAATATCAAGTGAATATTGCAGAATTAATGGATAGTCTACATTATTAAATAATAAATTCTAATATACATAATTTAATAGGAGTAGAATAATATGTTTGTTTATTTGAATGATATGAACTCCTCGGGTATAATAAATAAAATAACTAAAATAAATAAAATATTCAAAAAATATCAAACTAATGATGAGAATGGCAATTCTTGAAAATATTTTTTAAACTATTTTTCTGCATAACATTTTATCTCCAAAATTGTATCAGATTAGCTTTATTTCATCTACTAGTTATTTTATTTACATGTATTATATTAAATAAATTATACACAAGGAGTTCAAGTCATTCAAATAAAGAATCAATTATAACTGAGACTTCCTGTCGTATTTATATTAAGAAATAAATTAATTAAATATATAAGATTCTCGGAATAGTTATAGTGAGCGTATTTTCGTGTTCACTTTATAATAGTGGAACACTTCAAAGAGATTAAAAAATGAAATCGCCTTGAAACTAAAGAAGAAAAGCTCTTTTGCGATTGCGTAAACAGGAGATTTAGTAGGAAGGGATGGTCATTTTTATCTCATTTGCATGTGGACTGGTTTGTCTCGCGCCTTAAATGGCTGGCCAATTGCGAGGCAGCACAGGAGCATGATAGCATCGGCCCAAATAAATGGAGGAATTTGCGAAACAGCTTCGTTGTAAATTAAAGGGAAAAGTGGAGCCTTGAATATTTCACTAACCGACTTCTTTACGGAGATTGTTCAAAAGAAGGAGATCTCTTCCTTTATCCATTTCAAGGGAATTCTCCGAAGCAAATGAATTGAATCGTTCTCCATTCTACAGAAAGCATAAAATGCAGTCTTCAGTTACACACTTAAAGAAGTTCCTGCTTAAAAGATTTATAGCGCTACTCTGTTGCAAGCTTAGCATCACCTTTAATGCATACATACGAAATCATTACACAACAGAGGTCCTCATTGTTTAAAAAAAATAGGGTGAATTAGACCAGTTTATTCAAGAATTTTAAATTCATTTATAATTCGAAAAACAATGCCACTGAATAAAAATACATTTATAATCTTATTCGGGCGTGAAAATGTAAATACTTTTTCGTAATAGGTGGATCGTATTTTATGAATATTTTTTTGTTTAAAAATGTCCTTAAATTATATTGTTTTACAGACTAACCTCGATTACACAGGCCAACGACAAAAAAACTTTTTTGCATGAATTTGCCTTATCCTTGTGGTTTTTAGTGTGCTGAATGCAAATCTGCTTTTAGATTTTTTTCTATCACATCACGTTTATATGTTGTGCACATAGAGACTTAAATGTTTAGTATCCATATTTTTGGGTCAGAAGAAAATTTATCAAACCCCAAAAATCTGAATAATTTAAAATGTTTCATTGAAAACCAGAAATCTGGGTGATACAAAAAAAACTGAGGTCAGACACGGATTCAGCACACAAAAATGCATAATAATCAGCTCTTAACGTTAAAAAAATTTTTAAAAGTTATTTTTGTTGGCCTGTCGTTATTCATCTGTATTCTGCATGCTTCAAGCCGTCTCAAAAGTCAGTTTTGGAATTTAATATGTGAACAAAAAGCATTTGCAGTACATGTAATTGATAGTAATCATTCGTATTTTTACATTAAAGAGTAAGATTACAGGATGTATTTTTATTGGTCAGCATTCTAGTGAAAGAATTTTGTTCAGAACTAGAAAAATAAAGGCACAATATTTAAGAAGCTTCTATTATCTGCGAGCCTCACGAAAATCGAAGTTCTGTAATATTTTATTTAAATTTTTAAAAATAATAAACCCGACACTGGGAATTAAGAAATGTATTGTCATTTTATTCAATTTTAAATTTTATTAAAATTTACATGCATCATTAAATGTGTTACATCTTTTCATTATTTTCATTGTTAATCAGCATGGATTTTTAATTCTGCATCAAAATACAAAAAAAAAAGTTTGTACCATTTTCCATAACCTTACTTTTTGGGCCACGTATCCCCCAGAATTGTCAGATGTGGTTGAGTTTCTAGCTCACAACTTCTGTCGATTAGTGAAAAAAGAACTAAAAATTCTAAATCCTTTCACCGATATCGTGTTCACAGACACACGACAGACGTATTCGGCCATTTTACATACGAGTATAACAGCTTTTGCTACTAAATAATTGATAGAATTAAAACTTTATTAAAATAAATGTAAAATAGTTCAAGGAGGAGTTTTTACAGGCCAAATCTCCGGATATTAATAATATTGTAAAACAGTAAAGAAAATTCTACGGCTTAGATTCGAACCAAAGACTGTGAATATAACCACTAAACCCAACGCGGACATGGAGCATCACGTATATTAAGATGTATAACTATATCGAATATGAAATTTTTATAAACACTTTTAAAGTTTAGTTGAGAGATTTTAGTCCTTTGTCGACTTTCCTTTAGCTACTTTATCTCGCCTACGCATGGAATTAACGAGATATTTAAAAATTGTTTAAATATCTCGTTTATTGGAGTAAAACTTTCAATGTTGTGGAACATGGTAAAAGGCAATTCGGACCGTGTTGCGGTTCTTTTAGGGATATTGTAAAGGTAAATTCTTGTCCATATTCACTTCATGTGTTCCATATGACCAGTATGATAAGTATTGTATCACAATATTATGTCACAGATTTAAATACATACAAGTAGAAAATTTTAGGTAATTATTTACTTTTCGTATGAAATGGATAACAATTCTAATCAAATCGTAGTCCACAAGGATAACACGATTGGATGTGTTCCCAAGCATATTTGTTCTTATGTCAAATGTGCAAAAATAAGTTGGATTATAAACTGATAAGCATGTCTAGCTTACTTTCCAAGGTTTTTTGTCATACGTGGGAAAAAGAAAGAGATACTAAGATGTCATTAAAATTCAGAAACGAAAACTCTCAAAAATTAAATAAAGTAAAATAAATTTATCCATTATCTCCGATGATGAAGTGACTTCGAAACGCGTCAACTACACAAGTAAAATTAAGTATTGCTTTAATACAAAATAAATTTACTTTAAAAAAAGTTATAATAATTTTTTAATAAAAATCAAATAGAGCCATAAATAACATAGTTAAGATTTCATTTTTTGTCACCCTCTTGTTACTTATGAAATGTTTTCTTTATACGAAGGGACGTAGCAAGAGTGATGAGGGAGTAACGGTTCTTATTATTTCTGACGATGTCGTTGTGACACTGATCGATTTTACGTGATGTATCATTAATCGATGGTTCATTTACCGAAAAAAAAGGAAGACCTACTGAAAACGATAAATTTTCATTATGTCACGCCATTAAGAGGGGAAAAAAGCAGTAAGTAGAGAATAAAAAGGGAAGGAAACGTCACCAACTAATGACCTGTTGTCGGAGTCAAGGCATTTTTCTCCACTGAGGAGTCTGGATTACAGTTTACAAAAAAAGGCAAATATGTTTCTTATAATCACTTTTAATGTGTTTACCTTATAGCGGGTTCATTACATAAAATGTACTCATTATGTTGTATTTAAGACAAGTTCTTTCATGTTTTGTTGACTAATTTAACCTAGAAACGAGATTAATTTATAATTTTTAATTTTACTCAGTTTTTATAATCACTCTGTATTTACTATGAAGTTTATTATCTATTCCTAAATTTAATTTGATAATTATTCAGGGAAATGGTTTAATTTTCTTAAATTTTTGCTTAATCTTATTATTGATTAAGCCAAATCTCAATTTACAATTCATATTAAAGGAAAAGTAGACGAAATTTATAAAAAAAATTCTCGATTTAATGCGTAATGAATAGACCATCGATTTCAAGTCAACAGATTTTAAAATTGACACCTGGATATGAACTGACTGACAATTGATCGTCATTCCTTTCAGTGTCGTCGATAGAATATCGATTTTTGCATCTACAGTCTCTCTCTCTCTCTCTCTCTCTCTCTCTCTCTCTCTCTCTCTCTCT
>JAHWFO010022894.1:749608-819518 GCA_023313115.1 Rhysida immarginata
TCTCTCTCTCTCTCTCTCTCTCTCTCTCTCTCTCTCTCTCTCTCTCTCTCTCTGTCTCTCTTTCTGTGATCTAATGTCTTATTTTTTCTTTACTATGAGTAACATCTGTCATTCCTAATCGGTTTCCAATTTGTTATGCCACATACTCTAGGTGTGTTCACTTTATATTAACTCAAAGCAAAGGGCAGCGATTATTCTTTAACTTTATTTAATGTTGTTAAGATTATGGAGTAATTTATGAAATGTTGGTTAAAGCCAATCTTAAAGTATAGATATAAGTAATCCTGATATTTTTTTGCGTTGTCGATCTATCAAAAGAACAGTTTTTCAGTTCAGTGACATCTTGAAGAATTGCAGTCAAATGAAAACCCACTTTATTCTTAATGCAAAACCAATAGCTCAACTGTTTTCTCTTTCTTGTATTCCCGTAGGAAATTATTTTACAATGACCATACAGTCTGGATTTAATATAGAGTCCTGGATCAGCCCCGTTTATTGCAAACCGTCGTAATCGTAAATTTTATAAGAGCAATTTTTTTAAGTTCATGGGAAGATTATGTGATAGAATATTCATCAACTTGCCGATGTCACTTTGCTTTTTATGTCGTTTTTTACGAAATGATAATTTCATCACGCTCATTACGGACAGAAGAAAGCTCCGATGTTGAATAGCTCATCCTCATATTTCCCACAGATTTCCCCTGAAGAAACTGCATTGAGCATTCCTTTTTTTGGAACATACTAAACATGCACAGTTTGATCACGAAAAACTGCAATATTTTTACCAAAAGAAAAAACGGATGAAAGCGTGATAGTATAGGGAGGAATAAAGAAATAAATGAAAGGAAAAATTTCACGATCTGAAATCGAACCGAGGACCGATGGACGTCCATGAAGTCAAACGATAAACAGCTGACAGCTGATCCCGACCAACACCATCTAGATAAAGAATCCCGTGTTGGGTTTCGGTCTGTTGCAGGACAATCCGTTTTTTTAATATTAAGAAAACTGGGTATTGTGACGTATCACGCCTTTGGCGTCTTCAAGGTAAGGTCATCATAAATAAAACTAAAATTTTATCATAAATTTGTCAATTGAATTTTTAACATCTTGTTAAAACATACAATGATTAATTTAAATTTTTAACAATACTGAAGCTTAAAAATAAATTTAAGAATAAAATTTAACAATTTAGCCTAATAATAACAATGAATGGCCTTCAAATTAGAAATCTTAGTTCATATCTTCATAAGATGAATTTTGAATTAGCTGATATGCCAAATATTGCAACGTTGAATTTATCCAAAAGTGTAATAGTTGAAACTTTCTCATTGAATGTTTAAAAATTATTATTGATATATAAACATTTAAACTGGCAAAGTTACGACAGTTCTATTACAAACAAAATGCATCTGGTTCAATATTTTTGATAATTTATTAATTTGGTTGAAGTTGGTTATTCATTAAAATAATAAATAACTGAGTTACAAATGAAACACTTAATTAGGTAATATAAGTGTTGAGTTAAAATATCTGAAATAGGTAAAACTAGTTAAAATAATGCTAACTTGTTTATCCTATCCATGATCCTATCAGCCCATGTGGAGCATCAGTTAGGAGCTGCTTGCCATAATTTACTCTAAAGGGCAATTTCCAGTTTTTGTATGATGACATCAGAAATCAGTGCGCAGGCCTTCTTCGTCTAGATGGGGTTGCCCCCGACCCGCAATTAGAGAAATTTTTCTCCTTTCTTAAACCATCATTTAAACGGTGAAATTCCAGTTGAAAGTTAAATATTAAAGAAACTGGAAACATTATTTCAATAATTAAGGAGGAATAAAGTAATAAAGGAAAAATTCCGCGACCTAGGATTGAACCTGGATCACGACTTACTGCGTTGATCGAGGAATTTTTCCTTTTATTTTATTACTTTTTAATGTCCACCTTAATTATAAAAGTAATATCTACAGTTTCTTTAATATTCCGTTTAGTGCGCAACAAACACTCTGTTTGTAAATGTACTAACAGATTGATTCAGAACACTATGACTCTGGTTTCAGAGGCCTGGGTAGCTTTTACGATACTAGATAGAATTCTTACGTTTTTGGCTAGGCTATGGACCAGAGCTTGAAAATATAAATGTGAATTTGGAATACGAGTGATGAGTTTTGTACTTTCATGTAAAGTTCACTCATGCAGTGAATTGAAGGAATCCGTCGTTTGAACAGATATAGTTCTCGGGAATATTTTTCTTTATGTCATTGATTTCCTGTATTTCAAGATCTTAATTAGGAGACATTGAAGGGTCATACTTAGAAACTAAGCAGATGTTGGATGTATTTTTTTACTAATTTTGCCTATATAACTTTATCATATTTCTTTATTGGAAGAAAATGAAAGATTAAGAAGTGTTGAGATGAGGAATTCCTTGAAGACCATTTCGGTACGTAATGAACTTTGGTCAACACGACCACCCGATTTCATTGCTAGCCTTTTTCCCCTGTCAGGGAACCTTAAATCCAATAATTTACTAAGCCTACCACAGTAATCCGTGAATTGATGATAAAACTGAACGATGTATTACCTCCATTGACCAATATATTCTTCCTCAAAGTGTTCCAAGAAACGTGGTTAAGTATGAATGAGAACCTTTCACTATCTGTTGTATTTGTGCTTGTTAATTTAATTTATATTCATGAGAACATTTAAATTTATTAAATAGCAAGATGCAGCTTTATTTCAGATTACTATTTCAGTGTAACTCCGTACTATACAGGGGGATTCAAAACTCAACGTATAAACTTTTGAAGAAGGTAGTAAGGGTAATTCTAAGCAAAACAGTACATATGAACATGGGCTCGAATATGAACAGAAATAAAAATGCCGCCACCAAGATCAACAAGTTATTAACTCAGGTTCTGTAACATCTAGGAAAATGAAGTTTGGGGGATAATATGATTGAACTCTAATGCGTAGTTTCTGAGTTACGCAGTCAACATCATAATACGTGCAGGTTAGTATCAACATGTGAGCACGTGCTACGATATTGAATGGTACTTGAAAACTTTTCGTTTGAATTACATCAAATTTTAAGGGTATACACAGTCTTATGTATCCTGTTATTCCTCCAAATTTCAAAAATCTAGGCTTTACAGAACCTGAGTTATTAACTTGTTGATCTTGGTAGCGGCATTTTTATTTCTGTTAATCTCTCAGTTATCGTTCAAATTCAGACCCACGTTCACATGAATTTTTTTGCTTAGAATCACCCATACTTCCTCCCCTAAAAGTTTGTACGTTTAGTTTTGAATCACCCTGTATAAAAATATTTTAAGGGGCAGTTAATTTTTTTCGTCATATTTTCCTAGTAATACTCTATTATAACACGAACGTATAAGTAAGTTTATAATTAGAATAAATTTTTTACAAACTTTTTGTATCCTATGAAGAAAAATGTACATAGTATAGTAAGTATTATTATATCAAGTTATTTGATGATAGGTAGGTTGGTCCAGCCATTAAATAAATGTTTTTATACTCTTAAACTATAAAATAATTTCGATAATATACACTGTTTGAAAAAAAAATCTGCGCACCAAGAATCATATATACAATTCATACGAAAATTAATATATGGGGTGTATAGAATAAGAAATGACGAAACTTTTAAAATAACAGATGATTTGTGAAAAACCAGGAGACACAAAATCCACTTGACCACAAAAATTTGACACAAAATTCACTTGTGATCGAAATGCACATCTATGCCAATACGAGGGCTGTTCACACAGTTCCAGGATTGATTTTTTAAAAATTTATTGTGAGCACTTACGACATATTCCACGTGATCTCCTTCAAAGTACTCTCCTCTCTGTTGTACCCACTTTTCCCAGCGTCGTTTCTACTGCAGGAAATACTGTTTAAATTCGTTTTTGTTTGAATCATTGAAAGTCGAATTTTCCTTTATGGCGTCTATCGTCTCAAATTGAGTGGTTTCTTCAGTTTGGGGAACAGAAAAAAGTTGGCGGGGGCCAAAGCAGGAAACAGAAAAAAGTTGTCTCAAATTAGTAAAGCAGTTGGGGAAGAACAGACATCGAATTTCGTGCACAAAACTCATGCATTCTCAGGGCCGAATGCGCTGGGGCATTGTCGTGATGGAGGAATCACGAATTTTCTCTCCGAATTTCAGGTCGCATCATCGAGGTGGAAAATCGCCACGAGTGAAAAGACACCTTACGGCAAAACTATCGTAACTGGGAACTAAACCAGATATCAATAAACCGAAAACGAAATTTGTCCAGGAGATATAAAGGTTTTGAATGCCCTCTACCAGAATTCATTTGCAATACAACTCGCCGCGCAGTTTAAACTGTCCTGGGACTTTTTGAACAGACCTCGTAAATATCAACTTTTTGTAGTCAAGTGCATTTTTGGTCTCTTGGTTCTTCACAACCCCACAGCCCAGACTTTTATTTCTAATTATTTAATACATGATTTATTGGAAGAAAGTGATCAGTTGAGTATAGCGTTGGTCCGCTTATGACCTAGATGGAATTGGTTGACGTGGTATGGATTCATAAAATTCTGCCAATTATGCCTGTGGCCTGGAATTGGCATGCTAATTCTTCGATATCGTGAATTGGTCTAAAACGACGCCCCATCACATCCCAAGTGAACTCAAAAGAACAGAGATCTGGCATCTGAATGCCCAAAAGTGGCCATTGCAAACACGGAAACAATCCATGAAGGCAATACGAGTATGGTTTGCGATTACTTTGTACTCTATAGACCTTAAGATTTTGAAAAGTGAAAGAAATAGTGGCAGAACGGATCGTAGATGTCCTCAATATAAGACTGTGACCCGGCTAAGATCGTATTCACCAAGGAGACCCGGCTAGCAAAGCACCCGAGACCATAACTCCGTGTTGTCGGCCGTGTGATCTGTGACACTAAGAACAATATCCTGCACTGTCGGGGTCGTGTCCAAATACGCTGCTTTGCATCTGAAGTTTCATTGTTTCGGGATGCGTCGATATTATTGTCAAAGACTGTATGCAAATCGCATTTGCATTCCTTGTATGTCCAAAATATGTGGAAATTCATTATGACCAACATGTCTTAAAATATGAGAGAAGGTTGATTTTATATTGTTTGTGTTCGTTAGTTTAATTTTCTTAGGTCTTTTGAAATAATAAAATCTCTCTATATCGCGACTTCTAAGAACAAAAATTTCTTGTAAAGTTCATTCACATACTGGATTATAGATGAAAGTCATTGAAATGAAATTATTAGCGATCCAGAGAAATTAGTTGTGGAGAATCCAAATAATCTCAATTGGAATTGATCGGTTTTCAAAAAGAATTTTGCTCCTCCGATTTGCGTGAAGAATTGCTCGATTGATCCCAAACATAAAAATTGCTTACTTGGCATTGAATGCTTAGTCTGAACTCGTGTTCGAATCGATCTCTCTTTAAATGATATTTAACACGATCAAGAATTTAAAGATTAGTTAACTATCAAAAGTTTTAGTTTATCTTGTCAAACTAATGATTAGTTCTTTAGTCAGAATTGATTTTGTAACTGAAGACAATTTGAAAGTGACAAGCATTAGAATGGTTTCGATGTGCTTGCTTTTGACTGCATCGAAATCAGTTGAAAGTCGTCATTCCGCCAACTCAAATGATCAATTCAAATGATCCATTCTCTACGAAATATTTTGAAGTATAATACTCTAATTGGTGCTGATAACATTTCCTTAATAAGTGTGCTATCCTTAGCAAGTGTTATGCGATCATTGAGATTGATTTTTACATAACATTTTATTTCTAATAATGCGATCGTTCATTCATTTGCATTTAATAGTCGCTCAACTTTCAGAATTAAGCGAAACAAATTAGTTGGATTCCAGACATTTTAGAGCGTAAACAGTTATATAGGATCCTGACTGTGCTTTAATATATCCTCGTGCATAATATTTCATGCTTAAGTACGCTTATATTTTTTTATTTAAATGGTCTTCGAATACCAACAAGTGAATATGTTTCTGAAAGTTCCAAGGAACCCTTTTATTCGTTTAATTACATTTTTTCAAAGTTAAATTTTTCAATGAATAATTTATGATATTTAAATAAGTGCATGAATCGATATACAAATGTCTGATCTTTTAATATACAGTATAATACGATTATTATATGATTGAATTGTTTTTATAAGTGGTTTTTATTTATTTTTTCAACTGAAAGGTAAGTAAGAAAAGAAGCTTATCTGTAATTTGCGAAATTAATTTGAAACAAAATACGGTATCTCAGTTTATCGAGTAAATGCGCAAACCCACACACACACGCACACACACGCACGCACACACACACACACACACACACACACACACACACACACACACGCATACACACACACACACACACACACATACACACACAGGCAAGTTACATCCACGCTAAAGACAACTATTTATGCCCTATATGTGGTGTGTTTATGTAATTAATGAGAGGGTAAGAAGATGTAAAGTTAATCAAATAAACTTAGATATTTACTCAAACAATAGTATACTTGTCCATATAAATCGCTAAAGCATTGAAATGAATGTTAAACCAAACTTGAAGCATCTACGAAATCGCTTTTCAGTAATTAATTTTTACGAGGAAATTTGAAAAGTAAAATGAAACTGTTAACTAATTCGTGTACGACAATGAAATTATATCACTTTTTCAGCTTAATCACTCCTTTTTTCAACATATTCTGTTGTTTATCAGTTTACAAATCTAACGAATTTATTTTAAAGTTACCTTGGTAAATCTGCTTTCAAGCATTGCTTTTCATAAATTCTCCAAAAACAGGTGATAAACCGACGGAAGCAATTCACAAAAATTCTGTAAATTGAGCTCTTTTGTGTTCCCCTAGTATTCATCGTGGAACCCATTTAGAACAAATTTTGTGATGGCGAAGATAACTGTTGAAACTGAGAAATGCTGACTTATAACATTATATAAAAGTGTTTTCTCTATTGAGCTCAAACGTTTTAGAGTTTTTAATGCCTAGAGTTATTCCTGTTTGCACCATGCATTCTAACCAGGTAGCAATCAATAAATGAAAACATAACTGGAGATACACATCCTACGACAATTGTACAGAGCACACATACAAATAAATATATTTATTATGAGATGTAGATAGCCAGCTGTGTTTTCATTTACGTAAGTGACCATAATTTTTTTTGCGTTCTGTATTTTTAGCAATGCAGTAGTTACTCATATTCTTATTAGGTATACGCAATCCATTGATATTATCCTCTTTTTTATTCTATTTTGCTTTTAAATACAGGTATTCCCTGCTACCTTTAACTTTATTAATTTTATTATCCACCAATTTTAGATTGTACGAAAACTCCTCCTGAAACACATATGTTAGCTACCCTGCATAGCACTAGAGGAAGGAAAAAAGCTCATATAGCAGCGTTCGTCATCTTCGTTTATTTTATATAAATGAAAACATAAAAGGAAGGAAAAAAGCTCTATAAATATATTTTGAATATATTATTTTAAATTATTTCTTAAATGTGTAGTAAGTTAAAATTGTAACATTATATAAAATGCCTTTTGGACAATTCTACTACGTTTTGGGTAGGATTTTCTTTCTTCCCTATTTTTTTTTTAAAGTACAAACTTTTGCACCTTCATTTTAGCTGATCGAAAATAAAAGTCTTTTGTCTTTCACGTACTTGGGCAGCGACCCCCAAGGGGTCCATATCCTCCAAAGTGCTCCAATATTCGTTCATGCCTCTATGCATAGGCCAGGCAAGAGGACTCCCGGGGCAATCTAACTGCAATATTGATCTGGTAATACTCTATGCAAAATGCCTCGAAAAAGTTTAAAACTACATCCATAATAAGATTACAATTTAAAAAGTTTTTTTTCCTTTTGCTCTTTTATCACTAAACACCCGCTTGCATGTCTTATTATTTAGAGTTCATCTTATGGAACCCCTCTTTAAATCACTGTTCACGTTACTAAGCTTTGAAATAGTTTCTAAACAATCTTCCTTCAAAACTTTTTGATCTTATGAGGATAAGAAAAAGATACTGTTTCAGTCCAACAGTGGGATTGGTGAAGAATTCTAATGCCCTTTTTAAGAGAAACTGTTTGGCCCTGCGAAGGTTGCTCGTAAATGAAAAGTTTATAATCACGTAGCAAAGACAAGTCACCAAGTCTGTTTTGTCTTACCAAATTTCTTTCCTTATTCGAAAATGCACCACGTGTAATCTAAACTTTGCTTGTTATAAAAATGCTCATTTTTGTGGAAAACTTTCTAATAGTAAAGAAATGAATTTAAGCATTTAAGCATGAAAAGTTTATATTTTTCCACCATTTTATTCAATGTTTAAACCATTTTTAATAGAATGTTTATTAAATTTTTAATGTTTATATTTTAATTCCAATATTTATTCTACATTATAGAATACATAAAATCATACTTGCAATTAAAATTTAAGTCAATTATAGCTCTTCTTGCACTTGAGCTTCGTTAAAAACAACGCCATGTTACATAGTTCCTGTGCTGTGAAAAGGAAACAGTCGGAAACATTCACAAAAGATTGTATAGTCGGTGGGCATGCAGATGATTGGTAAAGAGAACACATCGTTGTTTAGGATTCTGCTCGCAACGGCGGACCACACATCGCACAAAACACCTGACAATGTGTAGCAACGCATTCACAACATGGTTTTGGAAAAAATTCTATTGGGAAATGGTTCCAACAGTTGGAATTGACAGAATTTGTGCGAGACGGGTTCTGAGGATGTTCACAAATGCCTATAAAGAAACTCAAAAAATTGTGTGCGGAGAACACTTGATGCAGTACGAAAATGTTGGAGATGACTTTCTTGCAAGAACTGTGACGCCAGCAAAGCCATGTAACCATTGTGATTTTTTCTTTTAGACTATATAAAGGACACTTTCTGTGTACTACCCTTATCGAAAGATCTAGTAGAATTACGAATCCTCGGTAAATGGCACTTTTCAGGTTATGTCTCAGGAATCTTCATGCAAAATGCCTTTGAGGCAATAGAAGCCGATATACTGAAGACTCTCACCTTTTATGAGCTTTTTATATTCCGTTGCTGCCTTGCACATTCCTCTGACATGAGTATTTTATCCGCAATATTTATGTTTCCAACTGTAAATTTCTTTTTGATTCACCGAGTATACGGGTCGGGACGCATTAATATGACCACCTCTCCTCGAACATGTTGGAACGTCCCATGATATTTCATATCATTAAACCCTGACAACAGCAGACGTGTAGTAGCATCCGTTAACACAGCAATTGTCGCCGTCATCGGCAGAGCAAGTGACCTGTCGGACCTCCAAAAGGGGATGATCATTGGCTATCGGGCCAAGGGGGGGGCAGCATTTCAGAAACGGCCACCTTTGTGAACTGCTCTAGGACTGCCGTTGTGAAGGTGTACCGCGACTGGACGAACCAGACAGTTTCGAGCAACCGAAGAGGTAACTGTGGGGCCCCACGGGCCATCGATCCTAGAGGCGAGCATCGTTAACCTACACCTTTTTACACGAGTTACTTTTAGATGGTCCCCAACCTTTATGTTTAATGCTATCGAAATCTGTGGAAGGTGTTTGTGTCCTCCCCATGTAAGTGGCGTTAACCCCATAATATAATTTAAAAAAAATTACATTATTTCAAGGAAATAACTATTTAAAGACCAATCGGCGTGCCACTGTTGAGCAACTGACACAGCAAATGAACAGTGGGGCCACTAGGCGTGTCGGCACCAAGACAGTGCAACGATCCTTCTTGAGGTAAGGGCTCCGGAGCAGGCGTATGGTAACAGCACCCATGTTGACGCCTGTGCATCGCCGAAAACGCCTCCAATTCGCAATGGACTATCGGCTTTGGACCTCGGCCGAGTAGCAAAGAGTTGCTTTCTCTGACGAGTCGCGGTTTCTGGTGAAGAGAGTGGACGGACGATGGAGAATTCGCCGGGAAGCATCTGAGAACAGGCATCCCGACACCATCGTTGGCAGACGATAGGCTGGTGGGATAGGTGTGACTGTCTGGGGGATGTTTTCGTGGTATGGTCTGAGTCCACTGATACCGCTGGAGGATACACTGAATGCTGTTCGTTACCTGACGATCGTCGCAGACCAGGTACACCCATTCATGTCGACAGTGTTTCCTCAGGGTGATGGCACCTTTCAACAGGACAATGCTCCCTGCCATACTGCCAAAATTGTCCACGACTGGTTCGAGGAGCATGAGGATGAATTCAAGCTACTCCCATGGCCACCAAACTCCTCGGACCTCAACCCCACTGAACATTTGTGGGACCATCTCGATCGCCATGTCCGCAAGCTGGACCCTCCACCACGCACGGTGATGGAATTACGGGATGCACTGATCGCCGAATGGTCCCCAGATACCTGAAACCACCTTCCGAGGACTTACTGACTCTGCCACGTCGACTAGCTGCTGTGCTTGCCGCCAAAGGTGGATATTCCGGATACTAGCAGGTGGTCATATTAATGTGTCCAGAAAATTCGAACTTTTTTATTATTTTTAGAAAAATTGGTAATATACCAATATTTTTCACTGTATAAAATATTTAATGTGAAAGATAATCTTGGAGTTTCATCACTGAAAATTTCTATTTGGAGTCTACAGAAGTATCAAAATCAAGATACTGTTTCAAACATGTCTAATATGTTAAAAAAACAAAAGATGCTTCTTCTGTGATTTTATTTTCTATGAAGGAGAATTGTATTAAAATATTTCTATGTCACGTATTTGGGTTTTCTAATTAAAATATTTCTAAGGAAATTTGTATTAGAGACCGAAACAGATGTTTTAAAGAGGCAGCATATCTATATTAGAGAAAGAAGAATTTAAACGATTTTAAAGAATCTAAAGAAAAGTATGAATTCTTTAAATGTACGTAAAAAATTTGTGTATTTTTAGAAATGTTAATTTTCTATTTTGTCTAATCTGAGGTTATATAATTATCGGAATTTATGTGTTCATATATTATTTCTTCAGGATAAATTAATTTATTATTGTACTATTAAATCTATAACTCGAAATTTCATTGACCAATGCAGATTTCTCCCATCCATAATAAAATATTTCTATTATTAGAGTATTCATGGAAAAAACTATTAATCTTGAAGTATGCGCCTTTTTATCTCCATAGCTAATTTGAAATAAAGTTGCTCCATGACTTCTCAGTTCGATCTTTTATATAGAGATCATTGAAACGTATTTATTTTCTGCTCTAACAATGAATAGATTTTATAATTTTGCTCGAAATATATTTTTTAATTTCTTTATATTTCCTGACTCTGCTATGAAACAGAATATCCCATAAATTTTGTTTTTTATTTGAAATTCTTTTTGCGATTTTAAAATCGTTGTTAATTATTAACCATCTAAGATATCAGAATGGGTTTATTAATGCTATAAACTCTGAAATAAATCTGATAAGTTAATGCTTATAAATCGTTGTTAATTTCATTTTTTAAGTCTACAGATAATTGCAATATCTCTGGTAATCACGTACAGTATTTATGTGATTGAAATTGAGATTTAACCTTACCGATTCACCACGAATGGATATTTATTTACCTCCGTGTTTTCGAAAGATTTCAGTTTGACAGTAGGCTGATGTGGCTGAATTATTCCATTTACAATTCTGATGAGCGCTATTTGTTCAGAAGACATAATAATTTTAATATGTCAATTATTTATTCGTGAATATGAGATAAAACGTTTATATCAAGTAGTGAATCGGTCTTTGTATTGTAGTTTTTAACAAATTTGATTGAGGCATCTTTACAATCCAAACATGATGCAAACTGAATTTGACACGAGTAGTTTTGTTTTCTCCCCCGCCTTATTCAAGTGTTTATCGGTTTACTTTTTTACAATATAGGATGGCAGAGTGATAAGATTCAGAAAATTTTATTTTTAAATTACAGAAATCGCGGGATTGGTTTATACTGATAATAAGTGGATGGTTAGCATTGGAATTGTAAATGTTAGTATTCGCGTCAGCAGGTCACGTAATTGATCGTTTTAGTACATAATATTGGAGGAATATCTTAAAATATTTTCACAACATTTTGTGTGTATTTCCTTAGTATCGAAGAAAAACGATTTTGTCACACTAATATTTTGAGCTCACTTTAAGGCATACAGTTGTCTGTAGATTGTTGACAACATTTTCTTCGTAAGAATATGTTAAACAAGTTTAAACCCGTTTGCTAATAACAGGCAACGTACAGTTATGCGCTTCATTATGTATGAAGTGCACTCTTCCTGGGTAGAATTGAAACGAAAGATCTCATTTCCATAATTTCCAAAGTAAAACCAGATTTTATCGGATAAAGCCGAACTGATTTGCCTTATTCCATTCATCCTTTATAAAGGCCATCTTCATTTAAAGCATTAATCATAATCCCATTTTCCATTTTTCAGACGACTTTATTGCGCTAGATGGATTTTGTGTCAGCTTTCATATTTGCTTTGAGCGATTGAGTTTTAGGGTTAAGAGGAGCGAGCGTCCTTCTGTATAGATCAAGATTAAAGATTCTCTCGTATTCCATAAACTTGAATACCCCGGGATGATTCATGAATATGGATAAGCTAGACAAACTGAGCCTCTCTTGCAATCGATCCTTGACAGTTATGTGAGTGAGAGCGCTCGATATTTCACCTGTTTACCGAAAGGTCGCCTACTTGACGCTCTAAATAGGACGGAGCTCGAGTGTCCTATTGCTCGTATTGTGTACATAATAGCGTTACATAAGTATGGCGGGATTGACATTTCTGGGGCTAATCGATCGATCGAAGCGACCGCACGGAATCATATTGCACAAAGTGCCACCAGTTGTATCGTAGCCATGAAACGGCCATTGAATCTTTTGGGGAATTGACTGAAACTAAACCCTTTTACGGGGGAATAAAAACGATTAGATGTTATTTGCAAACCGAAAAGATTCGTTCTTCAGCATTTACAAAAAGGAAGGAAAAATTAGATAAATTGAATTAAGGAAACTCAGCATTTTCAAAAGGAAACTCTTCGCTTATTTTGCGGTCCTCTATAATGCCTTGTCGATTTGATCTGAGATATGGCTACCAGAATTGGTTCGAGTTTGGGTTTTACAAAACAAAACAATCATATTGATTCAGAATATAACCAACAAGAGTGAATTCGAATTTGCAATAGAAGAATGAAACTACCGACTATTTAATCAGCGAAGGCAGCAAACTTTCAGAGACTAATTATTTGCAATACCATGTCTGATGGGCTTTCACTGAACACATAACTTCAGGGAGGTTAAGCAACATCAGGCACGGCTAGTCACTGACCATCAGTGAGACACGATCTTCACCCCCCCCCCCCGGCTGCTGCGACCATCATACAGCAGTCGTTAATCCAGGTCCATCCAGGGACCATATCGTCGGCCTCTGGCCATACAGGCCCTGGATGGACGTATTGGATTACAATATATTAAAAAAAATGTCAGAGTTGCGAAAAACATCCACTGGAAACTTCCAGAAGTTTAGATTCGAATGCAACAAAGTTCATCGGGAACATCAAATCGGGAAAATGAAGGGGTTAGATCTTGTGGGACTTAATATTGCAATATCGGTTGATGCACGAAGATTGAAGACAGGCAACGGGAAAAGAATCACTAAGCTTCATTATCTACTTTCTCAGCTGAAACTTATCAATACACTATACAGCAACAATACATCGACATTGTTATAACCCAAACATCGTAGTTTGGTTTTTTCCCCAAACAAAATAAGTTATAAAGGTAATACCAATATGCAAGACAGATCAACATGGTTTGGTTACATGCCTATTAAGCTTAATATTTTGTAAACTGAAAAACAAATATTTTTACTGGTGAGCATAATTTCTTATTTCGAAGGCGAATTTTACAATTTATAATGTCTACTAAGATTATAAATTTATATGTAAATTTCAAATGAGCAAAACGCAAGAATTTCTTTTCATTAGCCATAGTATACGTTTCCAAAATTGAAAATTCCTGAAAGTTTAGCAACGATCGACGTTCTGCTAAGTTAATGCAATTCATGTGATTCACCAGAGTGTAAAATCGCAGCTGGAATTTCTCCTTGGTTCACTTATTGACAATTTCGATCGATTGACGTCAAATTTTAGGCTTCGTTTCTATCATCGCAGGTGTGGTTATCCTAAACGTCGATAAATCCACAAATAATTTTTTAAAAATTAAATAGTCCGTGATATCTCGCAAAAGCTGAGTTGTTCGGTCCAGTGCAGTCAGGATTCAATCGGAGTATTGAATTTTGCAGCGGATCTTGATCGTTTAGTATTGATGCTTAGTAAATAATCACGATAATCGTTATTCTACGTTATATCAGAAACGAGACACAACAGCGTTACTCTGTATATATAACAATTAAATCGTATCTGGAACTTCATCATGATATCCAATTATTCCACCGTAATTAGATACCGCAAGCTCCTTGTTGTATTCCTTCGTCATTGCAACCAAACTGGGGTTGGGCAATTGAGCTGGTTTTTCTCCCTTGTTAAACAGAAAGAAAAGGTGGCGATAAAGGCTATTAACTTGCCTACGTGTTCACGATGCTTGAAATTATCGACTTATAGCAGAGATTGAAGGTGATTGTTAGAGAGATAGCAGGAAAACGTGGTCTCCACCAACTTTGTCTCCGCAATAAAAGTTCCCTTGATTTCTTTTTTCGTGGGAATATGGGCTCTTTCGTACAATAAGCCTTTTTCAGCATCAGAGGGAAAATCTTTGAGAGTCATAAAATTGAAAGGTTATTGGCACGAAAATTCAAATGAACGCATTTCTAAAAACATAGATAAAACTAAATTTTCAAGGCATAGCTTTAGATTGTAAACATGAATAAAGATAATCTGCACGAAAATTGAAAACGGATTAACTTTTTCAAATTCTGTTTTCAGAAATATGATCATCAAGGTCTTGGCTCAGCTGTTTCTACTTTTCAGGCTTCTTTCGTGAACCCTTTTCAAGTCGAATTCACTTGCTAAAACAGTGACCAAGTGTTAAAGAATATCGAGATAAGGGGATGTCATAACAATCGATTCATCAAGAATGAATACACTGTTACATTCAGTGTATCTTTTAAGCATCTATGACGTCAGGATGAGCACGCGAGGATCGCGTTGTCAACACACGATTGCTCAATTGCTCATAATACATTAATAAAATTTTGCAACCTTCTGAGAAGGAGCTTTAGCTATGACGTAGAAGGAATATTAAATTCGAAAATTTAAAGTCTAGCTAAAATTTATAAAAACTTTCTAAATTTACGTCTATTTTATTGCTCAACGCAGTACAGTAATTGAGTGATTGAGTTATTGTGGCTCGACAAAGCGATTATCATTGCGCGTGCCCATGTCAACAATGCTTAAAAGATGAACAGAAAGTAACATTGTATTCATTCTGAACGAATCGATCGTTATATGACATGTCTTTATCTTGGTACTCTTTATGGTCATTTTTTTTAGCAAGTGAATTCGATTTGAAGGGGTCCACGAAAAAAAAATAGCAACAGTTGAGCTATGACCTTGATGATGATATTGTCGAAAACAGAATTTGAAAAACTTAATCCGTTTTCAAGTTATCGTGCAAACAGCGGACGGGAGATAAACGCACAGACCAAGCGTGCATTCTTATAAGTAGCTTTTTGCTAAAGCTCCTAATTAAATTCTTCTAAGATTATCACGTGCGCGTGCCCATGTCAACAATGCTTAAAAAATAAACATAAAGAAACAGTATGTTCATTCTTGAAGAATCTATTGTTATATGACATGCCATTATCTTGGTATTCTTAATGGTCACTTTTTTTGCATCCGCAATCGAGTTGAAAGGGTCAACGAAAAATCCTTTTGATACAGCCGAGCTAAAAACTTGATGGTCATATTTCTGAAAACAGAATTTGAAAATGTAATTCCTTTTCAAGGTATCGTGGAAACGGTGGAGACCCGGATTGGATTAACGTACGAAGCAAGTGTGCAATTTTATAAGTAGCTTTTAGCTAAAGCTCCTAATAATACACTACACGATCAAACGTTTTCGGTTGCCCCTCCAAAACCAAAGCCAACTAGAAAGATAGGCCGGGGCACTTAAAAGTCACATGACCAAAGTAGATCGAGCAATAATCCAATCTTCATTGTTTCCAACAAACGAAAAAAACACTGATTGTTGAAATCCAAGACGGAAACAAAGCAAAAAAAAAGTCAAACAGTCATCTGATACAAAGTAAGTCTTTCCATCAATCCAGATAGTGTTCGATGTGATGTCCACTTGCACCATAGCATAATTCCGCACGACATTTCAACGATGCCTGCTAGTTGCATGATAATTTTGCCTCGCCTCACCAAAACAGAGGATCATGTTGATCATTTCCTGGTTAGTGTACTGTGCCATCTTGCTTTGCTCTGATTTTTTTTCTCAGCTTCAACATGCCTTTTTACACCAATTGCAAAGGAAACTGGTGACTTTTTGGTAAATTGTGGTACTTTCCAGAACAGGATGAGGATGGTGCATGAAATAATTTGCAGAACTTGCAATGAGGATTGTGGGTGATCCGTTCATCGGATTTTGGTGAAGTTTTTTTTGCTTTGTTTTGCTGTTGAACAAATGTGCAATTGGAATTTTTTGTGTATCTCTTACGGTTTTCGAAATAGAATTTGGATGTGTCGTAATTTGAATATTTGAGATGATGAAAGGTTCTCCATCAGATAGAGCACCCTCAAGTTTCTATTCATTCCCTGTATTGGAATTTGCGTAACTACATTGATATCCAATATGGGAAGGTGTCCAACGACTTTGACTCCGCCTGTATATTAATATAGCAGTTGTCTTCTCAAATTGCTCATAAAAATTGGAGAAGATAATAGCTAAATTGATAAGTTAATTGATTCTGAATGCTTGTCTCTAATGCAAATTGAAGTATTTTTATTCTTTTTATGAGGTACATTGGCATATTCTTTTTATTTTTATGTGCAAACAAATCTATATACACTTTCTACCTTTGCGTAAAAAAAGCTCAGTAAAGACAGATATTGCTGACTGTCAAGGAATGTTTTCAAATGTGTGTGCTCGCTTCTTGTTACGAGAAATTTCATAAAAGAACACAAGTTGGTCGCGACACATTGGAGCACTGAATTAAGCATTAATTCGACGATCCTCTCTTGGCACAGACCCAGTCTTTTTTTGCTGATATGACACCACAAAATCTCCACATGTCGCGCGCCATTTGTTGGTGCTTAAAATTAAGCCTGTCTAAATGTTACTTCCCAATCCTTCACTGTCGCGATTATAATCATATTTAGTGGCGTACCATAAGGAAGTTTGGCGCACCATAAGGAGGTCTTTGATTTTCTGCAATCCGTAAACACGATTACTATATCCTCCCTCAAATTCGATGGCTACTATTTGATTTTAATTTTTTCTTCTCTATCTCCTCTTCTTTTCACACTATTCACTATATATATATATATATATATATAAGTATTATTCTAATCAGTTACATGTACCTCAAATGTTTTACCTATTACATATCCAAGTGTCTGTAAGACGTTTAAATAATTAAATATAAATTGGAGATGACATCCAAACATGATGTAAAGGGAAAAACATTATTTGAATATGGATTTTTCTAAAATCCGTTACTTGTTTTACTGTCATATTGATGTTTGGCATCGTTTAGATATGTTATCACGATAAATTCTCTTGAAACGATCTGGAGCCTTTGATTGTCGTGCAACAAATCTGGAGACATGCTCATTTGATAAACACTATAGAAAGTGCTATGGTAGTAATTATGTGATAAACACTATTGGCATTAATTGATGCCTCCAATTAAGTTCTCTTATTCACATTGTAGTGTCGCGGCTCTTATTGTTGAAGGTTCGTCACCTTCCGTGACATAAAATTAATTTAGAGTATTTTGCGTGAACTCGGAAACACTGATTATAAGAATATGGAATGATTAAACCATATTAGGAATAATACAAAAATTAAGAGAATTTACTTAGTTTGTGAACAAAACGAAAGGAGATCGATTGTCAATTTCAAAACTATTTTCTTTCCTTTTGATCATGTGGTATTATCATCTGAAAATTGAAATTAAAAACGACCATAACAGCGCATTAGGGAGGACTGGGCAAGACGGTAGCAAAAGTTTCATGGCCTATATCTAAAAAGAAAAAAAAAACATTGAGCATGCCTGAAAATATGATGTGCTGTTTTATTTTCCGTTTGCTTGCACCATCTACAAAGCTTTAGTTGTGTAGCCCACCTTACCTCACTAAACTAATTTTACCCACTCTTCCTTAATGAAAATGTTAAAAGATATATCTTTTTCTTCGTTAGATGCTTCTTGAAAGAGTGGACTCAATTTTACACAAAACATATGGAATTTTTTAATTTCAAGACTTATGAACTACTTAAAGTTGTAAACAAAAGATACGAAATTTTTAAAACTAAAGCCATCAAAAACGCTTCGAGATCCAGGTTTTATCCGGAATATTAATTTCTTGTGATCACTGTTATGCGAGATATCTTAAAATATACTTCATCTTTCTGCCTTGAATCGTTTTCACTACGTTCTTCTCTTATACTTTCAGTTAAAGTATACAGGATGGATACAAAAATGAGCCCCCTCCCTCCCTTTTATTTTCCTAACCGAAGCAGATATGTCAATTTTGATGAATCCAATGAATAGGAAGTTGTGGGTGACCTATCCCATGGTGCACTTTTCATCATCTCAAATATGCAAATTAGGACACATTCAAATCCTATGTTATAAACCGTAAGACATACACGAAAAATTCTAATTGAAGATTTGTTCAGCATGGAATTCCGAACAAAACCAAAAAAAATTTCCGAAATCCGATGAACGGATCACCAATAATCACAATTATTTGTAATTTACAAACAGCCACAGCGCATAAATAATTTTTACGATCATCGACACCATAACACAACTGGGCACGGAACTTAATTGATGCCATTACATTGGCGAGCATGCAGAATATTCAAATGTCTTGGTGAAGTGCATAGGAGGTAACTAATAAATTCAACATGTGATTGTTGGTCCATGCCTCTATGCATTGGGCAGGCAAGAGGACATATTTGCTTCGGCTAAGAAAGTAAAAGAGGAGGGGGGTCATTTTTGTACAACCCTGTACATCGTAAATTTCTAAATGAAAATCAGATTAAATTATTCAGAAATATATTTCGTATTTGAGTGAATACATAATAACCTTGTATAAACCCATGCCAGAAGACAAAGAAAAACTGTCCTAATAATTTCTGTGTTTTAGTTAAGGAAATTATGGGCTTATGCACATAGCTTGTTTTCGACCATTAACCATGTTTTAGTGCTTGGAAGGAGCATTTCGAGTATTTAGTAGATCTAAATTCACTCTTATTTAGTAAGATCTCTTCTTCTTACAGGAGAGATTCTTCTCCCTTAATTCTTTCCTTGAGTGCTGTCAGCCTTTGGCACTTAATGCAACGGCTGTCACAAGGCTGGCAATGTATCAGAGCTGTGTAAAGCCTCCGCCGGCCGGACATTCTCCAAGAGCCACTTTGAAAGGGTTTTCTCCCTTATTTCTCCATCTCCTACCCCCTTCTCATCTCGTTCACTGTCTACGTGCGAGTCGAACGAGACAATTTCTTTTTCCCTCTCTCTCTCTCTCTCTCTCTCTCTCTCTCTCTCTTTTTTGCTTAGAGGCGGGGATTACCTAAGGCCCCGATCAGAAGTCAGATCCTTGTAGGGCTCGGCTTGAGGCTCCCAATCCCTGACCAAATGAGCTTCCAGTCCCCCGTTGACCTCGTCGTCAGACAACTGGACAGTTCCGATTCCAATGGGTCAAAATCACGTGAGAATGGTTGAAACTCCTGGGGTCTTACTTGGACTTTACGAATGAAATCCACTCCTTTGTGATTGGATTTCAGGGCCTTTTTTCCGTCTCCTCTCTTAGCTTGTTTTTTTTAACCTTCTTCGTAGAATTTTTTATATTCCGCCTATTTCATTCTTTGTTCATTAGACGACATGGCCTAATTAAAGCTGATTATATTATATCCCTTTTTAATTTTATTTTATTGTTTTCTTTTCATAATTTTTCGTTTTTTTTCTTTGAAAGAAGGAATAGCGTTTTCGTAAATTATACTTTAAATCAATAATAACTTTTGATTACCAAGAAAAAGAGTAAACATGGTAGCCTTCGTTCAACATGAGTCATTGGTAGCCGAATTGTACACACAGTAATAAATGAATCTCATTGTGGACAAATAGTGTTCGAGTTCTTTAGGCTATTACTTTAGTTTAACTACCATTTTAAAGGTTCAAAAGAAGGTAAAGCAATATTAGCTGGAGGGGGGCTTACAAAAATGTGACAAAGTGGCAAGTAGAGTGACGTATTTTAAAATATTTGCTTCGAAATTGATTTTACACAGGCGCATCGTTTTGAAGATTTCGCATATAGATACTGTTTAAGTATCTGTTTTATTTAAGGAAAGAGTCCTGTAGATAACTTAACTGTTTTCGATAAGAAGTTTTGAAATAAATTTTTAGAAGCTTACGGAGGATACCTGAATAACTTAAAATTATTATTTATTAAACAGTAAAATCAAGGAATTAAAGTTTTATAGATAGTCAAACTTCACTGGAAGGTTCAGATAAGTACTACTTAGAGTGATTGGAGAAACTTCGTTGTTCTTGGTTTACTCTAATCATTTGATATGATTCAACGAACTGATGGACTATAATGGACAGCCAATAATAAATAATAAATCCACTATTTAATATTAAAAACATTCTTATAGAAATTATTTCAGAAATAATTCATGTAATTGTATTTTCAACGATGTTACTGAATTCACGTAGTCGGTCGTTCTGTTGCCATTTTTTCAGTTTTTTTTATTTTGACTTCAGATTCGGATAAAGCATCAAAAGGTAAGTAAACGTTATAATTGGCAGACATGTCCTATCTCTTTGGGAACATGGCCAAAATGATTAATCACTTTGGGCCTTCGAGTCTATAATTAACATCGTTCTGACAATGCGATCCACGCATTTTCAACTGTTTTGATATGAATTTTATTATAAGTTATATATTCCTTGAAAATTTGAAACTTGAGTCTAATTTATAAATGTATGCTTTGACAAGGTACAATTTCTGTAATAAACAAAGAATTTTAAGTATCAGTTTATTTTAAATATTTTTACGCTTTTATTTTTGTTTAACAATTAAATTAGTAATGATTAGATGGCATTCGGTGTAATTTTCCATTATAAACCCAAGACATCAAATGAGAATCCTTTTGCGTAATTTTAACCTGTATTAGCATAATTATATTATAACGATAGATTATAACTTATATAATTTTGATGCAGCTGCAATATTATATTTTATTGAAACCTCAGTGTTATTTCCCATACATATCATAATTACTAATCTTATGTTGTCAAAAAAACTTAATTGACTTTTTATAGATACAGTTAGTATATTTCATTACTACAGTATAAAGGATGTTTTATTAAATACCGAATTTCAAGAAGCCCAACTCAATAATTGCGCATTTCCATATGTGAAAAATTTATTTTCACCGTATTAAGCTTCTTGGAACGAAAATAACCTTTATAAGTAAATTAAAAGTTATAAGTTGAAACTTCCCACATGAAAGCATACTTTTTTCAAACCAAGTTTGGTATGCCAAAAAGAAGTTTCTAACGAGGGAAAAACCCACGCTTATGGATGTGACACTCGCAAAACTAATATTGCTTATAATTCCTTTAGAATTAATGATTGAATTTCACTAAGCCAGAGATTAATTCAGTAAACTTCCTACAAAACTATGAAATAAAATGCATTTTAGATCATTACTATTGAAATAACAAAATATACAGGAAATTACAGGTTACGTATGTGACGGAAAAGGATATTGATATTTGGGGCCTAAAAAATATTGACAATTTTCCATGAATGTTTTTTGTTTATCTGCCATAGAATTTTTATATGCATTCCTTATTTATTAGCCATTATTATTAAAAACATAAATCATTCATTGAGAAAGTTAAAATTTTATTAACTTTTATAACGATTACGGATATGACATGTTCAGTTTGGTTTTCTGTTTTAACTTAAAACTTATAAAAAACTTACTTTTAGATCTTTAAGTCTAAAAGTTGGAAATATGCTTTTAGACTTAAAGATCTAAAAGTAAGTTTTTTATATTTATTTTTTTAAAATAATTTAAAAATCTAATCTAAAAAATTAGATTTTATCTTTAGATTTTAGATAATTTATCATTATGTATGATAAATACATAATAACCAACCTCTATCAAGTTTATAATTAAAAAATGATAAAATTCTTAACATATTACATATGGATATGTTTAAGTTTTGCAGTTTGATATCGTGTTTATAACAAGAAATAGGTGAATTTAAATGCTGTATCAGTGAAGTAGACAAATTTATAACAAAATGATATACGTACAACATGTCTATATAAATTAATTTTAAATTTTTATATCAATGTCCTGTTTTCTATGTAATTTTTCAGTAATTCAAACAACAAACTTCGACTGAAGGTTCTTAATAAATTATTTCATCATCTCCAATCATATAAGCTTACACGGAGAATTTAAAGTTTCCTGAGATCGGCCGCTCGGAATCTTGGATTTATTTGATTTAAAGTTATTCAAACTAATTAAGAATTGCCATATGGCCGTGATTATGTGATCTACCTTCTTCCGTGCTAATAAAATGCCAGGAACTATATCCAAAAATCATTTTAATAGAACTTAAAAATTGTTCCGAGATTTTAAGGGATGGATACTAGGGAATGTATGTATTACTGGGAATAGCGTAATAAATAACATTCATTATTTGGCTAATCTGTTGGGAACTCCAGAGAAATCACTAACGTCATATCAATTTTGTTCTTGGCTTTAAAAATGAAAGAGCAATGTAAATTAAAGGTGTTTCATTGTAGTAGAGTCCGCATTGGAACATCATTTATGCATTGGTCACCATTTGGGAACATGGAATATTGCTTGCAGTCGAGATTTAATCCACTTTAAACGATAATTAATGAGTAGTTATCATAGTGAAATGTGCGAGGGTTTGCATTCGTCAAATGACTGAAAGGATTTACAATGCAAATTGATGAAGCAAATTAGATTAAGTTTAAGGAAAAAATAGCTTTTCAACTGTCTATCAACAAATCAATTAATTCGTATTAAATGAATTGATTATCATACATGCAAGGTGTTTCAGAATTGTTGTTCTCTTAACATAGCTCATTCCAAATACTGTATATTAATTTGGAAAATAAGTATTCTCTAACCCCTTACTGCATGATTTTTAATGTTATAAAAAATTACGTGAATAATGAAGTTGGTCTTAAACACGTTTGTCGGGCAGTGGTTTATGTCTACTACCAAGGTCCGACAAACGCGGAGATATCTTTTTGAGATCCCTAACATAGTGTCAACAGTTAAATCTAAAAGCTTTCCGTATAACGCTATATCCCTGTGGAACGACTTACCCTTTGACATACGGTCTATGGTTTATTCGTGCGCTTCAACTCAATGCTCCACGACATATGTCCATTTAAAAAGAAGCCTTAATCAATATTTCCTCAGTATACAATTACCGACTCATGTTTGACTCTCTTGGTCCTGTCTTTAGCCCTTTATTGGGTTTTCCTTTTCTCCGGTTACTTTACCTTTATTGTCGTTCCTGGCCTCCTTTTAGACTTCTGCCTAATGGCATGTATTTTTAACTCTCCCTTTTACCCTCTTACCCTCGAGATGGGGTGCTTGCTAATTAGATTAAATTAAATTAAACAAAAGACAATTAAATTAGTACAGAAAATCCTAAACATTTATTTTCTGAGTACATGTAAATAGATTTTTATGGTTTTCTGATTAAGGCGATACTATAGATTGCACTTAAAGAATGTATAATGTACGACAATTTTATAATCAGTGAAGAACTGTGTGAAAGAAATTTATTATTTACTAACTGATATACCCGGTCTTGCTCGGGCTCTTTTTTGATGAAATTTTGCAATATCTGAATGTGAAAATACAGAAAAAATGAACACATGAAAATAGCTTGAATTAAAATAGTAAAAATTCATATTGAAGAATCGAAAGGAATTCTTTTAAAATGCTCCCAATGGGTGGCCCTCCAACTAACTGTCCTTTAGCGGTTCTACTCGACTTTGCTTGTTTTGGAATGTTGTCTATAGCTGAGTGAATTTGATGCAGTGCCAGAGAAAAAAGGTGGAGAATAATGTTAAATTTTTTTCCTGTATAATCACATTCAGAAATTGCAATCTTTCATCCAAAAAGAGCCCGAGCAACGCCGGGTATATCAATTAGTTCATAATAAATCGAAAAATAGTCCTAGATACTTAAAATAAATTTTAAATCTAAGAACAAAATCTGTATTTTATGACCAATGTAAAAACTAAGCTTTCAACATGCGAGTTTGTATGTTAATTTAGAAAACCAAAAGTAATCCTGTAAAAGTCCGAAAAACATTAAATACCGTAAACTTAGACCCAGAAAATTAAAACTAAACTAACCAGATAGTTGACCTTGTTAATTACCATCAACGTACCAAATTTCATTAATCTAGACCTATTTTTACTCGCGAAATAATGGAAAAACTGCGAGAAATCGCATATTTCTACGGAGGGCGATAGGAGGGCAAAAGGGTAAAATATGAAAAAAAAAAGCAGAAATTAATTTTTTGCAAATTATGTGAACCAAACTTGGTCCAAATATCTAAGTGAATTTGCCACAGAGGGAGTTGAGCGGACGAGAACATCAAAATTAAGTCCGTTTCGGGAGTTTTTTTTTAAATTTATGCCCCCCCCCCTTAAAAATCGAATTTCAAAAACCAACGAATGCTCCCTTTTTATATATGTATTTTACCTCCTCGTGCGTAATTTTGACGTTCTCTGCATTTCCGCCTTGGAGTTAGGCGGCAAAAACACAAAACGTGGGGCCAGTCTTTGCCCCCCCCCCCCCCCCTTCCCCTGGAAGGGCAGGGAGTCCGAATTTTGAAAAACCCCATCTTAGCACGCCCCTACGCTATCCGTTCAATGGCCCCACCGAGTTTTGAGGCGGTGGACCTAGTAGATTTTGCTGTGCGATGATGAGTCAGTGAATCCGTCAGTATATGTCTTCTTTTATATACAGGAATGTTACCCCTTTCCTATCTTGGATAGCACTATAGTTACGCAAATTCCAATACAGGGAACTAGTTGTTACCCGCGGCTTCGCCCGCCCGCGCCATCTGTTGAGGGGAATTACAAAGCAAAAGCAGATAATTTTAAATGAAAACCCCAGAAAGTGGGGAAGGGGGGGTCGTAGGGGCTGATTTTTGGCGATAGAGCAGGTCCTTTATTGATAAGCCTGCCCTGAAAATTTCAAGTCGCTAGCTCAAACCGTCTAGAATTACAGATAAATAAATAAATACACGCAAGAGTTTTAGTATATAAGATGAATAGAAACTTGAGGGTGCTCTATCTGACGGAGCACCTTTCATCAACTCAAATATGTAAATTAGTTCACATCCAAATTCTATCTCGAAAACCTAAGAGATACACAAAAAATTCCAATTGCACATTTGTTCAACAGCAAATTCCAAACAAAACAAAAAAAAAATTCACCAACCGATTAGCGGATCACCCACAATCCTCATTGCAAGCTCTGCAACAGGACAATTGTCTATTCTACTATTTGTTGCTTACAAACGGTCATCTGAAACAAAGTATAAGGGTCGTACAAATGAAAACGAAAATTATTTATTTTATCCAAAGACTTTAAGTGTATACAAGAGTATTAAAAATACTCTCCAAATGCGTTAAGGCATTTATCCCACTGTGTAACAAGGCGTGTAATTCCTTTATGGAAGAAGTCTTTCGGTTGCGTGTGGAACCATTCCAAAATCTCTTCCTTCACTTCATCGTCCGACTGAAACCTGCGGCCTTTCAGATGTTTCTTGAGATCCCCAAACACGTGAAAGTCACATGGGGATAAGTCAGAGCTGTAAGCTGGATGCTGCATTGCTTCCCAGTGGAACTTTTTGATGAGGTCTACCGTTGCTTTCGAGGTGTGAGGACGCGCGTTGTCGTGGAGAAGAAGCACTCCTATAAGAAGTCCAGGACGCTTGCATTTGATGGCCGCGCGCAGTACCTTCAGTATTTCCCCATATCGTGCTGCGTTAACTGTGGTGCCTTTTTCAAGAAAGTCCAGTAAAATAGGGCCTTTGCGATCAAAAAACACGGTCAACATCACCGTCCCCGTGCTGTTTGCGATTACTTTTGAATTTTTCGAGGGTGGTGACCCATGCTAATGCATAATGCTTCCATTGACGAGTTTGACGTTTGCTTTCAGACTGGAAATGAAAGCACCTAGTTTCATCCCCTGTAACGATTCTGTCAAGAAACTCTCTCCTTCCTGTTTATAGCGAATCAAATATTGCAGGGACATGGCCATTAGAACTCCAAGTTATTCTGAGGTCAAATGATGCTAGACCCATTGTGCACAGATTTTTCTATAGTTCAGATGGTTCCTGATAATGGAGTGAACAGTTCCACGACTAAGGCCAATTGTAGCAACCACGACATCGATTGTCACTCTTGTGTTTTCCTTTAAGACAGCGTCAATTTTGGCTTTAGAATCATCCGTGATGGCGCGGTTTGCTTGTCCAGGTCGTCAATCATCTTACAATGATGACCGTCCCTCCGAAAACCTCTTGCTCTATGCCCAAACACGAGTGAAGGTTAAGCAGTCATTTCCATAGACTTCTGCATACGACGATGAATTTCAGAGAATGAAACTCCTTCACATGTCAGAAAACGAATTACTGCTCTCTGTTCCTGTTTCGTTAACTCCATTTTGTTGTTTGGACCAAGCGATCTCGCAGAGCTTCGAAGCGCGAGCTATCGTTCTTTCTCAGGCGATGCAACACTTGCAACCTATTGTTCAATTTGCACGTGGGGTTTCGCAATTGTTGAAAACAAAAACTTACGATCCTACATGTCTCCCCCCCCCCCCACAAAATTTCTTTTTCATTTGTACGACCCTTATAAGTCTTTCCATTAATCCAAATAGTGTTCAATATGATGTCCACTTGCACCATAGCATAATTCCGCACATTTCAATGATGCCATCTCATCAACAAACGTGGCCAGTGTTATTGCCCTGCATGTTTCCTGAATTCGTTGTTGCAGATCCTCTTGCGAGGTAGGTTGTTTGGAATAAACTTTGTCCTTGATGTAGCCCCACAAGAAAAAATCATGTGGCGTCAGATCAGGCCTCCTCGGCCAATCCATCGATCTTGCCCAATCCATCGGTTTTTAATGTTGCAGAGCTTGCAATGAGGATTGTGGGTGATCCGCTCATCGGATTTTGGTGAACTTTTTTTTGCTTTGTTTGGAATTTGCTGTTGAACAAATGTGCAATTGGAATTTTTTGTGTATCTCTTACGGTTTTCGAGATAGAATTTGGATGTGTCACAATTTGCATATTTGAGATGATGAAAGGTGCTCCATTAGATAGAGCTCCCCTGTACTGGAATTTGCGTAACTACATTGGTATCTAAGATAGGAAGGAGGTAACAGATATTTGACTTACCCTGTATATAGATTGTACAATTACTATACACCGAGTGGCCAGATTATTACGACATCCCACCATTCTGTATTTTCCACTGTATAATCAATTCCATTGTATAGTTTGTTTTGTTGTTTGCTTTTTATTGTATTATCTTTATATCTTATTAATTTTGTACTTTAATTTTGCTGTATAACCGACGTGGCTGGGTATCTCTCCTAGGTCCGCGTTTTGTTTGTTAAGGCGTTTCCCTCCTCCCATTGGTTGTTGGTTAACTCTTGCCCATTGGAGATCGGCGACTGCCTCTTTCTTATATAATCGTGTACTCGATTTACCAAATTCTTATGGCATTGAATAATGACCTTAATGAGGCCGAAATATGTATATGCTTATTAAATCTATTTTGTGGACAAGAGTTTTTTTCCCGTTGATTACCCCACCATAGTGATTAAACATTCCCCGAGTTTAGAACGACTGCTTCCTTATTTACTAAAACAACGCATCCCTATCATATTTGTATTCTCCAGCCAATATTTCCGATAGAAATAGCTTTTCTCTCTTTAAACCATTTTCGAGAAGTTTTTAAAATAAGTTCATCCCGTCTGTCTGCCATCAAATTATCTCGCTAACTATGAAAGCTAGTAGGCTTAAATTCTCATCGATTGTTACTGACTATCCAAGCCAGATGAGTTGAAATGTAATCATGATGTGACCCTTCGTTCAAAAATTTTTAAAGTTACTATAATAGAGGATCATTATCGATTTAGCATTAATTCCATAAATTTGCAACAAATTATCGAGGAGACTTTATAGATAGCAGGTTCAGACTTTAAGGACTTCTTAATGGACATATAGCCTCTTCGATTTTTAGAGACTGATGCTATCAAAAACGATCAAAGCAGTTTTGACTTTCAACAACTGTCGTTTCCTAATATCTACAGACAAAGGAACGTTCCTGGATGCAAATGAAACCCGCTCGGAGGGTTTCCTAATGGATCGATAGCCGTGGCGCATTGTTATCAGGAGCGAATGGAGTGTTCAGCATACGAAAGTGGATGTCACCATACACTGCAAAGAGGAATATTTAGAATAGCAATTCGTTACACAAACGTATTCTTAATAATAAGAGAAGAAAACAAAACAGAAATCCACAACCCATAATTTTAATGGAGCACCATGGCTGCTATGCAATATTCTTAATAAACAGCCAATTTATTTAGATCCTGGATGCCAATAGATAACAACTTGAGGAAACTCATTATCCACTAAAGGTGATTTAATAAGTAATAAACTTAAATCACAACAATCAAGATTGTGCACAATATTTTAATAAGATTCGAGGTTATTGATTTTTAAGAAGTCTCAGCATCTTTCTATTGCCAACTTACAGGAATATGCCAGGTCATTTACTTGCATCTTCAAAGTCTGTATCAGACACATGGATTCGGAGTCGTGGCGTCGGTCAATTTTTCTCAAGACTCAATGGAATATAACTCGGAGGTGGAGTAAAGTTATGAATATATAATCAGTGGTTTTATTCGAAAACTCATTTAGAAAACATAAACCAGTTATGCCTATATAATCCTTTTAAACATAACTTTCAGAAGGAGTCGGCTTTATAACTGAAATCTAATTAGTAATCTGAGTCGGAACCCGGCAACAGAGAATTCCTAAACTATTTAGAATTTCATGAGTCCGAGTAGGAATTTGAGTCCGAAAAGTTTCATTCCATGCTTTACAAGTTTTGGTTGCTTTGTACTATGATTATCATCCGTCCTCAAGTAACGATGCCCGGAAGCGATGGAAAAATTCCCATAGTATCCACTGTGGAGTCCACAACCCTGTTGGAGTTCAGATTGTTAACGCAAAATAAGCTAAACCATCTACGTGAAACCAAAGTAAAGCCAGAAACTGTGGATACTGGAGACAAATGTTAAAAGAAAATGAAACCACTAATTTCACATTAATATTTTAATAATTGTGTGCGCATTTCATCAGCAAATACAAAGTTAAAGTAGAATAGGCTAATTTAAATAAAAGTGAGACCAACCAAATTACAAAAATAAGAACGTAACTATTCCGATGTCACTAGGGGAACTGCCAATATGTAGTTACCGGACGAATCAGCCAATCTCTTTGGACCCATGTCGCTATTAAGTAACTGATTAGGCGATTTCCTGGCATTCTTCATGGACTCCAAAAATATTAATAAAGCTGGGTTTTTCGTGATTTCAGGATTTTAAACTGGAACATCTTAAATAATTATTTCTGAGGCAGGCAATATGTTCGTTATCTTCACTCCAATAAGATAGAATGCTTATCCTTCTCCGCATTTGTCCGCAGTAGTATTTACCATACGAATTACAAGATAGTCTATACGCATGATGTTATCCATAATCGGAGCTTTGTCTTTGATAGGTCCTTTTCGCTTATTTCACGTAGGTAGATCCTATGCTGCTTTATTTATTAACAATAGCAATAAGACATTTAGTAGAAGGGTAAATTTTTAATCAGAAAATAAAATTTTAAATTACAAAACATTGGAGAAATTAATAAGACATGCAAGTGTTTTAATGCTATGATTTTGAAGGTATTTATTAATTTTTGCTGCTCGGTGACAAGTTTCATTGTCGTCTTCAAAAATTACATTTTCATCACCAAACTGTAATTCTATGTTTTTTTATTTTACACATCAGCATTCATTTTTCCATTAATTGATGTTATACAAAATTTCCTGGTCCTTTGCATGGATACACCCCCAAATCATTATACAGGATGAAATTTTAATTGAATCTCTAAACACTCTCTGTTAAATAATGCAAAGAAGAACAACCTCTTGTCCACAAAAGATTTACGTACTGTGCGAATACGTATTTCGATCTCTTTAAGATCATTTTCAACGCAAATACATGAAAAAAATATGTTTGCATTTTATCTTATTCAACACTCGGACGTTATTTATTGATTTTAAATAAGAACCGGTTGAAAGCAAGTTGAAATAAGTGTATCGAATTGTGAATGGTGCAATTTATTATCATTACATCATCATCCGTTACAGCGAAGTCACGGCTTTCATCAGAGAATATTACTGTTCCACTCATCAACAGTTCAATTTTTATGCTGTCTAGCCCACTGTAGACGAATTTTCCAAAGTTGGGCAAGTTCGAATAATTTTTTCCTTAAGTAATGTTATTAAATATTTTTTGACAGTTTAAATTTTATTTTAACAATGTATTTTTGCCAGATATGTACAGCAGTGTTACTAAATAATTCCATGTTTTTTATTTTTATTTTGATGTAATACTATTACAAATAACTTTAAAATTATCGAAGATTGTAAATTCAGTTTTCCATGTTGTGTTCGAATAAATTTTGCCAGGGTTTGTATGAATGACTTTTTTTTTGGTATCTATTCGCGGAACAACTTTGAGGCAAGTTTTTTTGGTTATACTTCAAGTCCAAAATCGTGAAAAACGAAGCAGCCAGGCAACTAATTATTCAACGTGTTTTTCCCAGAATTGCCATGGCGGCGGGCCTTCAATTGGCTTCAAGTTGGTGGTGCTGTTGACAATAGGATTCGGAATCTACCTTATAATTTAATTCGTTGGTTTCATTATATGTTGTATTTCTTTTGTTTTCATTCAAATTGTTTTCTTTTTTGTAATGTTTTAATTATCTGTTGTAATTCTTTTTGTAGCCTTACTGAATGATGGCCACTGTTGGCCGAATTGTACATTTAAGTCATTTAAAGTTATTTGTGGATAAGAGGTGCGTTTTTTTCTAATTACCAAAATCACAGTTGCAATATAGTGTTGTTTTTCAATTAATATTGTTGTGTTAGCCAGCCGTTTTTTATTACAGACTAGTTCATATCGCACCTTCTATTATTTTTTAGATATTTAAATAAAATTTAAAAAAAATACTTTTTCGCATTTTTGGATATTAGACTTAACGAGAAGATGCGACCTGAAGAAAAAATTTTAAGTCTGTCGAAGAAATAGAGAGCACAATCATTCTTAGCTTTCTTAACAATAATATTTATATAATTTATACATTCGTAAAGTTCGCCGAAATAAGGAACTCATCTAAAAACAGTTTCGATAAATGCAAAAAGCAAATTTTTATTGAATAAGTTTTGACAAGTATCACTACAATTGCTTAGATCACTTCTATTATAATTAGTCTTTATTCAAAAGAGAAAAATAAATTGAGAAATAACATGGGTTTATTTTATCTCGCTTTAACTAAACAAAATAGGTTATAAGTATATAATGGATTAAAATGCATTCCTCTCCACGTTCCTTCTAATACAAACTATACACGTTTCATAAAACTTGTAAGAAAACTTTACAATTATTTCATTCCGCCTATTATACAGTATGAAAGAGAAAATAATAGGCTTATTTTAGATTCGGAGATAATTTTTACGGCCCAACTACTAAAATTCCTTTTTGGTGCTGTTGGAATGGCGCTGATGTTGATGTTTACAGCCCTGGTCCTTCTGTTAATTTTGTCATCAACATCCATTATTCTTCTTTTCTACTTCCTCTCTCTCTCTCATTTTTCCTGTAAAACATTTTTTCCCTCTTCGTTTACACAGCTCAGCTCTTAGGACTTGGAATCATCTCATTTATTTTTTGTTTTTAAATTAAAAGTTTTCTGCTCTAAATTCATTAATCACGCTCTATTGTCATCGATTAATTAAGAAGTTGTTTATGTCAAGTTGTGTCTTGAAATAACAATTTATTTGTACACTCGTTTTTCTAGCACAATTTTATTAAAGGTTGCATGATGGTCTATATCGCTGTGTAACTTATTGAAAGAATAACGGTCTGGAAATAGCGATTTGGTAGCGGTTTATTAATTGTTCTACGCGTTTCGAGTAAACCTCATCATCAGGAACTATGATCACTACAAAATTGGCATGGGATATCTGGTTATATAGCCTCTTTCCACCAATCAGTGGAGATGTGTTGCAACTGGCGACTAATCTACCAATGATTGGTGGAATTACAATAAACGTGGCCTTCATTGAAAGTTATTTGAAAAATATCTTATAATACAAAAAATATTTTATAATAGCATTATACAAAATAAAATAAAATAAATTAAAAATTAAATAAAAGAATTTGACGAGCAGTCGATAGGAAATGCGATCGGAACAATCGAAATCGATTAAAGATGATGGGGTGTCAACCAAAGACAATCGAATTCGGTGACTGTTAAATTACGAGTTACATGAGCGATATAATAATAATAATAATAATAATATACATACAGGGTGAATATAAAAGTGTGAACCCCCCTTTCATTTTTTGAACCGAAGCAGATATGTCAATTTTGATGAATCCAATGAATAGGAAGTTGTGGGTGGCTTATCCCATGGTGCACTTTTCATCTTCCCAAATATGCAAATTAGGACACATTCAAAATTTATCTCAAAAACCGTAAAGGATAGAGAAAAAAACCCAATTGCAAACTTGTTCAGCATAAAAAAACAAACAAAACAAAAAAAATCATCCAAATCGGACCAACCAATCACCCACAGTCACGTGGTGAACTGTTTGTAGCTTGCAAACAGTCACACTGCACAAACAAGTTACTTCAAACAGTTTAAAAAAAGTTAATCAACAAAATGCTCGATGTGACGACCGTGGGCACCATAACACAATTGGGCACGGAACCTAACTGACGCCAAAACATCGGAAGCATGGCTGGTGTCACTCCTCGGCACGCTTCCTGGATTCGTTGAACCAGATCCTCCAGTGAGGCGGGCTGCGTAGCATAAATCTTGTCCTTCAGGTATCCCCACAAGAAAAGTCAAGTGGTGTAAAATCAGGGGAGCCAACGAACTGCTCCTCCTCGGCCAATCCATTGTTGTCCAAACATCTCACTTAGACGCTCGCGAACGACCAACCCGTAATGTGGAGGAGCTCCATCATGCTGAAAGCACGTGCGTTGATACGAGGCCAATGGCAAATTGTCAATGAAGTCTGTGACTACCACGTTGAGAATTTCAGCCCGGTAGCGTTCTGCAGTCAGTGTTCCATCGTAAAAATATGGTCCAACCACAGTGTCATTGTACAATCCATACCACACATTGATTCTCCAGTTCACTTGATGAGTTGCTTCTCGCAGACATCGTGGGTTTTCGTCTGCCCAATGATCATGGTTGTGTCTGTTGATAACTCCATCCCTGGTGAACTGGGCTTCATCTGTCCGCAACACCTCATGAAGAAGTTTGGATTGTCATCCAGGCAGGTAAGTAACCAGTTGCAGAAGGCGGCCCTAGCAACATAATCCAATGGCAGTAACTCCTGATGACAATGAATATGGTATGGGTGAAAATGATGTGCGTGTAGAATGTTGAGAACAGTTCTCTGATGGCAACCAACATCTGCAGCAATTGCTCTGCTGCTTGTGTGGGGATTTGCAGCAACTGCAGCCAGGACTAGTGTTGTTGTATTAACGTCGCCTTGTGCCCTTGGTCATCCTCGTTCTGCATTAACATTCCCTGTAGCCTCGAATCGTTGAATAATGTGAAGCATTGTTTGACGAGATGGATGGCGTTCGTTAGGGTATCTGTCTCGATACAACCTAACTACAGCATGCAGGTTTCTCCTTGCCTATCCGAAGCAAAAGATCATGTTGACCATTTCCGGAACAGTGTAGCTTGCCAACCTGGAATTGTTCTGTCTTCTGTGTGCTAACATGCCTTTTATTTGCTTTTCCGCATGGAAGTGAATGCGAGTATGGTAATTTATGTTATTTTTTTGATTTGCATGCTTTACATGGTGGAAATATCAACATTCAGTTTTCCTTGTGCAGTGTGACTGTTTGTAAGCTACAAACAGTTCACCACGTGATTGTGGGTGCTTGGTTGGTCCGATTTGGATGATTTTTTTTTGTTTTGTTTGTTTTTTTATGCTGAACAAGTTTGCAATTGGGTTTTTTTCTCTATCCCTTACGGTTTTTGAGATAAATTTCGAATGTGTCCTAATTTGCATATTTGGGATGATGAAAAGTGCACCATGGGATAGGCCACCCACAACTTCCTATTCATTGGATTCATCAAAATTGACATATCTGCTTCGCTTCAAAAAATAAAAGTGGGGTTCAGACTTTTGTATTCACCCTGTATATAATAACAAATAGTACAACCATGGACAGTTTATTCTGGGTGGGTGTCATCATCCGTGTTTGGTTAAGGAGTTTATGTCCAGTATCCCCGTTTTTGGGACAAATGTCCGTTTGATCCGGTCTTGGGATTGTGTTCATGCGGTCGGAGGAATGATGCTATTTATCGTGTCCAGGAAAACACAACTTCGGACCCATGGAAGAAATTATGTCAGTTATGAAATTCATCAATGACTCCAAGAAGAACTTCCTTGTTCATTAGAAGTTATATAAAAGAAGATCATAATAAGATTCTGAATAACCAAACTAATTGTGAGAGAAATCCGATCCTGGACCGCATTTCCTATCGACCGTTCGACAAATTCTTTTATTTTATTTTGTACAATGCTATTATAAAATATTCTTCTGTATTATAAGATATTTTTCAAATAACTTTCACTGGAGGCCACGTCTATTGTAATTCCACCAACCATTGGTAGATTAATCGCCAGTAGTGATACATCTCCACTGATTGGTGGAAAGAGGCTATGTAACCACTGGCTATGTTACTAACCAGATGCTGTATCCCATGCCATTTTGTAGTGATCATAGTTCCTGGTGATGAGCTTTACTCGAAACGTGTAGATCAATTAATAAACCGCTACCATATCGCTATTTCCAGACCTTTATTCTTTTAACAGTTTTATTAATTTCAGTCTCCTAGACTTACACTCGCAACATTTGACTTAATTCTTATTTTCTTTCAAAATAACGAAATCTTTAAAACCAAGTCAAAATAATCTCCCGTTTAAATTTTGTTTACCTGCTTTTAGTTAGGGGTGGGCGATCCTGGATATTTCAGGATCGATCTCGATTTTCGATCTTGGGCTCGAACCGATCTCAAATTTTAGGATTTTGGGATAATAGCAACAACCAGAGTACAAATAATTTGTTTATCTTATAGGAAGGTTATTTAATTTCTGATTTCCAATTGATCATAAACACAAATAAAAGAAACTATTTTGATTTATTTAGAACTTTTAAGTTACACGACAATCGAACAGTGTAGTGTATCGGTATTCGTGTGGAACTTGAAGCATAGCTTCCATAATCTCACCCTTCATAATCATATTCCAAAGGAATTACACTGAACTAGAAAAGAAGCCTGATGTACCCACAAAGGTCATCCAAAGTAAGAAAGAAGAAAATTGCCTCCTCTTGGTGAAGGGAAATTTGATTGACGATTGTCTGAACTAGGAGTATATCACATAGTAAGCCACAAAAAACGAAAAAATAGTGACTCGAACAGTGTAGTGAAAAGATAGACAGTGTAGTGACTTACCATAATGTTACTTCTTTATATGCAGAAATGGCAAGGGTAAGGCCGCGTGGAATTGGTCGAAATTAAAATGGGTTAAATGAAGCGGCCAATGAGAAGGCATACGCATGAAAAGACGTTTAATAATCTGAAATCTTTATCACATAACATTTACAGCCAATCATATAGCAATACAACATGCCAGAAATTCAACTATCGAACCGATCTTCAGATCGCTTGGCATCGCTAAGATCGAACCTAGCGAAAGGTCGGTTCGGATCGATCCAGGATCGCCCACCCTACTTTTAGTTCATCATTTGTTAATTAATTATTTTTCTTATTTTTTCCTTTAATGGTTCTCGGAAATTCTTATATTCACGAAGAAGTACTGCCAAATAAATAATTTTGTTTTGCAACGTATAGGCAGCGGTTTTCTTCATTTACATATTTGACAATCTTTTGTTCAACCATTTAGCAATATAAATGGCTTGCCAGACAAAGTTTATTTTACAGGGATCCATTTTATGAACTGCTAAATAAAACCAATGATTTTAGTGGGAAACGTCCTCAGGAGTGTTTCCCTGAAAAGTAATTGTCGAATTTGCATGCATAAACCACGACCGGAGAGTCGATTGAAACGATTACTTTTAACTATATTAACACACCAAGTAATCGTTTATTGATTATGGAACGTGTAACAGTTGGTTTATTCGTTTTTACGACGTTCAAGACTCATTTGAAATTACTTAGTGAATTTTGATGAGAATGAGTAATTACGACTTAGAAACTTCTAATTTCTCAAAGTTTATTCAGTTGAACGTTCATGTTCTCTTTCGCATTGTAGTGTTAATTAAGCTCTACTCGTTTTGGTTTAATTACACGTAATCGAAGCGATGGATAATTAATCATTCCTAATGCTGATTACGCAACGATCCCATTAACAAAAGTCAGGAAAACGCCTTACTCACGTTGACGTTAATCAAACGGCTGAAAAATCGCTCTTCTGCTTCAAATCGGACGACGACCGACGTTTTTGTAGCCGACGTTACGCATGCGCCGAACGGAAAACGCCCAACGCCGGATGATATCTAAAGCGGGAAAAGAGCAACAAACACATTCATCACCCCACTTGCCTTCTTTAATCTTTGTTTGAATAAAGATTATTGGAAAAAAGAATTTTTCGCTCATCTCTAAGATCATTACGAAGTATCTCTACGTTCCTGGCCTTTAACTTCGAAGAGGTATCAGCCCTGAATATTTCATAAAAGGAGTTAAAGATAATTTGGCTAATTATGCAATGAATCTGTACTTTGGTTGTTTGTTAAGTCTTTTAATTCACACTACTTTGAAAATTAAAAAAAATAATTCTTTGAATCTCAAAGACATGAAGTTAATAGAAACTCTAAAAAATATTTCCAAAAATCCTTGCTAATCATTATGACCTAAGTTGCATATTCACTACTACTAAAATCCAAGTTCTGTCTGTCTGTCCATTTATAGACTTGGTTCCCTATTAGAGTTACCCCGGATCTACTTGTTTATGGATACTTCTGGCCCGTGTAGAGAGCGCTAGGGTGATTTCAGTCCAATTTCTGTTTTTTCCCCCCACAAAAAAATTTTATAAATAATTTTCATTATTACTGCATCTCTATGGAGTTTTGTTTGCATGGAGCAGTTTGTGACGTCAGAGTTTGTTTTGCAGATGTGAGTGTTTCTAAGAGGGGAAACATTGAAGATAAAAAATTGTTGCACAAAAACGAATGTCAAAATTTGTTTCAACAATTGGAGCTTTTAAACGACAACAAGACGAAGAAATGCGTGCTCAAGAATAATTAAATCAGAAATATTTCACAAAAAAGCATTCAATAAAGTTTCATTTATATTCCTTCTTGAAAAACAAATTCCCGTTTTAAAACGGGATTTAATATCGTATAAACTAAAATGCGGAACATATGAAAAATTTTACATTATTCAAAACAAAATATAAAGATTTAAATTCTGCGAAATATGGAGACAGAAAATCTACATACGTTTCTCATATCCTACAAGAAAAGCACCATATAATACACATAGATGCTACAATGGATATCGGAACCATCGAAAGAAACCTCTAAAAGATTAGAAATTACAGATAATTTCAATATTTAAAAATCCAAAATTATAGACGAAGCCCTAACTCATCATTAACCAAAACTATCTGGAAGCTGACTCCTTAAGTATTCAAACGAAATTATAAAACACATTCTTCTATCTATATACACTGTCATATCACTGAATTATGACCACCTACTTAGTAATGGGAGCAGCCACCCTTCGCTGCTATAACTGCTGCTAGGCGTCGTGGCATGGACGCAAGAAGTGCGCGCTGTGTGTCCGATGATATGGCAATCCATTCCGCTTGAAGCGCTGTCCACAGAGCTTCGAGAGTCATAGGTGGAGGGTCCAGCTGCCGTACATGGCGATCAAGGTGCCTCCACAGATGTTCGATTGGATTGATGTCCGGAGAATTAGCGGGCCAAGGGAGCACTCGAAAGTCAGTAGAGTGTTCCTCGAACCAATCCAGAAGGAGACGTGCCTTGTGGCAGGGTGCATTGTCTGCTGGAACACACCATCACATTGGCGGAATATCGTGAGCATGTACGGGTGCACCTGGTACGCTACGATTGACAGATAGCCACAGGGGTTCAAATTGCCCTGTAGACGAATCAGTGGACCTAACTGCTCCCAACAGAAGATCCCGCACACATGCACACTACCCCCACCAGCCTGTTTTCGGCCCACAATAGCCTCCTGCAGTCTCTTTTCATGGCGTTCACGACGCACTCGCCATCGCCCGTTAATCTTATGGAGCAAAAACCTTGACTCGTCGGAGAAGGCGACCTTAGCCCACTCGTCTGTGGTCCAATGGCGGTGCTCACGTGCAATGTCTAGGCGTCGTTGACGATGAACCCTGGTCAACATGGGTGCAGCAACCATGCGTCGACTGTTCAGGCCCATCCGTAGCAGGGTGCGTTCAACAGTAATGTCAGATACACGTCTGTTGACACCACTGTTGAATCTGCTGGTCAATTGATGGACTGTGGCTCTTTTGGTCAGTTGTGTACTGTCAGTTGTGGGCTGTCACCTTTTACGAGTCGTCGTAGGCGCCGCTCACCCCGTTGGTCGATGGCTCGTGACCCTTTACAGTGATGGCCACTTTTTGTACATCTTCATTACAACGGACCGTCAACAGTTCACAAATCGCGCGATAGCCTGTTATCATCCCTTTTTGGATGTCCGTTAAATCCGGACGTTTACCCATCTTGAGGCTCGTGCACCTGCCGTTTGATGCACCAGCTTTAAAGCTTTCTCAGCCTGTTATGCAAATTTTGCAATGTGTAATCGTTGTTGGGGCGAACCATGCGTGTGCCTTGAAGGGGTGCTAGTCATAATTTATTGATATGACAGTGTATACAGGGTGTAAATGGACGACATTTCACAAATTTAAGGATATGTAGAGGATGAAATTCTGAGCGAAAGAGTCTAGTCGCGTTTTTCGATCTGAGGCTTCGTTAAAAAGTTATAGCGCTTTAAAGTATCTTGACGTCACTTCCGGAAATCTATCTTTGTACAGACACTGAGCAATTTTTAACTTAGCGCTATAACTTTTTAACGGAGCCTCAGATCGAAAAACGCGACTAGACTTTTTTGCTCAGAATTTCACCCTCTACATATCCTTAAATTTGTGAAACGTCGTCCATTTACACTCGGTATAAAGTCGGTTTTCTGTTTGTTTATCTATGTGTGTGTGTTGCTCCCAGCGTTTTGACTGGCTAAAATTCAACGCTGGATTAAAATTCAATTGAAGGACTCGGGGCAATAAGGAAATAATCCACATTCAGAAGTTCTTACTAAATGTAATAATTACTGCTTGTGAAATCCATTTATAGTAATAATTGCACAAGTAAACTGCAATTACAGTAAAACAAAAACATCAACCGTACATAGTTCCAGATTTTTTCAAGATATAACTTCAGTTTTCTCAAAAAATTCTTTCTGTGGGTTACGTCCTTATTGCCCCGAGCCCTTCAATTGATTAAAATAGTTATAATTTCACTCACTAGTTGCCGGTAGAAGCGCTGTCTCATAGCAGCGTTCGTATGCACTTAAATTTATCGGCATATCTGCTGAGGTTAAAATGAAAATGGATTTTGAAAATAAAATTTTATTATGAACGATTGCAAGAGCTGATTAAACACTTAAGAATTATTCGCATATATTTTGATAATTATTCGATCGGCAGCCACTTGGCTATCGGCAGCTATTAAAAACGTCACACATGCATCACACAAGAAATCGCTTCTTCTAATCGCACCCTGAATCTTCTGGTCTGTGCGCTCCATTGTTGATCTTTGGTACGACTGTGACCAATGACGTATATTAAAGATAGATTCCCTAAACTAGCCGCCATACTTGAAGCTAATTGGGAAGCTCCGCCTTCCAGAACTGTCATGGCCGAAAGTGAGTGAAGATGATGCAAAACTCATGGCTAAACATGATGGAAGCCGATTAATACTTCTTTCACACGTCGGTCACGGAGTTTATCATTTCGGTAACTTTGTATTTTAAGTAATTTATTATATTTTATAAATAATTTTGCGATCATGGTTTCAATTTCAATTTCATTTCGTTCATCTTTCAATTACGTATTTTCATTTTAGTTGCGTATTTTTGATTTATGCTTGTGGAAAGTGATTCCTGATATTTTTTCGTGTCTATTTTAAAGTTGTACGCGGAACAACTTTGAGGAATGGTTTTGAATTAATTATTCCTTGGATCCAAAATCGTCAAAAACAAAGCAGCCAGAAAACTAACTATTCCACGGCTCACTCCTGCCCAGAACTGTCATGACTTCAATTGGCTTCACTTTGGTGGCGATATCATAATTTGTTTAACGAAATTTTACATGAATTTTAAATACTTTCCTGTCGCACAAATATTTTAGATAATCGATAAATACTGTATGAAATAAATATGAAATTTAATGGAGATAAGAAAACTACATAATTGGTTTACAGATAGAATATTTTTGAAATATTGACCAAGAGCCGAAAGTTTGTCAAAATCGATTTTGAGGAAAGCGATAAATTGTAAACAGGTTGGACCGATCAGTCAGTGAATAGCATATTTTTTCCCCAGAAACCTAATATGACCGTTAGTCACTGGCCCAACGAGAAGTATCCAGTTTTCGAAAATTTCTCATGTCGAAATTCGATATCGCGACCATGACAGACCTTTTCAGAAATGAAGATTAGTTTCTTTATCATTCCTTGTAAATGTTCATTTGTGCTTGGCTTTGTCAGATAAACCTTTACTCTTATTTCTTTATTGAACGCTTCTCATTCATGGAATTGATTTATGAAATGAATTTTCCAGATAGTCTAAATGACAAAATTTCATTAAGAAAGCAGGAATACACCGTTGTACCACAGATTAAAGAAAACACAGATGTGACAAGCGAATACAAACCGGAAGTAACAGCGACCACAGTCCATCGAACAATACCTAGGGCACATGACAATGTGTTTTTTTTATTCTGATGCAGTTTTTTTCATAAAAATTCCTTTCACTAGAGTCTTTCTTTTTTCAGGAATAATTTAAGTTTTCATTCGATTCTTAATTAAAAAAGTGCTTGTGTTAGCATGGCATTTGGAAGTGTGTTCTTGGTAACGCTAGCATCGCTCCTAAATTTTGTCTCACACTGTTTAACATGGGATTGTCGCATCTGTGATTTCTTTAATCTGTGGTTGTACGTTTCACAAAAATATAAATTACGTCATGTTTTACCAGTGCGTGAAATTGCATCAACTCAAATTAAGCGTTAATGGTGATGGGTGACGTGTATCATTTTGTATTGTTCACTGAACTTATCAAGGATAAACGGTGATTAATTGTTTTCAAACTCACCAGTTTTTTTCCTTTTTAATGGCGAATTTAAGTTGAATCGGGAATTCGTTAATGAGACAAATCGTTGAAGTGACGCATGGATAAGTTATGAAAATGAATTTTCTTATATCATTAATTTTGGGTATTAACTTTTATAGGTAATATTAAATGAAATAAATTATGACTAAATGAATTATTGGGTGTACAAATAATTTTACTTGTTTTTTTAATCAAGAAAAGAATTTGGCTTTTATAGAAAGGAAATATCCATTTACAGAAATTAGAGATAATAAAAGGTTTTCAGTTTTTATATGCTAATCAATATTATAAGTTCAGAATCTATTCATTGGTTTTCACAGAGTGAGCCGGATGGTGTTCATCGACATTCGATTGAAAAAGTTATTTTAATTGTATTCAACCTAGGAATACCAAGATGGTTATAGTGAAAAGTACTGAATTTAAAGCCATTCAACTCGAAAGCAGCTATAACATTCTTATATATATTTTATTACGTTTCCTAAACGTAAGAAAGCGGTTTCTAGTTAAGTCTTTAACATGCAGAGGTTAAGCATGGTCTTTACTTCACAGTATATATTAATGCATCGCACGCGAAATTAATCATCATCAGTACATGCATAAATAAAATAAAATTAATTATGTGATGATTAATTTCACGTGCGTTGTATTAATTTACACACTGAAGCAAAGACCATGCCTCTGTTGATGTCACGGCCTCGCCAAAAATGAACGCCCCGCTATTGGAAATTGCGTTCGGAATTTTCGTTTTTTCACACATTTATGGTTCGAATTAAAAAAATTTAAATATCACACTACGTTATAACAAGTGAGCTAATCTTTCGACTTTTTAATAATGTTGTATGTGACCATAGAAACGTATTTTGTTGACCTTTAAGAGAGGAGTCAGTACCGTCGAATTTATTTAGCTTGATTAGTTGGTATGAACGCTACTGCCATTTTTTCGTTTTTAGAAAAATCTAATATCTCCAAAACAAAGATTAACCAATTGTCATAAAAATCCGTCAAGGCACAGTTTTATGTACCCTCTAACAGTGTATTAATCACATTTAGTTCTGTTTTTTGCAGTTTCCGAGGAGTTAATTGCACAAAATTGGTTACATACGTAGATATGGAAACTTTTTTTTTTTTTCAAAATTCCAACATATCTTCTCGAATCTGAGTCTATAAGTCGAATATAGAAAAAAAAATGTGAGTTGGTCGGCCAATAACAATGTGAGTTGGAGTGGCATACATTCTTGTATAGTTAATATTTTCTTCTTAAACAAGAAAAATTGCATCATTATTGATTTTTCATATTTCTTAGAAATGCATAAAATTCGATTCTTTACAGGCAATCCTATATAATTTAAGAATCTAGAAACTGTTTTTTTTTTGCGTTTTGAAAGCTTTTTTGACCTCCCTACTGTTTAAAAAGCCTAAGACGTAATTTAAACCGTTAAAATTTGATATTTTTCCCACGCATTCTTTAACACGCCGTTAACGCAACTTTTTCTTTCTCCATTCCTTGTTATTATTCCAGTTCCTGTGTCGTTAAGTTGGCTTGAAGAAGTCATTGGGGTATAAAGTTTTTTACTTTTATTTTTAGGCACTTAACCCTTACTTGCATTTGTATTTTTTGGCCTTAAAATACGTCTTTCTTACGACTCTTTTATGGACTGTGGTAAAGATAGAACAGTCGTAGAAGTGATTACATTTATCTGTAACACGCACTTAACCCTTTATGTTCGTCCATTTTTCTTCGTCCGAAGCCCATTCCGTAACTCATTTCATCCAGTGGAATGCGTAATAAATGTGATAAATTGAAATCGATTCCGAGTTGTTCACTGTAACACATTTAGCAGATAAAATTTATTTCCACCATATCCTCCCCCATTTTCTGGTTTTCCCCTCTTTTCTCCCCCCCCCCTCCCAAAGTGAGGATCCCGTTTGAGCAGTTTCTGAAAATTCCGTCGTTGGAAAAAACTGTCATGTTGATGTCTAGAGAAAAAAGAGGATTTTTGGGGGATAAAACGAATGTAAGAGGAAGTCTTTCTCTTTTTTATTTATTTCTCTTCCCTTTCTTCTTTTCATCTAATGGGACCGTGGGTTTATGGGGAGAGTTGTTTGTTGCTTGCCAAAGGAAACGTGGAAATGTTGGATCGTCCTTTGGTTTCGTCAGAATAAAGGGAAATAATGACAGTCATCGCATTTTGATTAGTTCGATAAATGCAAATTGTCTTCCTATCTTGCAGTATCTTTTTTTTTTTTTTCAACCAATCTTCTTCGTTCTTTCGTCGTGCTCCAAATGCAGGTGCCGAACCGTAACAAGGTGGTTTTTCCTCTCAGGCCTCCAGGGAGAAATTCCTCTTCTCTCTTTTCTTTGTTTCTTTTCTATTTCTTCTTTCTACCCAACCTAAACCCTCGCCTCAATCATTAGATCGTGTCTTAAGCGGATGGACGCGTAAAAAGGAACTGAAGGCGGCCTGGGGATGGTAGATTGCAAAAGATGGGGTGGAGAGTTCGTAGGGAAAAGAAGGAAGAAGAAAGAGAAGTAAAGATACAAGTGAAAGTAAGAAAAGAGGGTGGAGGAGGAGGAGTGAGGGAGAGGAAGAAGCTCTTCGAACTTAACGTTACAAACGTGTCCCTTGACACGCATGTGAATTATCTGTTGGTATCGGGGGTGCATTTGGAGTGCTAATTTCAGCCTTTAAAAGAGCACGATCCCCATCGAACCGGCAACGAATTTGCTAATAAAAAAACGGTTGGAGAATTTTCTTCTTAAATTCGGCCAAGGAATTCGCAGAAAAAGGCTATAAAGAAAAAATGCCCCGTATCCGCGAACCACGGTCCGTCTCAGAGAGGAATAAACGCCAGCAAAAGAATAAAAGGACCGTACACATTAAAGATCCCAAGTGGAGTTTGCAAAATGGAATAGAAATTTCTTCTACTGTCCACGGAATAGAAAAAAAACAATAGTAGGAGCAAAGATAGTTTTTAGTATTTACGTTAGAAGATATTATATTTAATTACATTATTTACTTCAAGTAAATTAATCATATTTATATACTATTGTCAGACTGCGATGACTTTTGTGTACGACCTTGAAGCCGTTCATTTTTTAAAACGTAGAAATAGACCACTACTGTTGCGTTTTTTTTTATTTTCAAAGTTGTATTATTTTTTTATTCCCCCCCCCCCCCTTGCTAATGATGATTATACGAAAAATGTTATTAAAAAATATTTCTCTTACTTCCCGGAAGAGAAAGCATTACCTCTCACCGTATTTGAAGAATGGTATCGTCTGAAACTGCGTGACTCAAACGCCTTCTTCTCAAAACCGAACAGTGCAGGTGGACCCTCGTTATAACGAAGAGCTAGGGATCAAAAAATTAATTCGTTATAACTGGCATACAAAAAAGTAAAATAGATCAAAAAAATTATTTATTTTCAAGAATATGACAATCCAGCTGTATGCTTCGTTAAACTTTTGCAAGCAGTTGCTTTCATATGTGCTTCAATGTCATCAGTTTTACCTAAAATGGAATCGGGAACATTTTCTTTCGATTGATTATTATTTTAAAGTTGAAATTGTTGACAAAGTTCTTTATTAGAAATAATAGCAAATTTTATTTCATTTTCATCATAAGACGAAGAATCGTCGAAATTTAAGTTTGAGACTGCATCACATTTTCCAAAATATCTGCATCAGTTAATTCATGAGCTACCATAAGATTATCATCTGCTGTAATGTAGGAATGAAAAATCATCTTATTTTTTCTTTATCTTATTTTCAATCTCTACGCATTATAAAACTTTGAGTTTAAATTAGTAGTAAATAGTTTTCTTTTACTAGCCATCGCTCATTTAATTTCCATATTGACGATTTTAGCATTTAAATTTTATTTGTTCGCTGGGGAAATGCTTCATTTCTATTTGAACGCCAAAATGAATTGAAACCAAAAGTCATGTCATTAAACAAATTCAAGTTTTATCTGAAAGTCAAACTTTGATTGAAGAAACGAAGAGAGTTTAAGCTAGGAGAGATTTTATATTCTCATAAAGGAGTGAGAAAGAATTTTGATGTATAAATGTAAGTATTAGGAACGTCGTGAAGTATTGCTAATAACAAAATTGGAATAAAGGGACCTTGGTAAAGCAATACAAAATTATTTTTATGGTGATGCATTTCAACAGGTTTTTAAGTATTCAATACAGAATTGTTTTGAACGTACTCGATTTTTTTTTTCAAATTCTTCATTTGTAATGTGACCCTCTAGATGACGAAACTGTCGAAATGCCTCGGTCAGTATAAATAATTTTCTATTGCTTTATCAACGCTCCTTTATTCCAATAAGTGTAAGTCTTACATGGAAAATACCCAATTCTAAATACCGTGCGTTTCAAAAGTTCCCGAACTGCCCCTTCTGTGTGTAGGGAAAGGCTAACCTATGACAGCAGGACTAATGTCCGCCCAACCACTAAAATAAACCATGTACTGAAATAAATTGCATAAAATCAATTTTACATAGTGGCAAAGTTTCTCAAATGTGTTTATTTTATTTTTACATTCCCAAAGGAAACGTACATGTAGGTTACACCATTTGTTCAAAGTGTTCACCGTTCACCTCTTGGCAATACGCTAGTCAGTGCTCAAACGCACTGCAGGCATTGTGCAACGTCAAATCCCCTCTCGCGCAAAGGAGAACCATCTCTGCTCGTTCTTGCATTCTGTATCTCATTTGTTTGTAATGTGTGTAGTGGCCTTACAGTATAAGAGATGGACAATAGAATTACCAACTAGTTTCGCCATTTATTCCCGAAATGACGAAATACAATGTTAAATTGAATTCATGATTTATCTAAATATTGGAAGAAAACGGCAAGGAGAAAAATGCAGAGATCATCAAAGGCTATCGAACTTAAAATTTTTTTATTTAAAAAACATCTCTAAAATTACATAAAATTTTTGAAATGGTCCTCACGCATTGGGAATAGAAAAAAACATCAAACTTTCTCTGAAATTAGTCTAGTTTTAACATTAAAATATCGGATTAACTCGGATAAAAATCAACTATTCAAAGGGAAGATTTACTTACAAACTATTTTGGAATTTGTGAAAAATTGAAATTCAGTGAACAATAGTAAAGATCCGATTTAATACCTAAAACTTATTCTGAAGTTTTCTTTAGCTAATGGTCTTTTGTGTTAGATTATGAGATCTGTAAAAAAGGCACTGTAAGGAGGTTTCGCACGTTGATGTTTACTATAGACGGTTACTATAGATTAGCCTGCCGATGGTAATTAGATTTTTAAGGCTTTGTTGAAGATCTTTCTTACAGATCCCCTAATCTGATTAGGTGTCCTAATGTCCAGCTCGTGGCTAACGTCCTACGTATCCATATGGTTTTTACCCATTTAACTGCAGCATTGGTAACGGGAATAAACATGTTTTGTTATTAAAATCTTAAACGACAAAATAATATATGCATCTCTGATCAAAAATAAATAAATAAAAAAATGCTTATCATCTGAAAAGCTTTGTTGCTAGATGATAAGCATTTAAAATGAGCTTTGGACGTTTGTGTAGAAGATGCCTAACCAGCATCCATATTGGTAACCAGAAAGACACCTGGGGAATAATTTGCCAACGTGGAGGACATTCTAAAGTCTTGCAACTTGCAACCCAATATTATATATTTGCCCTGTATTTTAGTCATGATAGATGGCGTCGTTAGAGAGGATACACTCACATGACACAATTCAACATCGAATTTTTGTACATTGTGGAATGTTATTTGAATTGCAGTTTCATTTTTTTTTAAGTGTTCTGAAGTCGTTTTGTAAACAGTTCCCAACCCGAGATGTGCCGAATAATCCACACCATTTAGTTCAGAATTTCAGGACTACAGTCACCTCGATGATCTGATCTAACTCCACTGGAGCTTTTTTCTCTAGTCTTCTCTTAAAGAATGAATGAGGAGTAAAGCTATACGCCCATTACTGTTAGCAACGTTGAGGATGCCCGTGCCATCACTCAGGAAAAGTGATGAGGGACTATTGAGATGATGTGGCAAACGAATTGCACGAGACCGTCGATTCACCTCAGATGAACAAGTGCATGAGTGGCTTGCTGCTCAACCAAAAATATTTTTTTCCTGCGAGCATCCAGAAGCTTGTGGAACAAGCGTATCGAAAATCACGGGGATTATGCTGATAAATGATATACCGTCTGTTCAAGAAAAGAGTGTGCGCTATAACTTTAAAACTGTGTATTGCAGGTAAATGAGAAGACAAATACCAACTAGAATTATATATGTAGAGGGTCACTTGCATATTAGCAAGTGGCCCAATCGTCTCTGTTTTCTATTATTAATGTTTGATATCTCCGGGGCATGCTTTCTACTATGCTGACAGCAAACTCTAGAAGTAAAGACTTCCAAATATGTCGAATTTGTCGAGTCAGCTGCTTCAAACTCTAGGTGCGTTTTCTACGAAGCATTTGCTTCATGTAAGCCCATTCATTTCGAGAATGGCCAATTTAATTGTGCCTTCCATTGCGTGTACAATCTACTATGATGTTTCGGATCATTGAAAAACCCAGACTATATTTGTTACCCAGACTTCGAACAGATGGTAACAGATTCTTTGTGTAAATTTCGATTATTCTTTAAGCGTTCGGGACCTTACATCCTGCATAAGTATACAGTGGAAAGTTCTGTTTGTGGTGGATCACGTGACTAAAACGAGGATTGATCCGAGAAAACGATATTGACCCAATCATAGTCCATATTTTTCTGCCCCCATTAGAGACGTTTCTTCACATTATTTTCAGATAGGAGAGATTTCTTCACCGTACTCCGCTATTTTAAGTTTTCTCCCACAAACGACTTCTTATTGTCTCCAGAGACAAATTAATACCTTTACATGTCAGTATTTCCTATCCTTCCCATAAGGTTTCTTCATGAAGATCTCTATGATCTGCTACTCTTGTTATTTAGCGGTCTTTCTTGTTACGCTTCGTTCCAATAGGTCATCGACAGTTTTGTGGTCTTTAAACGCTTCATCCAGTTCTTTCCAAATGCCACATTTTTTATGTAGCGTGCAGCGCCTGCTTGCGACATTTTAGGATGCGAACACAAGAAAACTGCTTTCGGACCGTTTTGCATATTTCGCACTCATTTCTGTTGTATTAAAACTGCATTTGAATTTAGCCTGCTCGTGCGGCGCGATATACAGGACATGATAACCAATCATTGTTGCCACAAAAAAGGGTCCACTCAAACTGTATTGCCACGAATGTTATAAGGCACAATCTTTTCTTATACAAACGGTAATTGTAAGGCTCTACGTTTGTTGAAATAAATTATAAAAATTTTATGCGAATACTGAGTGACTTGCCCTCGTGTATTGCCAAAAATTCAGTAATTAATGTACAGAAATGTAGTACACAAATTTAAGTCAAATTCTACGAGATTGCTCCCAGAAAATGGTCAGGAAAATTCAATTGTCGCATTTTTGATGGTAACATCCGTTAATGGAAAGCATTCTAAGCATTCACGTCGATCTGCATTGTCTCTTTAAGAGGATTTAAGCGAAACTTCAAATTCTTGGCTCTCCAAGCATCTCTTTTGCTCATTTCGTTTTTTTATTTGCATTTTACGTTTCATTAATTTCTTGATTACTTTTCAACTACTCCCATTTTCTACTTTTTTTTTTGAAATCCAAAATTAGACTTATTATACATTCTGATTGCTCTTTCTTGTAGTTTCTGCTTCAGTTTTTATTTTAATCAGCATCGGTTTCCTATCCTGACAGCCTCTGACACCGATAACGAAGTTTCCCGTCTGCTGCGGGAATCGCCTTTGCCATTCCGTTCTCCTATCTGACGTTGTCTCTATGGTCATTTTTAGCAATGCCGTTCGTTATTAGCGGTTCTCTTTATTTGTCTTCCGTTTCCTATCTCTTCTCCTGAAGGAGAAGCGATTTCTTTTATAGCGGGAATATATAGAGCAATAGATATATCTTTTCCTCCTCTTCCTCCTCCTCCTCTTGAGTCATAATCCCAGTGAATTGTCTAAACTGCGTTTCATCCAGTGGCTCTCGATCTGCGCCTGAGCTGAACGGCCTCCGTCAGCAACCTTTATTCTCTTGCGTTTTCTTTTCTTTTTCTTTCGTTTTTTTTTTTTTTTTTGTCCTTTAACCCTCCTTTCCCCTCGGCGAGAACACTCGCTGCTTCTCTTGATTTAAAACGCTGCACCCTATCATATTCCCGGGTCGAATCCAAGCGGAGACTCGCTTTTTATGTGGATATATTTCTTCCTTACAACGAACATCGTAAATTACTTGCAGCTGCTGATTGCTTGCAAGGAGATGAAAGAAAGAAGAAAAATACGAGAGCGAAATGAATTGGAGAAGTTTAGACTTAATGCCCCTTACACAACGAGAAAAAAATTTCGGATTCAAATTTTTAAAAATTTTAAATTATTGCTTTCTATTGTTTCTTCAGACGCTCGAGTAATTAATAATTGTAATGTGGTTAGTCAAAGAATGTTGTATCCCTTTTCTTGCAGAAGAAGGATCATTTTACGTTTTTTTCGAATCGACAATGCTAATGAATGAAATTACTCTTTATAATCTGCTTCTTTTTAACTTTAATATTCACGAATAGATTCCCATTATTATGACCACCAGCTAATAACCAGAATAACCGTCTTGTGCATCTACGACATAGAAGAGAGTCAGTAAGATGCTGGAAGGTGTCCAATAGTATATATGGAGCAATATGTCCGACAGCTACTGAAGGGTCAGTGGTGGAGGATCCATGGAGTAAACATGCATTCAGGAGATCCCGTAGGTGATTGATAGCTGGGGAATTAGGGGAATAGGAAAGTAATTGGAAGGTTTTCGTCGTATTCCTCCAACCATTTATGAACAATTCCGGCTATAATCTGAACGCTTGCTGTTAGTTGTGAAAACATTATACAATGGTACTAGGCTTGTGTTAGAGGGGATAACAAGATCACATGTTTGTCTGAATGGTTTGTGGTGGTTATGGGCATGCGTTAAAGCTATATGATATCTCCTCGGTTGTTTAACTTATTTAACTACGAGCGTATTTGGATAACTTTAAGTCTATAGAGGAGCTGAAAGATTTGATTACTGGACTGGTCTCGGATTCTGATCATATGAATTCTCTGTTGCATCTTGACAATGCTGTCCTCCTTTCTGAGAGTGAATCCGAATGCATGAAGCGTGTTAAAGACATGAAATTAAATTACGAGTAGTCGAAATGATGGTGTTTGATAGGAGTGGTCCGTGAGTCTGTATGGAAGTCTATCTGGGATGCTTGTTTGAGGGCAATGATTGCATGGACGGAGAAATTGTGAGGAGAGTATTTGTAAAAGAGTAGTGGGTGGCTATGCACTCCTGGTTCAAAAGGGGTGTTCTGCTGAAAGAAGTGAGCATCGCGATACATCAGAGTATCTTTGTGTCTAGTTTCCTGTATGGACAGAGACTTCGATTATGCAGTAAGACACAAGAGTCATATCTGTGCATTTGAGATTGATTATTCTGAGACATTTGTGCGAGATAAAACGTATGGACCGTCTGAGCAATGATTATATACGTGCGCTATGTGGCTGTAGTTATTGTGGATAGAATCAGACCGAACTGTTTGAGATGTCTTGGACATGTGATGAGAATACCAGAAGAGCATGTATGCAAGAACGTGTACAATGGAGCTGTGATGGGCCGACGTCCGTGGGGCTGGCCTAGGAAAACCTGGACGAACCAAGTGACTGAGTTAGTTTGCGTTTTCGAAGCAAGTGTTCGCAACTTGTTATGAATGTTGAGGAAGCGAGTGAGTATGCAATATCGTGTATTGTGGAGTAACATTATGAAAAGTGTCACTACACCGACTTGTTGCCCATCCCTTCTGGAAATGGCGTGATGGGACTGATTGATTGATTTTTCTGCTGGTATATCACATTCGCCCCAGGGAAGGCAATATACATGTACAGTACGGGTGTATTTGATCCGCAACGATAGATAAATAATCAAATCGGATAAGAGTGCTCCTTAGGGATTTCATTGGACCCACATAATCCCAAGAAAATACATGTATACCCAAACTATAACATTGCTACCTTGAATTGTTTCCACATTGGTTGCAAGGTGGTTCTTTTCGGAAGTTTCCCGTCGAATGCGACAACTTCCATCCTCTCGGTGGAACACAAACTATGACTCATCAGAAAAGGCAACCCTTTGACGATCACGAGAGATGCAATTCTTTTAAAGTGCATTTTTAGCCGTTTCTGCGATGCTCCTTTGTCAGCCTGGGTGCAGTAATTATCCGTCTGTTCAGAGGTCCACAGAAGTATGATGTTCTGCCATGTCGGCATTCGTTAGCAGTTCCTGGTGCATTTGACCAGTGAGTTACTCCAGTATTGTGTATCGTTGTCTGCACAGGTCTTCATAGTCGGCGTTCACCTGTCAAATCAATCGTGCATGGTACTCCGCAGTTTCCACGCTGTTTATTTGCAATGGTGCCACTTATCCAACCGTGGTACACTTTAATCTCTGACTAGTTTTGGAAATGCTACCATCCTTGCTCCGAAAGCCAATGATCATTTCTTTTTGCAGATTGATAAATAGCTGGGTTTTTTTTTACCCATGACAGCAATCATTTATAGTTGTGCAAAGTAAATACATCTGACCTTTTATACCCACCAAGTGAACTCGCGCATTTTTTATTATTATATACGCGCTGCTGACGGCAAAGTAGGTGGTCTTAATAATGTAGCTCGATCATTTATATCAGATTAAAATTTCCCTAAACGAACAGAAAATATTTATTAAAAATTTTAACTTATTCCATTAGGATCACCTCAGCTTGAAACACCACTCGGAAACATTTCTGCTTTGTTCCATATAAAGATCACTTGAGTAGAACATGAAATATACAAGATGTGTCTGGCCATATTATAGGAAACAGACATTTATTTAATAAGTTACAAAATGGTGCTTCAGTCTCCTTCAAATTAGGTATCTCGGTCTTCAGTGTTTTGCTTGTTAGAGAGCTACAAAAACGTGGATTAATTTATCAGATTCTAGATTGACCATCCTTGTGCCTCACTTTTATTTGCCACTACACTTATTCTCCTCAAAACCTTCTTAATGGTCGAATCAAATGTAAACTTCATATATCGATCGTTATATTTCATTCTTCCTCTGTAATATTATTTTCAGAACTTGATAAAGTAGCACTCATTAATCTACAGAAGTGCCATTAGGGAACAGCGGAGAACCCTTAATGATGCTGAATGAATTTAAGGACTTAAGTTTGATTTTTATATTTGAATATTTAATTAATAATTACATAAAAATTCACAGATTTATATTTGCTGATTTTCGAATTTTTCCCCTGAGTACGAAATCTGCAATTTAAAATTAATTTACTGTGCAAGGAGCGAGAACAAACTGGATTATTATCGAAGCACTAATAATTTTCATTAATTATTTGATGAACTAAATTGTATATTAATTAATTCTTTTAAATATTTCTGTGGAATAGACGGAAATTTGTTTATAGCATCACGTTGAACCTGTTTTCTAATGCTTTTTCAAAAATATTTTAATTAGGCTCTTGATCGAGGAGAAATCTCAAAATATTGATTTAATGGATTCATCCTTATAAACAGTCATTATGTTTCGGTGACGAATTGAAAGTATTTGTGGATCGTGATCTTTAATTATCAAGTAACGCAGAGATAGAAAGAACAAGTATTACAAAGAATAGGATACAGTTTTTATTTTAATGTGGCTCCTCTTCTACGGAAAAACACCCGACTGTTGCTGCATTATTATAAAATTACTATTTTCTATACTCGAAAGAAGGCTTTTTCTTGTATTAGATATATTTACGAATTCAGTTAGTTGGTCTTCGGTTTCTATTTGTTCAACAACAAACTTTGCTGTTTTAATGAATTGGTTGATGTCTGCAATCTATTTACGCGGTATAGAGCTTTACGTTCAGTCTCTCCTTCCCTAAATAGCTCTTACAGGGGCAGGACCAATGGGAAAAAAACTATAAAGCGGGATATTGTATTAAACGGTTTCGTAATGATTAGATATGACTCTATTTTACTTAAATTGATTTAGAACATTTAATGCAGATTACATATAGTAGAACAGGTTACTTTACACGATCAGTGTACGCAACCTCTTGGCTCAATGCCGTGTAGCTGTTACTGCACGTCCACCGTACACACTTGATCTGGTGCCTGCACACTTCTTTTTGTTCCCTCGCCTCCAGGGGGACCTGAAGGGCACACGCCTAAATATATGTAAAGTGATATACAAATACAGGGAGTCCTGAAAAGAACTTACGGTTTATATCGTTAAATTGAAAGTGCATTTGATGAGAACGCGTTATATCGTTACAGGATATGCACACCGCGACAAGGGCTATAACAAAGTTAACACTGTGTATTATTTCAAATGAGGTACAATTCAAACAATCTAAGATAATAATAAAACAGACTTGTTTGATCGGACACACTTTAACTAGAGTACAAATCTATGAAAATAAAGGAACTTATATCTTACGCCGAATGAAATCCAGCCTCTAGCATAGACTACATTTTAAAACATGATTTCACTATAAGAGATAAGAGTTTAAGATTTAAAGCTTATTTATTTATTTTAGGGAATTAATCTCGTAGAAAAACGTTCTTTAATTAAAGAAATGTTAAATTTGAGTTTGCTATTATTTTTTTTACTTATACAGAGTGGGTCAGAAAAAAGGATTCATGAAAATTTTCGATGGGTATGGTCCAGTGGGGGTGAGAGGTTCTTAATCACCTGTAATTGTCAATCCTTTGTTGCAACAATGTAATTTTTTTCTTTCGTGAAATTATGGTTGAGAGAGTTTTTTCAATAAACCATCATCTCCTATTTTTGAATGGACACGTCTCATGTTACATTTCCTTTCACTGATGACTGATCCCGATTGGACCATACGCATTGAACTTAGAAAATTTTCATGAATTCTTTTTTCTGGCCCATTCTGTATTTCGACTTGTTTATTTGCTATAACACTAGTCAAATTTTACATTTTTTTGTATCTTAAAAAACACGTTATTTTCCAAGATGCCTTCAAAATTTTTCTAGCAGATACAGATTTATTCGTGTTCAATGAAGCATTTTAAAATTATTCAGTTTTGGGGCCTGATAAATTTCTTTGCGTCCCGCAATACGAATACTTTTACAATGTATATATGTACGTTACTTCTTCATATATACGTTACTTTAACATTGCAGCTTTAAGGTGAATAAGTTGAAAACGTGACACGATAGGAAGAAAAACTAAGATAGATTCGAATTCTTTACAGAAAATAAACTATCTGGCCATTCATTACCGGACACCTCTCTAAAAAGCGCATGGGATCGTCCGTACACGTCATAACAACCTATAAAAGATGTTGACGCGTTAGAACACAGAGTAAGAACACATCTATTCTTACTCTGTGGGTTAGGATAAACTCATAGCAGCCACTGCAATCAATATGAACAGACGACGCGAACTTACTGCGGAGGAAAGAGGGGTGATCATTGGAGCCTACACGTTTGGGCATTCAATCCTTGAGATTTCCAACAGATTTCATATACCCCTTCCAATACTGAGTGATGTTATTTTGAAGTGGAAGCGAGAGGGGGTTATAATAACATGCCAACCCAGACCCAATAAACCGACGAAATTAACAGATGCTTGAAACGTGTGGTGATGTCTAACAGGAAGACTTCGTTAAAAACGTTGGCACAGACGATCGGCATCGTCTAGTGATGCAAGATGTATCTATGAATTCTCTGATTATGAACTGTGGCATATAATATTTTGGTAATCGTTATATATTAGGATACACGTATTACCTATATTATTTCTGATTCGGAATTTTATTATCACTCCTTGAGGTTCTCTGGAATTTGTCCTACAGTAGTAAAATATTGCTAAAATATGCTTCTTCCCTTTGCTTTGGCAATTTCACCAAAAAATCGAAATAATCGCAAAAATTATATGATTAATCGATTAATTGTCCGTTATAAATTTATCGAAATCGCCATTACCTTAACGCCCTCATGGGGCAATATTACCAAGTACTATAAATGTCTTTCGCCGGGAGATTGTCGCACTTGCTTATCATGGACGAGCAGCTGTTCACAGCCAAACATCATAGCCCTCAATGCGACCCGTCACTTATAGTGGTGCAAGGAACGCCGCCACTGGACTCCAGAACAATGGAAACCCTCCTATGGAGTGATGGACATTGCTACCAGTTGTGGCGGCCCGAAGAACGTGTGTGGGTTTGGCAAATCCCCGGCGAAGGACATTTATAGGACGGTGCCGTAACCACGGTGAAATTTGGAGGAGATGGCATAATGGTCTGGTCTTGCTTTTCGTGGTATGGTCTTGGTCCTCTTGGTTTAATTCACGAAACTATGAATGCCGAAGCGTACCAAACAGTTCTGGACAATTCTGCGCTACCGACATAAGAGGAACACTTTAATTAATAACCCATTGTGGATCATTGAGCACGACAATGCTCCCTGTCATAGAGCAAGGGTTATTAACACCTGGTTTGAGGAAATGGGTTTGGGGAAACTTTATTGGCCAGCCCAAAGTATAGACCTCAACTCCCATTGAACACCTTTGGGACGAATTGGAGCGCCGGTCAAGAGCCAGACCATGCCGCCCAAAAGAACAGCACTAAAGCTGTTTGCCAATTTGAAGGATGAATGGAGCAAGATTCCCGCCGACACGTATCACAAATTGGTGGAAAGTCTTCCTGGAAGGGTTGCGGATGTAAATGCGGCGAAAGGCGGCCCTACACACTACTTTTGTCCTGCACTGTCCAGTTTAACTTTCTGGTAAGGAGTATAAAGTGACAAATGGCCCGATAGTGTAGATCTAAAAGCATTATCTGTGGACTTAGTTACAAAAAACTGCAATTTTTTATACATAAATTTAAATCAAAATTTTATGGAACATCTCTGTATAAACTGATAGTAAATTATTAAATTTGACTATATGAAATTCTTAAAGATATTTCTGCAGTGTTGATAGAACCATTTTCACTTCCTTTTAAATTAAAGTTATTTCATGTTTTTTAAACTAAACGCCGTTTTTTGCCGTTATTGATGTCATCCTCTTTTCCACGTTAAAATGAATTTGTAATATAATCAAAAATTTACTTTGAGAACTCGTGCAATCACAAATTTAAATGTTTTATCCGATTTAAGTGTTTGAGCTCATTTCTAAATAATGTTTCGAGTTGAAGCAAATGTCGAAAGCGATTCAATTTAAATATGATACGCCTGGAAGCGCTATTTTCTTTAATGAAATAAATACATTATATCAAAACCAATTATATACCCTACTATTTTTTTAATTTTTTTTTTATTCTATAACTTCGAATGAAGCTTTTAAATTCGATTTAGAATTAGAAATATCTGTGCGTATTATAGCTGGATTACTGAATGGAAATAATCATAGTTTTTTTTTTGCTCATTGCATCTTCTAACTTTAACCGTTCCTTTAATTTTCTTTTGGTAACTTTACGCCAACCTAATCAAGATTTAATTTTCCCTTAACATTTTTAAACCTTACATCCACCTCCGTTCTGGAAGCACGTTATTTTCTTTTCGATTAACTTTTACAGCGTTTTTTGTTTAGCCTGAAAGTCGTTCGACTAATTTTTTTCTCATTCTTTTCTTAGTTTCTCATCTTCTTTTCCTTTCTTTTATCTTTCTATTTTTTTCTTTTTTAACTATCTAGCCCTTTTTTCCATCCTTTTCTCTGAACAGCCAATAGCCTGTGGGCTTCATGGTTGCCAATCGTAACTCAGCTGCTAAATGCACTCTAGGGATAATTTACTCCGGCATTCCAATCTCTTAGTTTGTTTGTTTGTCCTTTGGCTATTGCTGAGAGGATTGCCGGCCACACGAAGCCCCCACCCCCGTCCCTGCCACCCTTAGCCCTTTATTCGTTCGCCCTCTTAGACACTTGAGACGATCGAACTCCAGACGAAGGTCTCTTTATTGGACGAATCCTCAAGAGCAATACATCAGCGGCGCTAAGGTAGTCTTATCAGCTGTTTGGTTTTATAAAGGCAACAGCCTGACGTTGTAGGAACCGATCGACAGATGCAGTCAAGAGCTGTGCGCCTGCAAAAAGAAAACGTACCCAGTACTCTCTATGATATACGACAGATGTTTAGCGCCTTTGCTGTAATAAGTAACGCTCATAAACAAATCTCGAACATTGCAAAAGACGATAATAAATTCTTTCTACGAATTCATTTAATAAATGCTAGTGAATTTACGATCAGTTTCCAAGAAGCAAGCTCTATACCGACAATCTTAGAATTTTTTTTTGCAACACTGTAGAACTTACACGAAATATCTAAATGAATAGCTGGATAAATAAACCTAGAACAGTTCTCATGTTCATATTTACTAAGATCGTTTGGAAATGACTTAAAAACATCGACAATATGTGGGATTGCTCAATATACATCAGGATTAATGAACTTTTGCCATCTTTCTGGCATTTCATAATGACGTCCCGGAACCACCATTTAGAGATGATACGCTACCACTCATGGACAGCTGCTTGCAGTTCCCCAGTGTTATTAGCACAGGTGCTCCTGAATAAATATCGACCATCTTCAAACTTTGTAATTATTCTTATATATTCGTTCATAACAGGTCGTCTTGAGTCTTTTGATATATTACAAGCTATATCTTAGCAGTGAAAATTACCAGTGGTACCCATTCCCCCCACCACCGTTGCTGATTCCTGCGTTTAAAACGTGTAAGGATCTCTCAGTAGACCTCGTTGATAATGGTTATGTCTTGCGAAAGCCATCCATGAGCAGTAGGCCTCACGCGTCCCCAAAATGGTGACCTTTGCTTGCGCGCAGATGGAGCAACGGGAATATATTGGGTCGGAGATTTATGGATATTTCAGTGCATCGATTGATGTCTCTTCTCCTGTGTTTGTGTAATAATGATAACATGAATTGCCTCTAGCTACGAACTTTTCTAAGGTGATAACCACTTTCCATCTTGTCCACGTGCTTTCTTACTTTACAATGAACAGATGCCCAGCACTCGCTATTTATTGTAGAGAGCCTTTATAACATAAGTAGGCTTTATATTTAACCTAATCTATAACTAAACTAACCTAATCTAATCTAACCTTGAGGAATTGCAGTAACGTGGCGTATTATTATTACTTTCAATTCAGACAGTCTGTATGCTCCTTCCATAGACACGATCTTTCAGGAATCCCCCCAACCAGAAGCAACACCTTCTAGGAAGAAAGCCAAACAACTGAAACGTCATGCATTGTTACATCTCCATATTTCGACCATTGTTAATCGTATTTTTATCAATAATAAGACCTAACTTTGGTCGACTTATGATGACGTAACAATGTATGAAGTTTCAGTTGTTTGGCTTTCTTTCTAGGAAGTGTTGCCAGAAGTCACAGGAATTCAAATCCGGAGAAAGATGAGGCCGAGCAGTCGGAAAACTGCTCGAAATTACCCAATCATTTCAAAGTGGGCACAAAGCAGAGCAGTACCTTCGCTTGTCGGACAATTCGGAGTGTTACACTATCTTGTTTGAAGACAGCGTCCTAAACGTTCTCGTTCTTGTAAGGCAGACATGACTTAATGCTTAATGAAGTAACGATCACACGTGATGGAACACCTTTTCGGGCCTTGAGGAGTGTTCTCCTCAAAGGAAAAGGGGCCAAGAATGAAATCAGCGGTAAAAACACACCATACAATAATGAAATCAGAATGTAGAAGCTGTTCATGCACAACATTAGGACTTACAGAGTACTTAAGATGCGACAGTTCTGAGTATTGACTGCTCCATCTATGATAAAATGCGCCTCGTCTGACCACAAAATCTTCCAAACACATGAACTGTCAACGATTCTTCTGGCCGAAAACCGACAAGCAAAATCAGTGCGTTGATTCAGGTCTTGAAGAAGAAGCTTTTGCACCACATGGACCTTGTATGGATACCACTTTAAAATGCATCGCAGAATCTTTCGTACCGTAGACCAAGAGAGAGACAACTCACGTAACACTGCTCGAGCACTTGTTGAAGAATATTGAGAACCGGACGCTTTTTCACCACAGTAAAAGCGATTTCTTCCATGCTTTCATTTGAAATCAGTTTCCGTCCTTTTCCTCTCAGCACACCCTCCCTCCAGTCTCTTCAATTTTGTCATCGTCTTTTTCAAACCATTACTTGTCATAGGCCCTTTTCGCAAGTCTTTCGAGCGTCGAAATTCTCGCAGGACAGCAGAACTATTACTGCAGTTCTGATAAAACAACTTGACCAGTAAAGCTCGATCTTTCTTCATGGAGAAGAATGATTTTACAGATGATTAAAGGAATTTAAAAGCGTTTTAAAGCTTTAAAGTTTTAAGCGTTTTCAAGGCTTTCTTAGTGCCCGTTCTTGTGTGATTAGCGCCACCTAGTGTCGAAATTTGAACTAATTTTTATTGCAAAAATCTATTCCTGGTGATCTACATAACGTATTTCCAAGTTTCATCAAAATCCGGTCAGCAGAACGGGCTCTAGAGGGGTCTGAATTGTGTAACTTAAATTATAATGATGAAAAATAGCCAAAGGTTCCTGGTTCGAATCCAGGCTACGGGATTTTTCTTTTTCTTTTCTTTCCGATTTTCATCATTAATTTGAACAGCTGAGGTTGGCGTACAATAAAACCCTCACTGAACATCTAATGATTTATTCTTTAAATTATAACCATCCGTATTTACTTGTGTTCCCTATGGTCATCCCTGGTCACTTGATAGTATCAAGATGGTAGTCCAGCCGTAAACAAGTTCGGAGATGTTTATTACAGGCTTCTCAATTGTTGTCTTCAGAGGGGCTATAAGATAATAGACTTGCAATCATTTATCTGTTTTTTTTTCACTGATTGGCCTGTGACAGAATAAGGATTTTTACACGCTCGATGTGCTGAGACAAGTCTGGACAGAGCAGGAGTACTGACTGTCTAAAAGGGTTAACATCCGTTTTGAATAGGGCGGCCACATCGAGCGTTTGTAATGAACAGATAAAAACTTTGATACTTATCGTGTCTTTTCATTTAATTAGAGTTGTGTTGAAGTTTGGTTGGGAGAGAATATATTGACAGTTATTTTACACTATTCTCTTTCAATCATCCTGCACATTTAATCATAAAGCAATTAAATTGGAGTTTAAAATAAATCAAGTTAAATTTTAAGATGATTTTAGAAGCCACATTGTTTAATGAGTTCATTTAATTGAAAGAGGAAGGCGTTGTTAAATAATTTTAAGAATCAGGAGCGTTTATTTCTAGAATATTAATTCGCTCAAGTTCAGGTGTCTGACAATAAATTTATAACTTGTGGTTTCTAAGAGGAGGATAATTGAAAACTCAAGAGTTTCGAATCCCGTTGTTCCTTCGGTCTTTGTTTCACGTCCAATTGAATTATAGTCATTAAAATCATGTGGTTTGCACTTTTAATGGATAGATAAAAATCTGGGAACCGTCTAATATCTCGAAAAATACGAGCCTTGTCAAAAGAAAAAAGAAAAAACAAGTGTCAAATATTTTTGAATGCTATTTAATAATGCCAAAATTAGCCCCCTACACCGTCGTAGGGGGGTTGGAGAAAGGGAGCAACTTGGAAATTTCAAATGGGAACCCCCAATTTATTATGCAGATTCGGGTTCTACGGAAAAAATACATTAAATTTACCAAATTCAACGGAAAAAAAGTAAATTAAATTATTGAAAATTATTTGGATGTATCGTAGTTACTTTCAGCGTAAAGCAGGAATAGCGACGTAGTAGTCTTCTCTTTTCTGATGCTTGCTTTCATTCCAACTTAAAACTATGATAAGAACTTTGAAGAACCTGAATCTACAATAAAAAAATAGGCGTTCCCATTTAAAATTTCAAAGTTGTCCCCGCAAAATTTGTGCTTAAAAACTTCCTTTTAAGATTAAATTTAAATGGACTCTACTTTGCAAAAAACTTATAAACTATAATATTACTGAAGATGATTTGTTGATATTTTTTGATATTGAATCTCTATTCCCGAGCGTTCCGTCAAAAGAATCTATAAACTTATTAGAAGATGCTATGCAAGAAAATGGCTTTTTTCTAGGCATAATTCAGGAGGCTAGGTTAGTAATGAAACTCATACACCTTGTAAAAAAAGTATAAACTTACTGAAAAAAATTGTAATCATTTATTTCATTTTACTTGATTGAAACAATCATTTAATTCCAAAATATTATCAGAATGGCACAGATAAAACTTATTTTACACTAATATATTGTAATTAAATAATTGTTTCATCAAGTAAAATGGAAATAAATTATTCCAGTTTTTTCAGTGAGCTTATATTTTTGTTTAGGGTGTAGTATACAGGGTGAGGCATTTATCTTGAGACAACTGAATATCTCGGAAACTAAGCATTGTACAAAAAAATGTCCAAAATCAAAAGTGAATTATTTCACGGGGCCCCCCCCCCCCCCCCCCCCCCCCCCCCCCCCCCCCCCCCCCTAACTTTGAAATCTTAAATAGGAACCCCTATTTGTAATGGTATAAACATAAATGGTAATGGTATTTGTAATTTTTTAACTAATGAATTTCCCCCGCGAAATAATTCAATTTTGATTTTGAACATTTTTTCGACAATGCTTAGTTTCCGAGATACTCAGTTGTATCAAGATAAATGCCTCACCCTGTATAATAATGTATTCTCTTTTAACGGGCAATGTTACCAGATGACTAATGACACTCGTATGGGGAACAGCATGAGCACGTTTTTAGCTAATTTATATGTCAGAAAAATGCGCGCTAACTAAATTTAAGTATTTTCCCAAACTTTGGCACCGGTACGTGGACGACATTATAGCTATATTTAACAAAAAAAGAATACGAGGTTCAAAACTTCCTAAAATATCCCAACAGCCTGTGTCCTGTATCAAGTTCACTAATGAAATAGAAGAAAACCAGAGGTTACCATTCTTGGACATTATGATCATCCGTACCAATAAGCAAGTGAGCTTTGATATTTAAAGAAAAAACAAGTTTATACCAAACTTCTTCAAGGAAGACTCAAATCATTGCTACTCACAGAAGATAGCGGCACTCCACCACCTGGTTTGGAGATCCCATAAACTGCCATTGGGGGAAGAAAACTGTAAGAAGGAACTTGATTCAATCAGAAACTACGCCCGCCTAAATGGATACAAGGATAAAATGGTTGACAGGTTATCCAAAATAATTAAAAAAAACGACTGAACACCGAAAATACCACCACGCTCCATGATAAAAAGGACAATAAACCATTCCTCATTCTCCCGTATAATACACAATTGAATAGAGGTATAAAAAACTCGCAAAAGAGTCTCACTGGCCTACAAAAGTGAGAATTCTTTCAAAAAATTGTTGGGAGGACCAAAAGACCCGATTGAAGATAGACCCGGTATTTATAAGCTCCCCTGTAGTTCTTGTGACAAAGTGTACAACGGGTAGTCGCAGAGAGGCATAAAGAAAAGAATTAAGGAACATCTGGCCTGTATAAGAAACGCGAAATTCGCCGTTTCCTGCTTCGCGGACTATATTATCGACCATGGACCTAATTATGACCAAAAGGATTTTAAATTTCTACACTGCACAAAAAATCCCAAGTTACAGAACTTCCTGGAATCCATGGAAATCTCCAATGAAGAACAATCAGACCGGAAGTGACGCAGGCCCGATGATGGTCGCTGATTACATGGGCGTGGCCAAGTATCTCAAAAGTAACAAAAAGTTATCCCACTGGTCATGACTATTATGGAAACTAGTGTTTGGATTTATATGTGTGTGTGTAAAATTAACCTTACTGGGCAAGGTAACTTTGTAAAATTAATTTGATTTTATGTAAAAAAAAAAAAAAAAATAAAATAGTGACTGGATACGTTGTAAATTTCTTACTATAAAAGCGGGGCTGAGTCCTGAATCTTCATCATATCAGATTTTCTGTAAGATCAGACTTGCTGTATCTCACTGATGAAGGTGGCGTTGCCGCCAAAACATACATACGTGGAATAAAAGTCTTAGTGTGGAATAGTGTTTTCTCCTTGATTGTTTGGTTAATCATTGTCCACAGTTTACGGCACCTCAACCAGAGTTATAGATTAAATAATGCTAAAATTTAGACTATTAACAGTAATGTCGGAAAGAAAAGAGGGTAATATTCATCTGATCTTTTTGAGGAACATTACAGGGCGACAATAAATTATGGCAACAGAAAAGGACGCGTCCAGGCGCGAACATATTAAAGCGCCACCAAATAATTTTTAATTCATTGCAATCACTGTATGTTCTTGGGCAAGTCGTCCGTGTTTCAACTTATTATGAGTTAATTGGTGTGCTTTTTGAAATGTCAGGCAAACGCAGTGCAATTTTGGAGCTGTTTCGTCAAGGAACGCGTCAATGTGAAATTGTTCATTTGCTCAATGTTGGCAGAGATGTCGTCTCCAAAGTGGTCAAACGGTTCAAAGAGCTTGGCCATGAAGGTGACCGTCCAGGAAGAGGAAGAAAGCGTACCACCAACACGTCCAGGAACCGCAAAATCATCAAAAAGCGAGTCCAGCGAAATTCGAGGGTCTCAATGAGACAAATTGCTCTTGAGATCGGAATCAACCGCAAATCGGTGCGGAAAATGGCAACAGAGGAACACAAACTCAAGCCCTACAAGCTCCAAAAAGTCCAGCTCCTCACAGACGAAAACAAGGGCGTAAGGCTCCACAGATGCCGCCAACTCAAGCGTCCGGCTGCAGGTGAGAAATGGAAGCGCATCTTCTTCACAGACAAGAAGCTCTTCACTGTGGAGCAGGCACACAATCACCAAAATGACAGAGTGAGGCATCCGGCACCTCTGCAGTCATCGAACGTCGCCAAAATCCGCAGTCCGTGATGGTCTAGGGCGGAATTTGCGCCAGTGGCAAGACACCCCTCATTTTCGTGGACCAAGGAGTCAAAATCAACCAAAAAGTTTACCGTCGTGACATTTTCGAGGCTGTGGTACTTCCTTGGGCTCGGCAGCATTTCGGCAATGCGGATTGGACCTTTCAACAGGACTCTGCACCAGCTCACAGAGCGAAAATGACGCAGGAGTGGTGCAAGCTCACTGTAGGGCCATCACGTCTCAGCAGTGGGGGTCCTACTCACCGGATCTCAATCCGTTGGATTACTGCGTATCGTCGATCTTGGAAGCCAGGACCTGTGCTAAACGCCACAACAATTTGGAGTCGCTGAAGAAGTCCCTGCGCCAAGCATGGGACCGATTGTCGCCCGACGACTTGCGGCCCATTGCTGAAAATTTCAAGACACGTTTGGGACTTTGTATGGTCGCCAAAGGAGCCCAGTTCGAAACCGAATGAACATGTTATTATCAAGGGACAATGTTCTATTTATTAAGTACCGAAAGGTGCTTTATGCTTTGGCCTTGTCCGACCGTCCGTCCGTCCGTCCGTCTGTCCGTAACTCGATTTTCTCGGAAAGTATGAAAGATTTTAAAAATCTGTTTTCACCAATCGATAGATATGGGAAATGGCACGGATGAGTTCGAAGATGGTCGAAATTGGTACAGTGGCACGCGCTCTAATTGTACTATTATGATACCCCCCCCCGAAATTTTTCCATATTAAGATATAGTTAGTAACATATCAAAATACTCGTAACGATGAGCCATGAACGAATATAGCGTTATTAAATACTGTTTAGCCAATTGATAAATTTAGTTCGAAGATGGTCGAAATTGGAACAATGGCACGCGCTCTAGAAGTTTACAATGTTAAGATATAGTAAGCAACAAATCAAACCACTCGTAACGAAGAGCCATGAACGAATATAATGTTATTAAATACTGTTTGGTCAATTGATAAATTTAGTTCGAAGATGGCCGAAATCAGTACAATTGCACTGGGGAAAACGCGTAATGGTCATATAGGTTCGTCAAAACATTAATGAGATTGTGCGCGTGCAGGATGCACATGATTGACGATAATTGAAAGGGCAGAACGGACTCTAAATCAAAAGAATTTTATTATTCGTAGGGAGCTAATTATTTATTACGATAACTAGAAAACGAATTAACTTTTTTACACTCCGTTTTCACCAATCCATTAATATCGGACAGAGCTCGAACAAGTACGTACCTAAGATAGCTGGAATAGGTACGTGCTCTAATGGCGCGTACTCTAATGGTAACATTACGATAACCCCTTAAAAATTTCCTCTATGGCATGTAATATACAAAATAAATCGTCACGACGTCTAATGAATGAATATATAAGAGTAACTATTGATAGCAGATATTGGTCTAGTGGCACGTGTAAGTGTAAGGATGTATCATAAATGAATATAACGCGTAAATAATGATAATGGTAATTGGTTTACTAGCACGTGCCTAATAGTACCATATGGTACCAATGGAACTTTCAGTGCTAAGATATGGCATGTAATATATCAAATAACTCGTAACAACGTGTCATGAGTGAATATAAAAAACAAGTAATGATAGTGGGAAATTGTTAAGTAGCACGTGCCCAAATGGTACGATATGAACCATATGGTAGCATTGGAACATTCAATGATAAGATATGGCATGTAATATATCAAACAACTCGTAACAACGTGCTATGAGTGAATATATCGAAAAAATAATGATAATGGTAACTGGCTTAGTAGCACGTGCTCTAATGATGCCATATCATACCATATGGTACCATTGGAACTTTCAATACTAAGATATGGCATGTAATATATCAAATAACTTGTAACAACGTGTCATGAGTGAAGATAACAAGTAAATAATGATAGTGGGAAATTGTTAAGTAGCACGTGCCCTAATGGAACCATATGATACCATATGTTACCGTTGGTACTTTCAATGCTAAAATATGGCATGTAATATATCAAACAAGTCGTAACGACGTTTCCTCAACGAATATAATGAGTAAATAATGATAGTTGGAATTGGTTAAGTAGCACGTGCCCTAATGGTACTATATGAAACCATATGGTATCATTGGAACTTTCAATGATAAGATATGGCATGTAATATATCAAACAACTCGTAACGACGAGACATGAGTGAATATAACGTGTAATTAATGATAGTGGGAATTGGTTAAATAGCACGTGCCCTAATGGTACTATATGAAACCATATGGTATTGGAACTTTCAATACTAAGATATGTCAGATAATATATCAAACAACTTGTAACAACGTGTCATGAGTGAATATAGCAAGTAAATAATGATAGTGGGAAATTGTTAAATAGCACGTGCCCTAATGGAACCATATGATACCATATCGTACTGTTGGAACTTTCAATGCTAAAATATGGCATGTAATATATCAAATAACTCGTAACAACGTGCCATGAGTGAATATAACGAGTAAATAATGATAGTGGGAAATGGTTAAATAGCACGTGCCCTAATGGTACTATATGGTACAAAATGGTACCATTAGAGCTTTCAATGTTAAGATATGGCATGTAATATATCAAACAACTCGTATCAACTTGTAATGAGTGAATATAAAACGTAAATAATGATAGCGGGAAATGGTTAAGTAGCACGTGCCCTGATGGTAACGTAAGGTACCATATGGTACTGTTGGTACTTTCCATGCTAAAATATGGCATGTATCAAACAAGTCGTAACGACGTTTCTTCAGCGAATATAAGGAGTAAATAATGATAGTGGGAATTTGTTAAATAGCATGTGCCCTAATGGTACTATATGAAACAATGTGGTACCATTGGAATTTTCAATGCTAAGATATGGCGTGTAATATATCAAACAACTCGTAACAACCTGTCATGAGTGAATATAACGAGTAATTAATGGTAGTCAGAATTGTTTAGTAGTACATGTTTTAATGGTGCTATATGTTACCTCTGGCTTAATGGTATATAAAACTAAATACTGTGAGACATAATGCTAAATAGTAGTAGTTAATCGCTGGCTTCAGTAGTAAATGATCACGTAGAAACACTTTAGTAATTGAATATGTAAAGATGATATATGTTTAAACATAACGCTTCAGCAATAAAGGCTCAATTCCTCTAACATTAAGTGTGAATGTCTTACAAATTATAGAACTTTTATTTGTTCAGATATATAAAGCCTAACTTCACTCTCCGTTTAACCCCTCAGTTCGTCAAGTTTATGCGTTAAAATTCTTTGTATACATTTGTTTACTAAATAGTAATTTACAATTTAGTTTTCATGTTTATATATTTTATCTAAAGTGTTAAAAATGTTGGTTAATTCTATATATCAATGTATGATGCTATAATACGAAAATGTGCTCCTTTATCCGCTTTGGCGGTAAATCATTCTTGTTAATTTATTTCGTTAGTGATTTCATTGCTTTATTTATATCATTATCTTTTCCTCTTATTTTTTACTTGTTTTGTATTTATGATTATATTTAATATTTCTTTTGTAAATGGATATTCCCGTCAATAAATAAATAAATAAATATCTAAATAAAATATTTGGATTCTTCGAGCATTGTTAACGCCAGCTTGGAACATTCACCCGTTACGAAGGCATTGTTGTAGCACGTGAACACTTCGTTAGGTTGCGCGCGTTCGTTATCTCGCGTCTGATTCATTAGCGTGCAGCAGGGAGGTGCAACTCATAGCTTTTTCCGTACTATCTGCGAAATTCAAGATGGCTGACTGGTCAGGCAACTCTACTCGCACTTATAGATGAGAAAAGCAATCGGAACAAAAGGTTTAAATAGTTTCAGTTTTCACGCCGTAGATTCACAGCGTTTTTTCATATCGTTAATGCAATAACACAGAAATCTATCTTTAATAAATAATTTATTTTTTATGAAATTGGTACAATTTATACTGAATAAATTATGTTTGAGAAAATGGACACTTATTTATAGGCAATGATGTACACTTATTTATGGACAAAAAAGACATTGCAGTTGACATCACTGTTTATGGACAACAAAAAATCCCAAATCGAATACTTATATTTGAGCAAAATGACTAGTTATTATATATTATTAATTGTCAATTAATACTGAACAGTTACTAGGCGCATTCGGCGGCGCTCAGACCTGACCTGAGAAGAAAACGTGTTCGGCACGCAACGAATCTGTTAGATTCTGAGCTCAGACGCTCAGTAAGCTTTTCTTTTTCTGAGTGCTCAGATAGAATATGGCGGGGCTCACTGCGGTGCGAAGCACTATCAAAAAAGCTACTAGAGCCAAATCATGGCGATGCCCAGTGTACCCTTTCCTCCCTGGCCTTATGGTATACTCTTCTCGCGATCGAATATTAATCATGCTGAGTTGTTCATTTGATGCAGATTTTTATTTCATGTACACTAAAATTAGTAAAACCGCCGTTTCTTCTCAATATTTGTAAAGTCGGTAAAGCCATTTCTTTCTGAGATAAAAGCGCGTTCGGCAACAGTCACTCAGACGCTCAGAAAAGCAGTCAGATACCACGTGACAGTTCTCTCAGATCTGAGTGCCGCCGAATGCGCCTACTATCTCAGTTTAAAGCCGTGCATTCATAGCGCATGTTTTAAAAGCAGTTTCAGTTTGTCTAATGACATTGATGTACTGTGATATTTTAAAGTATGGTGATATTACAAAAAAAAAAAAAAAAAAAAAAAAAAAAAAAAATTTT